>JAGUQR010000016.1:0-600000 GCA_018905775.1 Meloidogyne exigua
CCTTGATAACCTTTGGGTATAGATAACCTAAGGGTATAGATAACCTTTGGGTATAGATAACCTTTGGGTAACCTAAAGGTATTGGTTACTGTTTAAACTAATTTATATCTGGGGATAACTATTGATTCTAGTTCCTATATTCTCCCCATTTAAAGCCGCAAATAACTTATTTTTCATCTAATTTTATTCTTACTTACTCTCCCTCACACCCCCCCCTCCCTCTCACTTACTTATCCCTTGAGGGTATAGATAACCTTTGGGTATAGATAACCTTTGGGTATAGATAAACCTTTGGGTAACCTAAAGGTATTGGTTACTGTTTAAACTAATTTATATCTGGGGATAACTATTGATTCTAGTTCCTATATTCTCCCCATTTAAAGCCGCAAATAACTTATTTTTCATCTAATTTTATTCTTACTTACTCTCCCCCTCACACCCACCCCCTCCCTCTCACTTACTTATCCCTTGAGGGTATAGATAACCTTTGGGTATAGATAACCTAAGGGTATAGATAACCTTTGGGTATAGATAACCTTTGGGTAACCTAAAGGTATTGGTTACTGTTTAAACTAATTTATATCTGGGGATAACTATTGATTCTAGTTCCTATATTCTCCCCATTTAAAGCCGCAAATAACTTATTTTTCATCTAATTTTATTCTTACTTACTCTCCCCCTCACACCCACCCCCTCCCTCTCACTTACTTATCCCTTGAGGGTATAGATAACCTTTGGGTATAGATAACCTAAGGGTATAGATAACCTTTGGGTATAGATAACCTTTGGGTAACCTAAAGGTATTGGTTACTGTTTAAACTAATTTATATCTGGGGATAACTATTGATTCTAGTTCCTATATTCTCCCCATTTAAAGCCGCAAATAACTTATTTTTCATCTAATTTTATTCTTACTTACTCTCCCCTCACACCCACCCCTCCCTCTCACTTACTTATCCCTTGAGGGTATAGATAACCTTTGGGTATAGATAACCTAAGGGTATAGATAACCTTTGGGTATAGATAACCTTTGGGTAACCTAAAGGTATTGGTTACTGTTTAAACTAATTTATATCTGGGGATAACTATTGATTCTAGTTCCTATATTCTCCCCATTTAAAGCCGCAAATAACTTATTTTTCATCTAATTTTATTCTTACTTACTCTCCCCCTCACACCCACCCCCTCCCTCTCACTTACTTATCCCTTGAGGGTATAGATAACCTTTGGGTATAGATAACCTAAGGGTATAGATAACCTTTGGGTATAGATAACCTTTGGGTAACCTAAAGGTATTGGTTACTGTTTAAACTAATTTATATCTGGGGATAACTATTGATTCTAGTTCCTATATTCTCCCCATTTAAAGCCGCAAATAACTTATTTTTCATCTAATTTTATTCTTACTTACTCTCCCCCTCACACCCACCCCCTCCCTCTCACTTACTTATCCCTTGAGGGTATAGATAACCTTTGGGTATAGATAACCTAAGGGTATAGATAACCTTTGGGTATAGATAACCTTTGGGTAACCTAAAGGTATTGGTTACTGTTTAAACTAATTTATATCTGGGGATAACTATTGATTCTAGTTCCTATATTCTCCCCATTTAAAGCCGCAAATAACTTATTTTTCATCTAATTTTATTCTTACTTACTCTCCCCCCTCACACCCACCCCCTCCCTCTCACTTACTTATCCCTTGAGGGTATAGATAACCTTTGGGTATAGATAACCTAAGGGTATAGATAACCTTTGGGTATAGATAACCTTTGGGTAACCTAAAGGTATTGGTTACTGTTTAAACTAATTTATATCTGGGGATAACTATTGATTCTAGTTCCTATATTCTCCCCATTTAAAGCCGCAAATAACTTATTTTTCATCTAATTTTATTCTTACTTACTCTCCCCCCTCACACCCACCCCCTCCCTCTCACTTACTTATCCCTTGAGGGTATAGATAACCTTTGGGTATAGATAACCTTTGGGTAACCTAAAGGTATTGGTTACTGTTTAAACTAATTTATATCTGGGGATAACTATTGATTCTAGTTCCTATATTCTCCCCATTTAAAGCCGCAAATAACTTATTTTTCATCTAATTTTATTCTTACTTACTCTCCCCCCTCACACCCACCCCCTCCCTCTCACTTACTTATCCCTTGAGGGTATAGATAACCTTTGGGTATAGATAACCTAAGGGTATAGATAACCTTTGGGTATAGATAACCTTTGGGTAACCTAAAGGTATTGGTTACTGTTTAAACTAATTTATATCTGGGGATAACTATTGATTCTAGTTCCTATATTCTCCCCATTTAAAGCCGCAAATAACTTATTTTTCATCTAATTTTATTCTTACTTACTCTCCCCCTCACACCCACCCCCTCCCTCTCACTTACTTATCCCTTGAGGGTATAGATAACCTTTGGGTATAGATAACCTAAGGGTATAGATAACCTTTGGGTATAGATAACCTTTGGGTAACCTAAAGGTATTGGTTACTGTTTAAACTAATTTATATCTGGGGATAACTATTGATTCTAGTTCCTATATTCTCCCCATTTAAAGCCGCAAATAACTTATTTTTCATCTAATTTTATTCTTACTTACTCTCCCCCTCACACCCACCCCCTCCCTCTCACTTACTTATCCCTTGAGGGTATAGATAACCTTTGGGTATAGATAACCTAAGGGTATAGATAACCTTTGGGTATAGATAACCTTTGGGTAACCTAAAGGTATTGGTTACTGTTTAAACTAATTTATATCTGGGGATAACTATTGATTCTAGTTCCTATATTCTCCCCATTTAAAGCCGCAAATAACTTATTTTTCATCTAATTTTATTCTTACTTACTCTCCCCCTCACACCCACCCCCTCCCTCTCACTTACTTATCCCTTGAGGGTATAGATAACCTTTGGGTATAGATAACCTAAGGGTATAGATAACCTTTGGGTATAGATAACCTTTGGGTAACCTAAAGGTATTGGTTACTGTTTAAACTAATTTATATCTGGGGATAACTATTGATTCTAGTTCCTATATTCTCCCCATTTAAAGCCGCAAATAACTTATTTTTCATCTAATTTTATTCTTACTTACTCTCCCCCTCACACCCACCCCCTCCCTCTCACTTACTTATCCCTTGAGGGTATAGATAACCTTTGGGTATAGATAACCTAAGGGTATAGATAACCTTTGGGTATAGATAACCTTTGGGTAACCTAAAGGTATTGGTTACTGTTTAAACTAATTTATATCTGGGGATAACTATTGATTCTAGTTCCTATATTCTCCCCATTTAAAGCCGCAAATAACTTATTTTTCATCTAATTTTATTCTTACTTACTCTCCCCCTCACACCCACCCCCTCCCTCTCACTTACTTATCCCTTGAGGGTATAGATAACCTTTGGGTATAGATAACCTAAGGGTATAGATAACCTTTGGGTATAGATAACCTTTGGGTAACCTAAAGGTATTGGTTACTGTTTAAACTAATTTATATCTGGGGATAACTATTGATTCTAGTTCCTATATTCTCCCCATTTAAAGCCGCAAATAACTTATTTTTCATCTAATTTTATTCTTACTTACTCTCCCCCCTCACACCCACCCCCTCCCTCTCACTTACTTATCCCTTGAGGGTATAGATAACCTTTGGGTATAGATAACCTAAGGGTATAGATAACCTTTGGGTATAGATAACCTTTGGGTAACCTAAAGGTATTGGTTACTGTTTAAACTAATTTATATCTGGGGATAACTATTGATTCTAGTTCCTATATTCTCCCCATTTAAAGCCGCAAATAACTTATTTTTCATCTAATTTTATTCTTACTTACTCTCCCCCTCACACCCACCCCCTCCCTCTCACTTACTTATCCCTTGAGGGTATAGATAACCTTTGGGTATAGATAACCTAAGGGTATAGATAACCTTTGGGTATAGATAACCTTTGGGTAACCTAAAGGTATTGGTTACTGTTTAAACTAATTTATATCTGGGGATAACTATTGATTCTAGTTCCTATATTCTCCCCATTTAAAGCCGCAAATAACTTATTTTTCATCTAATTTTATTCTTACTTACTCTCCCCCTCACACCCACCCCCTCCCTCTCACTTACTTATCCCTTGAGGGTATAGATAACCTTTGGGTATAGATAACCTAAGGGTATAGATAACCTTTGGGTATAGATAACCTTTGGGTAACCTAAAGGTATTGGTTACTGTTTAAACTAATTTATATCTGGGGATAACTATTGATTCTAGTTCCTATATTCTCCCCATTTAAAGCCGCAAATAACTTATTTTTCATCTAATTTTATTCTTACTTACTCTCCCCCTCACACCCACCCCCTCCCTCTCACTTACTTATCCCTTGAGGGTATAGATAACCTTTGGGTATAGATAACCTAAGGGTATAGATAACCTTTGGGTATAGATAACCTTTGGGTAACCTAAAGGTATTGGTTACTGTTTAAACTAATTTATATCTGGGGATAACTATTGATTCTAGTTCCTATATTCTCCCCATTTAAAGCCGCAAATAACTTATTTTTCATCTAATTTTATTCTTACTTACTCTCCCCCTCACACCCACCCCCTCCCTCTCACTTACTTATCCCTTGAGGGTATAGATAACCTTTGGGTATAGATAACCTAAGGGTATAGATAACCTTTGGGTATAGATAACCTTTGGGTAACCTAAAGGTATTGGTTACTGTTTAAACTAATTTATATCTGGGGATAACTATTGATTCTAGTTCCTATATTCTCCCCATTTAAAGCCGCAAATAACTTATTTTTCATCTAATTTTATTCTTACTTACTCTCCCCCTCACACCCACCCCCTCCCTCTCACTTACTTATCCCTTGAGGGTATAGATAACCTTTGGGTATAGATAACCTAAGGGTATAGATAACCTTTGGGTATAGATAACCTTTGGGTAACCTAAAGGTATTGGTTACTGTTTAAACTAATTTATATCTGGGGATAACTATTGATTCTAGTTCCTATATTCTCCCCATTTAAAGCCGCAAATAACTTATTTTTCATCTAATTTTATTCTTACTTACTCTCCCCCTCACACCCACCCCCTCCCTCTCACTTACTTATCCCTTGAGGGTATAGATAACCTTTGGGTATAGATAACCTAAGGGTATAGATAACCTTTGGGTATAGATAACCTTTGGGTAACCTAAAGGTATTGGTTACTGTTTAAACTAATTTATATCTGGGGATAACTATTGATTCTAGTTCCTATATTCTCCCCATTTAAAGCCGCAAATAACTTATTTTTCATCTAATTTTATTCTTACTTACTCTCCCCCTCACACCCACCCCCTCCCTCTCACTTACTTATCCCTTGAGGGTATAGATAACCTTTGGGTATAGATAACCTAAGGGTATAGATAACCTTTGGGTATAGATAACCTTTGGGTAACCTAAAGGTATTGGTTACTGTTTAAACTAATTTATATCTGGGGATAACTATTGATTCTAGTTCCTATATTCTCCCCATTTAAAGCCGCAAATAACTTATTTTTCATCTAATTTTATTCTTACTTACTCTCCCCCTCACACCCACCCCCTCCCTCTCACTTACTTATCCCTTGAGGGTATAGATAACCTTTGGGTATAGATAACCTAAGGGTATAGATAACCTTTGGGTATAGATAACCTTTGGGTAACCTAAAGGTATTGGTTACTGTTTAAACTAATTTATATCTGGGGATAACTATTGATTCTAGTTCCTATATTCTCCCCATTTAAAGCCGCAAATAACTTATTTTTCATCTAATTTTATTCTTACTTACTCTCCCCCTCACACCCACCCCCTCCCTCTCACTTACTTATCCCTTGAGGGTATAGATAACCTTTGGGTATAGATAACCTAAGGGTATAGATAACCTTTGGGTATAGATAACCTTTGGGTAACCTAAAGGTATTGGTTACTGTTTAAACTAATTTATATCTGGGGATAACTATTGATTCTAGTTCCTATATTCTCCCCATTTAAAGCCGCAAATAACTTATTTTTCATCTAATTTTATTCTTACTTACTCTCCCCCTCACACCCACCCCCTCCCTCTCACTTACTTATCCCTTGAGGGTATAGATAACCTTTGGGTATAGATAACCTAAGGGTATAGATAACCTTTGGGTATAGATAACCTTTGGGTAACCTAAAGGTATTGGTTACTGTTTAAACTAATTTATATCTGGGGATAACTATTGATTCTAGTTCCTATATTCTCCCCATTTAAAGCCGCAAATAACTTATTTTTCATCTAATTTTATTCTTACTTACTCTCCCCCTCACACCCACCCCCTCCCTCTCACTTACTTATCCCTTGAGGGTATAGATAACCTTTGGGTATAGATAACCTAAGGGTATAGATAACCTTTGGGTATAGATAACCTTTGGGTAACCTAAAGGTATTGGTTACTGTTTAAACTAATTTATATCTGGGGATAACTATTGATTCTAGTTCCTATATTCTCCCCATTTAAAGCCGCAAATAACTTATTTTTCATCTAATTTTATTCTTACTTACTCTCCCCCTCACACCCACCCCCTCCCTCTCACTTACTTATCCCTTGAGGGTATAGATAACCTTTGGGTATAGATAACCTAAGGGTATAGATAACCTTTGGGTATAGATAACCTTTGGGTAACCTAAAGGTATTGGTTACTGTTTAAACTAATTTATATCTGGGGATAACTATTGATTCTAGTTCCTATATTCTCCCCATTTAAAGCCGCAAATAACTTATTTTTCATCTAATTTTATTCTTACTTACTCTCCCCCCTCACACCCACCCCCTCCCTCTCACTTACTTATCCCTTGAGGGTATAGATAACCTTTGGGTATAGATAACCTAAGGGTATAGATAACCTTTGGGTATAGATAACCTTTGGGTAACCTAAAGGTATTGGTTACTGTTTAAACTAATTTATATCTGGGGATAACTATTGATTCTAGTTCCTATATTCTCCCCATTTAAAGCCGCAAATAACTTATTTTTCATCTAATTTTATTCTTACTTACTCTCCCCCTCACACCCACCCCCTCCCTCTCACTTACTTATCCCTTGAGGGTATAGATAACCTTTGGGTATAGATAACCTAAGGGTATAGATAACCTTTGGGTATAGATAACCTTTGGGTAACCTAAAGGTATTGGTTACTGTTTAAACTAATTTATATCTGGGGATAACTATTGATTCTAGTTCCTATATTCTCCCCATTTAAAGCCGCAAATAACTTATTTTTCATCTAATTTTATTCTTACTTACTCTCCCCCTCACACCCACCCCCTCCCTCTCACTTACTTATCCCTTGAGGGTATAGATAACCTTTGGGTATAGATAACCTAAGGGTATAGATAACCTTTGGGTATAGATAACCTTTGGGTAACCTAAAGGTATTGGTTACTGTTTAAACTAATTTATATCTGGGGATAACTATTGATTCTAGTTCCTATATTCTCCCCTCACACCCTCCCCCTCCCTCTCACTTACTTATCCCTTGAGGGTATAGATAACCTAAGGGTATAGATAACCTTTGGGTATAGATAACCTTTGGGTAACCTAAAGGTATTGGTTACTGTTTAAACTAATTTATATCTGGGGATAACTATTGATTCTAGTTCCTATATTCTCCCCATTTAAAGCCGCAAATAACTTATTTTTCATCTAATTTTATTCTTACTTACTCTCCCCCTCACACCCACCCCCTCCCTCTCACTTACTTATCCCTTGAGGGTATAGATAACCTTTGGGTATAGATAACCTAAGGGTATAGATAACCTTTGGGTATAGATAACCTTTGGGTAACCTAAAGGTATTGGTTACTGTTTAAACTAATTTATATCTGGGGATAACTATTGATTCTAGTTCCTATATTCTCCCCATTTAAAGCCGCAAATAACTTATTTTTCATCTAATTTTATTCTTACTTACTCTCCCCCTCACACCCACCCCCTCCCTCTCACTTACTTATCCCTTGAGGGTATAGATAACCTTTGGGTATAGATAACCTAAGGGTATAGATAACCTTTGGGTATAGATAACCTTTGGGTAACCTAAAGGTATTGGTTACTGTTTAAACTAATTTATATCTGGGGATAACTATTGATTCTAGTTCCTATATTCTCCCCATTTAAAGCCGCAAATAACTTATTTTTCATCTAATTTTATTCTTACTTACTCTCCCCCTCACACCCACCCCCTCCCTCTCACTTACTTATCCCTTGAGGGTATAGATAACCTTTGGGTATAGATAACCTAAGGGTATAGATAACCTTTGGGTATAGATAACCTTTGGGTAACCTAAAGGTATTGGTTACTGTTTAAACTAATTTATATCTGGGGATAACTATTGATTCTAGTTCCTATATTCTCCCCATTTAAAGCCGCAAATAACTTATTTTTCATCTAATTTTATTCTTACTTACTCTCCCCCCTCACACCCACCCCCCTCCCTCTCACTTACTTATCCCTTGAGGGTATAGATAACCTTTGGGTATAGATAACCTAAGGGTATAGATAACCTTTGGGTATAGATAACCTTTGGGTAACCTAAAGGTATTGGTTACTGTTTAAACTAATTTATATCTGGGGATAACTATTGATTCTAGTTCCTATATTCTCCCCATTTAAAGCCGCAAATAACTTATTTTTCATCTAATTTTATTCTTACTTACTCTCCCCCCTCACACCCACCCCCCTCCCTCTCACTTACTTATCCCTTGAGGGTATAGATAACCTTTGGGTATAGATAACCTAAGGGTATAGATAACCTTTGGGTATAGATAACCTTTGGGTAACCTAAAGGTATTGGTTACTGTTTAAACTAATTTATATCTGGGGATAACTATTGATTCTAGTTCCTATATTCTCCCCATTTAAAGCCGCAAATAACTTATTTTTCATCTAATTTTATTCTTACTTACTCTCCCCCTCACACCCACCCCCTCCCTCTCACTTACTTATCCTTGAGGGTATAGATAACCTTTGGGTATAGATAACCTAAGGGTATAGATAACCTTTGGGTATAGATAACCTTTGGGTAACCTAAAGGTATTGGTTACTGTTTAAACTAATTTATATCTGGGGATAACTATTGATTCTAGTTCCTATATTCTCCCCATTTAAAGCCGCAAATAACTTATTTTTCATCTAATTTTATTCTTACTTACTCTCCCCCTCACACCCACCCCCTCCCTCTCACTTACTTATCCCTTGAGGGTATAGATAACCTTTGGGTATAGATAACCTAAGGGTATAGATAACCTTTGGGTATAGATAACCTTTGGGTAACCTAAAGGTATTGGTTACTGTTTAAACTAATTTATATCTGGGGATAACTATTGATTCTAGTTCCTATATTCTCCCCATTTAAAGCCGCAAATAACTTATTTTCATCTAATTTTATTCTTACTTACTCTCCCCCTCACACCCACCCCCTCCCTCTCACTTACTTATCCCTTGAGGGTATAGATAACCTTTGGGTATAGATAACCTAAGGGTATAGATAACCTTTGGGTATAGATAACCTTTGGGTAACCTAAAGGTATTGGTTACTGTTTAAACTAATTTATATCTGGGGATAACTATTGATTCTAGTTCCTATATTCTCCCCATTTAAAGCCGCAAATAACTTATTTTTCATCTAATTTTATTCTTACTTACTCTCCCCCTCACACCCACCCCCTCCCTCTCACTTACTTATCCCTTGAGGGTATAGATAACCTTTGGGTATAGATAACCTAAGGGTATAGATAACCTTTGGGTATAGATAACCTTTGGGTAACCTAAAGGTATTGGTTACTGTTTAAACTAATTTATATCTGGGGATAACTATTGATTCTAGTTCCTATATTCTCCCCATTTAAAGCCGCAAATAACTTATTTTCATCTAATTTTATTCTTACTTACTCTCCCCCTCACACCCACCCCCTCCCTCTCACTTACTTATCCCTTGAGGGTATAGATAACCTTTGGGTATAGATAACCTAAGGGTATAGATAACCTTTGGGTATAGATAACCTTTGGGTAACCTAAAGGTATTGGTTACTGTTTAAACTAATTTATATCTGGGGATAACTATTGATTCTAGTTCCTATATTCTCCCCATTTAAAGCCGCAAATAACTTATTTTTCATCTAATTTTATTCTTACTTACTCTCCCCCTCACACCCACCCCCTCCCTCTCACTTACTTATCCCTTGAGGGTATAGATAACCTTTGGGTATAGATAACCTAAGGGTATAGATAACCTTTGGGTATAGATAACCTTTGGGTAACCTAAAGGTATTGGTTACTGTTTAAACTAATTTATATCTGGGGATAACTATTGATTCTAGTTCCTATATTCTCCCCATTTAAAGCCGCAAATAACTTATTTTTCATCTAATTTTATTCTTACTTACTCTCCCCCTCACACCCACCCCCTCCCTCTCACTTACTTATCCCTTGAGGGTATAGATAACCTTTGGGTATAGATAACCTAAGGGTATAGATAACCTTTGGGTATAGATAACCTTTGGGTAACCTAAAGGTATTGGTTACTGTTTAAACTAATTTATATCTGGGGATAACTATTGATTCTAGTTCTATATTCTCCCCATTTAAAGCCGCAAATAACTTATTTTTCATCTAATTTTATTCTTACTTACTCTCCCCCTCACACCCACCCCCTCCCTCTCACTTACTTATCCCTTGAGGGTATAGATAACCTTTGGGTATAGATAACCTAAGGGTATAGATAACCTTTGGGTATAGATAACCTTTGGGTAACCTAAAGGTATTGGTTACTGTTTAAACTAATTTATATCTGGGGATAACTATTGATTCTAGTTCCTATATTCTCCCCATTTAAAGCCGCAAATAACTTATTTTTCATCTAATTTTATTCTTACTTACTCTCCCCCTCACACCCACCCCCTCCCTCTCACTTACTTATCCCTTGAGGGTATAGATAACCTTTGGGTATAGATAACCTAAGGGTATAGATAACCTTTGGGTATAGATAACCTTTGGGTAACCTAAAGGTATTGGTTACTGTTTAAACTAATTTATATCTGGGGATAACTATTGATTCTAGTTCCTATATTCTCCCCATTTAAAGCCGCAAATAACTTATTTTTCATCTAATTTTATTCTTACTTACTCTCCCCCTCACACCCACCCCCTCCCTCTCACTTACTTATCCCTTGAGGGTATAGATAACCTTTGGGTATAGATAACCTAAGGGTATAGATAACCTTTGGGTATAGATAACCTTTGGGTAACCTAAAGGTATTGGTTACTGTTTAAACTAATTTATATCTGGGGATAACTATTGATTCTAGTTCCTATATTCTCCCCATTTAAAGCCGCAAATAACTTATTTTTCATCTAATTTTATTCTTACTTACTCTCCCCCTCACACCCACCCCCTCCCTCTCACTTACTTATCCCTTGAGGGTATAGATAACCTTTGGGTATAGATAACCTAAGGGTATAGATAACCTTTGGGTATAGATAACCTTTGGGTAACCTAAAGGTATTGGTTACTGTTTAAACTAATTTATATCTGGGGATAACTATTGATTCTAGTTCCTATATTCTCCCCATTTAAAGCCGCAAATAACTTATTTTTCATCTAATTTTATTCTTACTTACTCTCCCCCTCACACCCACCCCCTCCCTCTCACTTACTTATCCCTTGAGGGTATAGATAACCTTTGGGTATAGATAACCTAAGGGTATAGATAACCTTTGGGTATAGATAACCTTTGGGTAACCTAAAGGTATTGGTTACTGTTTAAACTAATTTATATCTGGGGATAACTATTGATTCTAGTTCCTATATTCTCCCCATTTAAAGCCGCAAATAACTTATTTTTCATCTAATTTTATTCTTACTTACTCTCCCCCTCACACCCACCCCCTCCCTCTCACTTACTTATCCCTTGAGGGTATAGATAACCTTTGGGTATAGATAACCTAAGGGTATAGATAACCTTTGGGTATAGATAACCTTTGGGTAACCTAAAGGTATTGGTTACTGTTTAAACTAATTTATATCTGGGGATAACTATTGATTCTAGTTCCTATATTCTCCCCATTTAAAGCCGCAAATAACTTATTTTTCATCTAATTTTATTCTTACTTACTCTCCCCCTCACACCCACCCCCTCCCTCTCACTTACTTATCCCTTGAGGGTATAGATAACCTTTGGGTATAGATAACCTAAGGGTATAGATAACCTTTGGGTATAGATAACCTTTGGGTAACCTAAAGGTATTGGTTACTGTTTAAACTAATTTATATCTGGGGATAACTATTGATTCTAGTTCCTATATTCTCCCCATTTAAAGCCGCAAATAACTTATTTTTCATCTAATTTTATTCTTACTTACTCTCCCCCTCACACCCACCCCCTCCCTCTCACTTACTTATCCCTTGAGGGTATAGATAACCTTTGGGTATAGATAACCTAAGGGTATAGATAACCTTTGGGTATAGATAACCTTTGGGTAACCTAAAGGTATTGGTTACTGTTTAAACTAATTTATATCTGGGGATAACTATTGATTCTAGTTCCTATATTCTCCCCATTTAAAGCCGCAAATAACTTATTTTTCATCTAATTTTATTCTTACTTACTCTCCCCCTCACACCCACCCCCTCCCTCTCACTTACTTATCCCTTGAGGGTATAGATAACCTTTGGGTATAGATAACCTAAGGGTATAGATAACCTTTGGGTATAGATAACCTTTGGGTAACCTAAAGGTATTGGTTACTGTTTAAACTAATTTATATCTGGGGATAACTATTGATTCTAGTTCCTATATTCTCCCCATTTAAAGCCGCAAATAACTTATTTTTCATCTAATTTTATTCTTACTTACTCTCCCCCCTCACACCCTCCCCCCTCCCTCTCACTTACTTATCCCTTGAGGGTATAGATAACCTAAGGGTATAGATAACCTTTGGGTATAGATAACCTTTGGGTAACCTAAAGGTATTGGTTACTGTTTAAACTAATTTATATCTGGGGATAACTATTGATTCTAGTTCCTATATTCTCCCCATTTAAAGCCGCAAATAACTTATTTTTCATCTAATTTTATTCTTACTTACTCTCCCCCTCACACCCACCCCCTCCCTCTCACTTACTTATCCCTTGAGGGTATAGATAACCTTTGGGTATAGATAACCTAAGGGTATAGATAACCTTTGGGTATAGATAACCTTTGGGTAACCTAAAGGTATTGGTTACTGTTTAAACTAATTTATATCTGGGGATAACTATTGATTCTAGTTCCTATATTCTCCCCATTTAAAGCCGCAAATAACTTATTTTTCATCTAATTTTATTCTTACTTACTCTCCCCCTCACACCCACCCCCTCCCTCTCACTTACTTATCCCTTGAGGGTATAGATAACCTTTGGGTATAGATAACCTAAGGGTATAGATAACCTTTGGGTATAGATAACCTTTGGGTAACCTAAAGGTATTGGTTACTGTTTAAACTAATTTATATCTGGGGATAACTATTGATTCTAGTTCCTATATTCTCCCCATTTAAAGCCGCAAATAACTTATTTTTCATCTAATTTTATTCTTACTTACTCTCCCCCTCACACCCACCCCCTCCCTCTCACTTACTTATCCCTTGAGGGTATAGATAACCTTTGGGTATAGATAACCTAAGGGTATAGATAACCTTTGGGTATAGATAACCTTTGGGTAACCTAAAGGTATTGGTTACTGTTTAAACTAATTTATATCTGGGGATAACTATTGATTCTAGTTCCTATATTCTCCCCATTTAAAAGCCAAATAAATAACTTATTTTTCATCTAATTTTATTCTTACTTACTCTCCCCCTCACACCCACCCCCTCCCTCTCACTTACTTATCCCTTGAGGGTATAGATAACCTTTGGGTATAGATAACCTAAGGGTATAGATAACCTTTGGGTATAGATAACCTTTGGGTAACCTAAAGGTATTGGTTACTGTTTAAACTAATTTATATCTGGGGATAACTATTGATTCTAGTTCCTATATTCTCCCCATTTAAAGCCGCAAATAACTTATTTTTCATCTAATTTTATTCTTACTTACTCTCCCCCTCACACCCACCCCCTCCCTCTCACTTACTTATCCCTTGAGGGTATAGATAACCTTTGGGTATAGATAACCTAAGGGTATAGATAACCTTTGGGTATAGATAACCTTTGGGTAACCTAAAGGTATTGGTTACTGTTTAAACTAATTTATATCTGGGGATAACTATTGATTCTAGTTCCTATATTCTCCCCATTTAAAGCCGCAAATAACTTATTTTTCATCTAATTTTATTCTTACTTACTCTCCCCCTCACACCCACCCCCTCCCTCTCACTTACTTATCCCTTGAGGGTATAGATAACCTTTGGGTATAGATAACCTAAGGGTATAGATAACCTTTGGGTATAGATAACCTTTGGGTAACCTAAAGGTATTGGTTACTGTTTAAACTAATTTATATCTGGGGATAACTATTGATTCTAGTTCCTATATTCTCCCCATTTAAAGCCGCAAATAACTTATTTTTCATTTAACTTACAATTAAGGTTTCTATTAACATTGCACATGACAATAACAATTGGATACCAAAAATCCTTTTTACACAATGTTAGTCCATGTTTCACATCGTTATGCTGACGTTCTTATGCTACCTATTGAAATATTTTGAAATGATAATTAAAAAAAAGTAACCTTTAGATAAAACCACATTAAAGATAACAAGGTACGTTTACAACCAGTTTTTGATCACATCGTTGAACTCTTTCTGGATTTTAATATTCTACCAGGTCCCCCCGTCTTCCATTGCTTTGACATATTGCAAAAGCATTTTCTCACATAATTGGCAAACCTGAAAAACTTCACGGAATGTTTTATTCCCAACATCGGCGATCCTCGCTCAAATATGCAATTAAACTCTGATAATTTGCTCCCTCGTGCACACGTCTAAACTACATTTCAGACAGCAACGTTATGAAATAAAAAAGTTTTTTTTTAATAATCAAACCTTAATTCAAAGTCATGATGTTACTACGCGTTACATCGTCCCAGCCTTCGCAACTCTTTTAAATGCATTCTTCAGATCGTCGAAATAATACCTAAGTCTGTTTTTCAATTAAGTTATGATAATTAGTCTATCCCTATATTTTTTTAAAAACCTGAAAATAAAACATTGATCTCATTCTCTCTACGAATTATTATCAACATAATTCACTTTTGTTAAAACGGAGGCAGGTATCCTAATGCATCAAAGCCAACATTGGGTGTTATGCAGAAGATATTCGCTATCGCCCACCATTTTTCACACATTTTCTAAACAATTAATGTATATCTTAAACTTATAAAAAAACCAAATCTGACCCACTTCTTCTGTTTTTGAATTACAAACCAAACTAATGCTTATCAGGTAAACGTTCAGCTTGCAATTGCTTCCATTTCTTCTATTTGTCAGCTAATGCTCACTTCCTGTTGCGATTAAATTTAAGCTCTTGCATCATATGCACATGAAGAAATTTAGGTAAAAACATTTGCTGACATTAATTATAACCTAAAATACTTTTACTTGTGCGCAGTTTCGTAGTAAACAGCACTTTCAAGAATTTTCCTCTATTCCCCTAACTACTCTTTTTTTTCTTGAAAAATAAACAGCAGGCCAAAAAATTAAGTTAAAAAAATATTTAATTGTTAACGGCTACAATACATCAAGCTCTTAATATAACAGTAGGAATTTTTGAGCATTTTATTCATATGAAAAATATATTGCTAGTTTTAATATTTTTTGTGGAAAAATAAGGGATAGAAATAGAAAAGAACAAAGTAAAACTCAAACATCTAGTTGACTCATACCTAACATTTATGGATGAACATTTCTTTATTATCCTATAACAATTAATTTTAATATTTTTTTACGTTTTTCTTGCTTTTCACAAGCTATGTTTGTTCAACGTTTTTAAAGTTCATGTCCATCCATTCCTATATATTATTTTAACTTAACTAAATCATGTAATTCTAACCAAATAAACAAAAATTAATTTTTAACGTCGAGTCCCATCTTCAAAGAAAACACCACCATCAATTGCACAATATTTTGGACAAATCCCCTTCTCTCCAGGCGTACCAGCTTGACCTAAAGGTCCAGGTGGACCTGGTGTTCCATCAGAGCCAGGCGCTCCTTCAGGACCGGTCTCTCCTTTTGGCCCAGGTGGCCCTAAAGGTCCATCAGCTCCTGGAGGTCCTGGTGGTCCTGGCGGACCAGGTGCACCTAAATATATTGAGTCAACTGTTTTAAAGCATCTAATAAAATTATTCTTAATATTTCGAAAACAACAAAGAATTTGTTTCGAAACAAAACCTTATCAATATTAAACTTCTCTTTGTCTATATATTTTAATGTTTGAATAATTTTCAATATAAAATTAATTTAATTTACCAATGTCTCCTGGTTCTCCGGGTTCTCCTGGCACTGGTGCTTCTGGAGTTGCAGGAGTTCCTAAAAAATATTAAAAATTAATTAAATAACAAAAAAATAAAACCTGGTTCGCCAGGCGGTCCTTGCGGTCCTTGTTCTCCGGGTGGTCCAGGTGGCCCTCTTGGCCCAGGCTCGCCATTTGGTGCATCAGTTCCCGGTCTTCCAGGTGTTCCAGCTTCTCCAGGTTCTCCAGGTGGTCCGGGCGGCCCGGGTGGACCAGGCGGTCCTTGAGGACATGGCTTGCATGGAGGAGGTGTTGCCGGTTCACATGGAGAAACAGGTGGTTTTCCTGGAGCTCCTGGCGTTCCTGGAGCCCCAGGTCGACCCGGTTTTCCACTTTTTCCAGGCGGTCCTTGCGGTCCTGGTTGTCCAGGGAGACAGCAATCTCCACAGGTAGGTGTTGGGTTAACTACAGGACCATAACCACCAGCTTGACGTGCAGTTCGATTTTTTGCATTTTCCATTTCTGTGGACTTCATATGTGCTACTTCAACGTAAATATCCTTTGCTGAGCCCTTTAATATTTTTTAAATTATTTCTGAATTGTATCGTTTGATAAATTTCCCAAATTTACTAAAATAGCGTAGTAGACTTGCCTTACAAAAACCCAGTTCATGCTGCATCTGTCTCCGTACATGAGCCACATAATTATAAACCATTGGTAAAGTTATAACAACAGATAGAACAGCAACAACAGAGAAAGCAACAGCCGAATAGGCTACGAATTTGTACGCCTTTATTCTACTGTCTGTTTCAACCATCCTTCTAAAATTTTTTAAATATATATATCAACAAACATATTTGTAATTAATTAATGGAAATTTTCGGTAAATAAGCGCTATAAACTTATGTTTTTTAAAGTCTAAGCACTAAAAGTATTTAATTACTAAGAGTGAACGTTTGTTTTACTAAATTTGCTTAAAAAATGTATAAAACTTTGTTAGAATATTATAATATCTCAATCAGCTGATTTACTTAGTAAATAAAATAATGGATTTATATTTTTAGCTTCATCTCTCCATTAGAAATGAATAAAACACAAATAGCGCGTAAACATAGTTGTTCCTCTGCTAAATAGGTTCGTAAATTGAGCGGGTTAAGTACTGCCTTTATGCGAACAAAAAGAGTGTTGATGGGCGTTTGACGGCCAGCTTTAAACACTTTTTTATTTTAAAGAAATTAAATAAACTAGCTTATCTAATTTGTCCACCGGCGAACAAGAAAGGCAAAAACGACTGAGCGATAGGATTAATAGTTAATAAATATATACGAGGAAGCAGTTTTTGAAGAAGTAGAGAAGAAAAAGCTGATAATGATAAGAGGAAGAGGAAGGAAAGAAACCGGATCAAAAATATTTTTGTTTGTTAAATATGTAGTTGAAGGTAGAAAGAATTGGGAGGAAATGATAGAAATAAAGGCAGCTTTTCTTCCTTCCCTTTCAAGATGTACTGCGACAAAAAGTAAAGAGGCAACGAGGGCAAAAAAGAAGAGAGGGAAGAAGCAACTTTTATTCTTCAAAACAACTGTATCACTCTTAACGGCGATATCATCTAATCACATTTCTCTCTTCTCGGCCAAAGTTATAAAAAGTTTTTTGGTCAGTCAATCTTATTTTCTATTTTTCCATAACTATTTTCGTTAATACATATATTTGTGGTTTATCAGAAATTCATTTAAAGCCGGTCATTTATCCCAGTGAAGAAGAGAAATATAAAAGAATCTCGTTTTTTATTAAAAATTACCAAAAATGTGCATTTGCGCATTTGTGGTGGGCTTAAATATAAATAGTAAATAAATATTATTACTGATGAACATAAATTGATACAGACAATAAAAAATATTGATAGAGGAAGTATATACATTTACAAAGAATAAATAAATTTATATTTATTATGATAAGAATTAAAAAGGAGTTACCTAAAGCTTTAAATTCATTATGATCATAAAACCTTTATTAGAATTTTGATTTCTAATAACCGATGTAAAATATATGTATTGAATCTTATCTGTGTTTAATAGAAGTTATAGATTCTCTGCTAAATTTAAGATTAATCGGTTATTTTCTTTTTTAATGACCGATTATTTTTGTAGAATATTTAGGAAAAAAGGTATGTAAATAACTTAGAGTTAATAAAATAATAAAAAAATGCTGTAACTAGTATCGCGTTTGATATTTGGGTGTTGATCTTTATACTCTTACACTCAATTGGTTTTAACGTAAATTCTTAGAGGTTGCTGATGCCGACAATGGCGCAAAGGAAAATTAAAAAAAAAAAGGAAAGAAAAAAGTTAACGACAGCGCAATAGTATAATGGAAAGTCATGACCAACGGAAACATTTTCACTTTATCCGTTTTTGGTAAAAATTACTAATATTCTTCGATAAAATTTAGAGATAAATAAAAATTTTGAAATTTTTCATATAGTTATTTATCTACTCCATTTTAAAGATGATCTTTTTCTGCGAATAAAACTTGCTTCGTAGGGTATAAAATAACTAAATAATCATTTTCATTTTAGTTTTGTTGCATTTCTTAAAAATATATAGTTTTACTTACAATTTAATTCAACTACTTTTTGCTTCCTTTACTTAACCATTTTTACTATCAGTATAATTATACAATACCTAAGTGGGAAATTAACATAAACCCCAGTACTTACCAAAGTTTCTAATCGTTATTTGCTTAACAATTTCCTCGTAAATTTTAGCTAATGACATCGACAAAAATTAATTGTCATTCTTCTATAATAGTCCCAGAAAAAGGAGACAGCAGAATAAAGGCATACAAATTCGTAGCTTATTCTGCTGTTGCTTTCTCTGTTGTTGCTCTTCTTTCAATTGCTACAACTCTCCCAATGGTTTATAATTATCTATCTCATGTACGGAGACAGATGGACCATGAACTGGGATTTTGTAAGGCAAGTATGAAGGAGGAAAAATTCATAGTCACGATAATTATGCATAATAAGGGGGGGGGTATCAACGAATTTAACGTTTATTTCATTTTTAGAGCTCGGCTAAGGATATGTACATAGAAGTTTCACATATGAGATCTTTTGCCACAGAAAATATTGCAAAAAATCGAACAACACGTCAGTCTGAAGGCCAACCAGATGGGGGTTATTCTCCCAAAGTTAATCCAACATCTACCTGCGGAGATTGCTGTATCCCTGGATTGCCTGGTCCTCAAGGACAAGCTGGAAAGAGTGGAAAGCCGGGAAAGCCTGGAGCTTCTGGAATGCCTGGATCCCCAGGAAAACCACCAATGGCACCTTGTGAACCAACAACACCTCCTCCATGCAAACCATGTCCTCAAGGACCGCCTGGTCCTCCAGGCCCACCAGGTTTTTTGTATTCATTTTTATTCCTTTTTTATAAAAATTTTATTATTTCAAAGGCTCGCCCGGTGACCCTGGTGAGGCAGGTTGTCAAGAAGCTATTTATCTCTTTGTAAATTTATCTTTTTTTAAGGAACACCTGGAAGACCGGGAACCGATGCTCCGCCAGGGTCTCCTGGCCCGAGAGGTCCTCCTGGCCCAGCTGGAGAGTCTGGTCCTCAAGTAAGTTCTAAAAATTTTATTAAACATATTTCTACCTCAGGGCCCATCTGGAGAGCCTGGAGTTCCAGCGCAAAGTGAACCGCTAATATCTGGTGAACCTGGAGAGGTCGGAGACTCAGGTCTATTTTTAAAAATATAGAATGGATCAATCAATTTTGAACAGTTAAATTTAATTATTTTAGGACCACCTGGACCGCCAGGCCCTCCAGGACCTCAAGGATCTGATGGTCCTCCAGGGCCTCCTGGTCCAAAAGGAGAACCCGGTAACGATGGACAGCCTGGCTCTGATGGTCAATCAGGTCCTCCTGGGGCATTGGGGCAAGCTGGTCAACCAGGAGAGAAGGGAATCTGTCCTAAATATTGTGCAATTGATGGAGGAGTATTTTTCGAGGATGGTACAAGACGATGAATGAAAAGTTGATAAATTAAAAGAATTAAAAAGACATACAATACATCCAAAAAATTAACATTCCTTGTTTTTTTTTCACGAACGTTGTCTTGCACGTCTTTCCCTACCCAATGCATCAGTTTGCTGAGCCAACTCCTCAATTGCCTGTTCCAGCCACGTTCCTGATTAATTAAAATTTATTATTTGATTTTTTATCTTACCTATATTGAAAACTATTCTATAAAATTAAGAAAATGATTTAATTAACAACATTAAAGTGGTAAATATGTATAACCCTCCTTTTAAGCTTAATAAATCAATATTAGTATAACGTAAACCTCTCAATGCTTCCCAAGCAGACTGTAATTGTGTATGCAGTTCACGTTCTGCCTCTTCCTGATCAGCAAACTCTTCTGTTGTTGAAATAAGATGTGAATGTTGACGATTGTCTGAATGCCCATCATGTTTGTCAAGCGTTGCACGAAATTTTGCCAGTGCTTCACGAATTGCATCAATAAGCTCTGTGCTAGCCTATTAAGTTTTTATTTTTTCATTGAACTATTAGCTTAACTATAAAAAAAGTACAATATATTGCTTATACAGTAAAAAAATTAGAAATATAAAATAGATATACCCAAATAGCAGCCTGTTCAATTGTTGTATCAGGAGTTTTAGGACGTGGTGCTTGTTTTTCAGATGGAGGACGAGATTTTGGCGAATTCGAAGAAGAGTGAGTCCAAGGTTTGGGAGGTAATGAATTAACAGGACGTTTAATTGATGCTCTCTCCTTAGGTTGTAATACATTTGAAGATTTGGGGCGAATTGTGAAGGGTCTATAATAATTCATTTAAAAATCTTATTTTTCTAAAATAAAAGTGATTGCAAAAAGAAATAAAGTGAACCACTTTTGCTATCCCAAAAACATTGTAAGTAAAATTTAATCCTCCTTACAAGCTTTCAATTCCACGACCAGAAGATATTGCTTGAGTCGAAGAAGAGATACTGCTTCCCCCAGAATTTTTATTATCAAGGCTGCTTTCATTATTCTTTGATCGACCACTTACAGGGAGAATCCATTTAGTGCTGAATACAAAATCCTAAAATGAAATTCTATTAAAAAAATCAATAATCTTTGAATTCAAACCGGTGGATATGACTTAGTTGTGGCAGAAGAAGAAACAGCCATAGTAAAGGATGCATCAGTTGTACTAGGAGTCCCGCTTTGTCTATTCTTTGGAGATGGAGAACCCCTACTACGATGAGGTACAGGCTGTGGCATGGGTTTTGGCGGAAACGGAGGCATTGAAGGTTTTGATTCAATTGAGGGTGAAGTCTTTGGTTAAAATATTAATGTTTTACAATAATTAAAAAACAAACAGGAACAATAAGTCGTTGCTTATTATTTCTACTTTCATTTTCTTCTTCATTTTTTCTCCCACCACTCCTAGAAGAGATACCAATTCCTGGAGGTATACCAACTAATTCACTTGGAATAGTTATTGTTATCCAGGTTTTACAATTTGCAGTTAGACAAGGTCCGTTTAATAACAGTTGTTGTTCTAATGGTTCTAATGCTTCTTCCTCTTCATTTTCCTCATTTTGTGTTATATTTCTAATACTCCAAGATTGAGGAGATGGATACGGTGGTGGAATTAATATTTGCTGACTACCAATCTAAAGTTTTAAACTTTTAAGAATAAAGTAAACATTTAGATAACATACCAAATGAGTATTAGACGCCATAGTTTTGCTATTAAAGTTTTCAACTCTATTGTGTTTCTTCAAAATATTCAAATACTGCTCCAAATTCGTAGTAGTCTTTGGCATGTTGAATTTTTCCTTAGAGTTAAGAATAAAAATCAATATTTCACCTCTAGTTAAACAACTCTTAAATTAAAAGATACAATAGAAAGTCTTTCAGAAACTGGAGTGGTTGTTGAAAATTTTGATCTTGTTAATACCTCCTCGTTTTTTTCAATGCTCCCAGTATTCTCATTATTATTATTTGAAAGTCGGATCAAACCTCTTCGATTATTATTTAAATGAAATAGTTGTTGATAACTATTATAATTTTCTTGTTTTTTCTGAAAGACTGGAAATTGCCGAGCATGACTAAAAGTCTGTTGTTGTCCTTTAAAAAAATCAATAAAATTAATAAAAATTAAAAGCATGTAAAACCAAAATATAATCGCTCTTTTACCCCTTCCTCCCTCTTAATTTAAACTCTGTTTCAATGCTGAATGTTTAAGTGTCAACATTGATGAAATTTCAAAACACCAAAAGTCGAAATAACCATTAAGAAAGCTGTACCAATTAGGGGGTGCCTTTCGCGAAGCCCAAGGCCATTCCTTTGCATTTGAGAGACAGGCGTTTGTTGGAAATTTTGGCCATTCGAAACAGTTAGACAAAATGATGCTGGAAAAAATATCAAAATTCCCAGAAATATATTATACAGCACTAAAGTGATTGTCAACATAAAACAGACCATCTTCTGATAAAATTTATAAATTATCGAAAAAAGAATTTATTAATGAAGATTCTATTAATTTTATTATGAATAAAGTCTTTGATTGAGCACTAGATAATCATCAACTCTATTTGGGTAGTAAGAGTTCTCAATAAAATTAGTTTAATCAGAAAGAAGTGAAATTTTTCTCTCCTTTTAAAATATACTAATGGCTGTATCGACAGCTTTTAGTTTTAATAGTGGTGGTCAGCTTTTGTTTTCTTAAATGATTTTGGTCAATAAAGAAGTGTAGTTGTGGACCAAAACTTTAGTTTTCCCTCTCATCATATTCAATCACTCCTTTATTCTTTACTTAATTTTTATTCGTCCCTCATTAAACCCTGCGCACTTTACTATCGCGCTAACTTTATTTATATTTGTGCCCTTTTCGCCGCTTTTACTGTTTAATCCAAAATATCAACTTATATAAATTTTCTGATCGAAAGGTTAAGCGCAAATAACAACTCTACCTACATTTTAGCCCTGCGTCCCAATAACTATAAGATTGACATTTTGGGTATTAAGCTCTTCAATCCTCCTCACTTTGTTTTTACTTTTCAAAAGTGTCTTTTCCATCCGCTTCAACTCTAGGAATGGGGTTGTTTGCTATTTTTAACAGGAACAGCAACTAATTTTAGATAATTAGTTAGTTAAAAAGCCATGATAATCCCTTGCTTTAACTATATTGCCCATTATATTAAATATAATACGTCTTTGTTTGACTTTTGCGCACGTTCCTCCTACTTATGTTATTCTATTCTATAAGAGAAAAATAAAAGGTAAGAAGTCAGCAAAATTTAAAATGGCTAGACAACTAAATTCCTTCAACAGAAATAAATTAGAGGGATGACAAAAGATCCTAGTACAAATCAATTGACCCTTTCCTATAGCCGATAAAATATAGTAAATCTAAAGGCAACAATATGAAAGAAGCAGTGCATTCTTATGGTGCCTTCTGTCTCAAGTGGAAAAAGGGGAAGAATCTGTAAATTGAAGATTCAATTAAAAAGAAAAACCTGTAGATCATCTCGACTTTTAATTTAAAGTTGGGCATTAATCGATTTTCCATCATTTTTCGCTGCCTGCAACCTATTATACAATTCTTTTACATGCAATTCCAGTTTCTGCATTATATATTCTATTTAAAAGATAAAAACATTAGAAACAACCCTCATTTGTTCCTCCACAAAAGAGTCGACAACAGGCTCATCGAATTGTTTTTTATCTCCTTCATCACCTCTATCATCATTGATTTGTAGTGGCAATTGAGGAAATGTGGAATTCAATGATTGTACAAAGTTGAACATTGCCTCGCTATATGAACTCAAAGAAGTCGATAAAATGTCGGTTGAAGAGTCTATTTTCTGGAAACAAACAAGAGTAAACTCTGCTTACATTAAAATAATATCTTTTACCTCAAATGAGTCAATCCCATGAGGCAAAATAAAAAGAGGCTGGTGCGGGTCAGTCAAAAAAGTGTTTGGAAACCGTGAACCTAACAAGATATTAGAAAGAAATAAAAGCGACTTTTGTACTAATGAATCCATACGCGCACTGAATGTCTAGAAGAAAAACCAAATATTTAATAGAAAATGCAAATACAATAATTGAAGCCCCATTAAGGTGAGCAAACTGTCTGATCAAACGATAAGTTAGACGTTTGCGTCCACTTTCAAAATTCTACATGGGAATATGTACTCGAAAAATAAGTTGTAATTAACCTGAAAATCATCGTATCGACCACAGACAAGTATCAATGGAATCCCTAAAGGCTTCAATAATTTAGTTTCATCTGATTTTCCTCTCTGTAATTCCGTAGATGCCAACGCCCATTTGTCTACATGCTTACGACAGGTTGATACAATCGGGTCAATTACTTGTTGTAATCGTTCTGGAACAGTCAGGTCAACGAAAATAATCAAAACTCGTAATCCTGTTGGTTGATTGAATGGAATTTCCAGCAAATTGACTAGCGCACCACCTCCAGCTAATTCCCAACAATGAACTAATTGGCGATTCTGAAAATAAGCAAGTAATTATCAAATTAATATATTTCCCTTACACTTCCTCTTATTCTATTACCAAATGTATATTCAAGAGCAATACTTTTTTCGGGTGGGTGTTGACGAATTGATGTTGAACGTGCCCCTCCAGATTCCAGAAAACGTGTTAATAGTGTCGACTTGCCCTAAAAAGTAATAATTTTTATGAGGGAAATAACCGAATGTTGTGCGCCACAAAAAATAAAAGTACAGTTATCTGCAACCACTGTTCTAACATTTTCGGCGATGTTTTCTGAGAAATAATGCAAAGTAAACAAAAGTAAAATTCTTGCCTTCATTGTCGACAAATTCACCGTTATTTTTTTCCCTAGTATCTGTTATCCAACGTTGTTCTTGTTCATCATTAATCTTACGGCGTTCTATCAAATGTTTATGAGCTGATGCAAATATGTCCATTGGTTCATTTTCTAGGATTTGAGTATTAAAAGCATCCTTTTTTAATTGATCCATGTTTATTCACAATAATGCATACAAACGTAATCACCAAGGCAACAGTTATGATTTTTTACATCATTTGCCAGAGAAGAAAGGTTCAAAAAACGAAAGACATAAAAGTTTTCAGAACGCCAAAAATATTTAAGAGTTGCGAAAAAAAATTATTCATAATGTGAAAAAAGTTGAAACATACTAGTAACAGCTTTTTCTATTATCTTAAAAGATGTTGTTAAATTTCTTAAGAGATGTTTAAGCTAAATTTAAACAACATTATCTTTTTCATAAAGTTTTAATCTATGTATTTCAGTTAACATTTTTTTGTTAAGAACTTTAACTGGGCGTTGATTTTCTCTTCTCAAAGTGAATTTAGTTGAAAAATTTCAATCGATTAAAGAGGCATTCATCCCAAAATTTTTTATTTGTTTACCATTTATATATGTATTGAGAAAAGGTTAAAGTAAAATGCGCAATTAAACGTTACACTATTCGCTCATATTACGCGCACAGGTTTTTATTTAAAATAACCATATTATTTTTAATTAAGGCAAAAAACATTTCACCCCTGAGCTAAAATAGTAGGTTATTCTAAATTACCTCAAGGGTGTATGACACAATATCGCAGATTTGTGGCACATGTCATACCCATCTTTTGTTTAATAAAAAATTTTTACTTTTTATGTAAATTTGGTATTTTTTTTTAATGACGGCTAACTTTCAGTTTTAAATGGGAGACACAAGTATTCAAACACAAAAGCACCAAATGCAAAGACAGTTATCACCAACTCATTCCGGAAATGGCCGTCTAAGCGGTGGTGGGATGACCAGGCCAAGGCTTCCTATTCGAGATGAGACTTTGGTGAGAATTCCTAGGATCCAATTTTTAAATATTAAGGAAACTTTAAAAAATTATATTTTTGAGAGTAGGGGTTTTCATTAAATTTTCTCTGAAAAAAAGCAAAATCAACCTTAAATTCACTAAAACTCCAATAAAGGTTCGTTTTGGTAGCAGACTGGAAAGAAGAATTTGCCCAATTATGTTGTTTTGTTCTGTTACCGTCGTCACAGTATTAATAATAAATGCACTTTATCACGAATCAGCAAATGGAGCATTGGTAGAATTAATAGAAGGGATTCAGCGTGAAATTCTTGAATTACAGGTATCTTTTAAATTATCCCATTTTTCATATGTATTTCAAGAACATAAATAAATGCTTTAGAAATAGCTATTTTTAGCAAACAGAAGTTGCCCAATTTGTGGGACTTGAAGGTAGCACTACTATTAGCACTCCTATAACCACATCAGAAAAAATTATAAGCGACAATGATACTTCTGTTAGCGAGAAGAAATTGTCTTCAGAAGGTACTTTTCCTCGTTATCAAACAGTTTAAATGTTTAGAAACACCCCAAATAACGAAATCAGGACCAGAAGCTCTTCGCCCAATTGTTCTAAAAAGAAAAGAACAGATGGCCGAATTAAGCTTATATAAGGAAAGATTTCATGAAATTGATCAAAAAATCATTTTCATTATCCTTATCTGCGTTTTGAGTATTCTTCTGGGTATTTGTGGGATGGTGATTGTCTTACAACAACGCAGCGAAATTATACCTAGCAAAGGCATAAGAATTACATATGGGGTAATAAATAAAATAAATTTTAAAGCAAAAAAATTAAGTTGCTTTTGGCCGCGATCTGCTTTTTTTTGCTCGTTCAACTCTTCATGCTTTTAATTTATCTCTTACCAAATGCTTTTGCATTCCATTCAATTGTAGATAAACTTTTTAATTTTTACCTGACTTCAGAAGTACCTGTAGAAAAACGTCAAGCTCTTATCGATCCAATAGAAAATAACTTTGGGTGTAAGTTGATTGTAGAACATCATTTGCTTGAACAGCTAGGAGTTCAGGTAGATTAAAAAAGTCGTTTATTCTAACAAAATAACATTCCCATTTTCCGGAGCCATGCGCACCCAAAATCAAGGACCGTCTTTTAGCTCCATACATTGTATTATTCCTTATCTTCATTGTTTTATCTCCCTTCTTATATGCTTTATTTGTTATTCTTTGGTTAAAAAAACTGAAGGATGTTAAGCCAATTTTGAATGCACGACATAAAGTAGCTGCTAGTAACCAAGCAAGAATGAGAAGATTTAAAGAAAAAATGGAAACTATTTAGTAAATTTTAAGAGTTTTTTGTTAAATAAATGGAAAGAGACTCCCAACATTCTAGTATATTTTCATATAATTTTGAAATAAAAAGAACCAAAAAATATGTATGTACACTAACAATAAGAAAAATCATATATACTCGAATGAACGTTGGAGTCATCATATAAAAATTTTCGAATTGTTTCCTTATTCCAGAAACAAATGTACTTTTATGTTATAATTTCGTAAAAACTTTATGAATAAATTCAATATTCTTAAAAATTTAAACAAACATTTTTACTCTCTACGGTTTGATACCCTTTTTGTTCTAGATGAAAACTTGCTAATCCAGACGAGATTCTTCTCAATATTTTGGAAAGTCCAATTGTTTCTGATAAAGGAATCGATGCAGAGATTATTGCAGTTTTTTCTTAAATTGTTAAATAAAATTAGGATTAAAAATTTTATTAGTTTTTAATAAAACTACTTTACTCACTTTGACTGTCAACACCAATTATTTGTGTCCTTCTTTTAGCTAATTCTTGCAAAATAACATCTACATCAGGACGGCCTAAAAAATTTATTTCAAAATAGAATACTTTTCAAGTAACTTTATTTACAAATTAGTTTAAATATACCAGAAATTCCAGAAAGTATAGTGATTTCTATTTGCATTAAAGGCTCAAGAATGACTAGTGATGATTTTCGTAATGCTTCTGAAAGACATCGACTTGCACAGGCACTTAAAAAGAGTAATTAAATGATAAGATGAAAAAATTCACCTTAATAGAGTTGGTTGAAGTCTACCAGAGAATGTAAAAGATCTAAAGAGAATTTGAAGATTAAATAGTCAATCTTTTACATTTTTAACCATATATTTTTGATATATTTTAATAAAAACACAAGCCAAAAGTTTTAATGTATAAGTTCTTTAAAAATTTTTTACTTTAAAAATACTTGAACATTTGTGACAGCAAATCCCATCTTTGTCCCATTAAATAAAGAAACACTGCACCCATCATTAATTGCTTTAAGCAATTCTGGACGTAAAGAAAGTATACGACGTGTAGCCTCTATTTCTTCTAAATTTTCCGATTCTAGTGATAATTCAACCTTAAAATTATAAATATTTTAAAATCTTTCCATAAAATTCCAATTACTCCTGGAAATGTTCCAAAACCACCTTCTATTATTGAAAGATCATCACATTTAGTCAAAGGTTGAATATAAAATTTCATAGAATTAAAAGAACGTTGCATTTTATGTGATAAAGAATCCTCAATTGACCAGGTATGTTCAGCTGACTGCGTTGGAGATTCTCGATAACTTATCTTTAATTGAAATAATATTCTGATTCTTTAAGAATAAAAAAAAGCACAAACTCTTAAAGGACCAATAAAAACATCAAGCTTATAGTCCCTGAGCAATCTTTCACGAAGTACTTCAATTTGTAATTCTCCCATTCCTTCAAGTATTTTCTGTCCTGTATTGGGATCTACTTTTATTTGAAGAGATGGGTCTTCTACCACTGAAATATAAAATTTGTTTCTGTTTAATATATAATGTTAAAATTTATTTACAAAGTTCAGAAAGTGCCTTTAAAAATTGTTTTTCACTAGCCAAGTTAGGAGACTCAATAGTACAAGAAAAAACTGGAGATGGTGCTTCAATCCCTTCCAGAGCATAACGAGTGTGTGACTTATTCTTTGAAGAATCACTAAAAAAATTTTAAGTACATTTATAATTTATGTGTTCTAAAATAGAGACTTATATTCCAAAATATATTTTCTTTTTAGAATTATTTATCATAATATGTAGAATAGTTGTTTTACAGACCAAATAATTAGAGTGTCGCCCGTTTTCGTATTACTCAGCCCCGTAAAAACTGCAATATTTCCTTCACTAACTTTTTCAATTGGTTGTAAATAATCACTGAATGGTGTAAAAATTTTATAAATGTTGTGACGTTCATCTAAATATTTTAATAATTTTATTCAATTGTTACTTATACCTGTAGTTGCATTGATTAATGAACAGTTTCGATTGGAAATTGAGGAGTCAATGTCCCCTTTGAAAAGGCGAACATAATTTAATTGTCCGTGTTTTTTATCATGGTTTATCTTTAATTTATTTAAGAGTTTCAATATTAAAATGTTCTTTTAACTAGTTTAGTATAACGTTTATTCCCTTTTCTATCATATAATGGCTAAAAACCTTAAAAACTATTCCACAGCTTTTAATATTATGAGCATAAATATTATTATGTGTTGAATTAATTTCGTTAGGGCTAGGCAGAAAATCAATAACCATATCCAAAACTGGTAAAACACTTGCTGAACAATGCAAAGCTGATCCACAAGCAATTGGAGATAATTTTCTTGAAATTGTAGTTATACGTAGAGCTATTTTTAATTTCAATTTGTTTAAATTTTAGAATTTAATATAAGACAAATGAAAAATTCCGTTTTTTTAGAATTTTTTTCCCAAAATTTTGGCTCAAACTAAAAATGAAATTTAAAACCTTTAATAATCTCATCCTTTGGAATATCTCTCAAATTTTGGAATTTAGTTATTTTCTTTTCAAATTCTTCTTCAACATCAGCAATATTAAAACAAATATTTTCAAATGCTGAATATGAAGCTTGTCCCATTTGAGAAGTATTCTAAAAAATTTCTTAAGCTAATACTTAAAACAACAAACCGAAATTTCTATCCATTTAATTTTAATATTCTTATTAAATTGAGAATCTTTATTTAAGTGATCTGTTTTTATAAATTTTAAAAATCGATTGTTTAGAACTAAAATAACAAAATACTTTTTCTATTTATTAAATTTACCATCGATAAATCCTTCTAAAGTTCCTTCGCTACTATTAAAAAAAGGTAAAACAATTGGAACAACTTAAAATTAAACAAATGTTAAAATACATAAAATATTATTTAACCTTTAGTATTCAATCTTTCTTCAATAGACGAAACACAAAAATTTAAGTCAGCACAAGGTTTGTCCATCTTATTCAAGAAAAATATTGAAGGAATATTAAATTTATTTGCCTGCCGCCAAACTGTCAGCGTCTGAGCCTGAACATTCTTTGGTAAGATTTACTGAAATTTTTGGAAATAAGAAAAACCTGAACTCCTGCCGAGGCATCCAAAACAGTAATAACTCCATCTAGAACGCGTAAACTTCTAAAATCGGAAACATTTAATTGTAATTATATTTTAGATAACCTTTCAACCTCAACAGTAAAATCAACGTGCCCTAAAAACATTAAAATTCCATCTTATAAAGTTTATAATACCAGGAGTATCAATTAAGTTAATTCTATAATCTTTCCATGAAGAGGAGATTGATGAAGATTGAATTGTTATACCTAAAATGGAGGTTATCTATAAAACTAACTTTCACGTTTGTTAATGCTACACCTCTTAATTAAAAGTTAGTCACTCATTTACTTTAGCAGGTCTCTTGCTGCAACTATTTCTGTGTAAGAATTTAAATTCATATACTATGTTGATTTTTGCATTTGACAATCAGGAACTAGAAAATAGTTGCAGAGAAGTACTTGTTAAAGCTAAAGTAACAAATTTTATTAAAATAAACCTCTTTCTCTTTCGAGTTCCATGAAATCAGTTATCGTACTCCCATCATCGACAAACCCAACAGCTGGAATAGTTCCAGTCTGATAAAGAAGTTGTTCTGTTAAAGTAGTCTTTCCGGCATCAATGTGAGCTATTATGCCAATATTTCTAATTAAACTGGAATTGGAAATGGACGAAAGATTTGTCTAAAACTTTTAAATTAAAATAAAAAATTATATTTTTATTACCATTAAACCTCGTTTAGAATATTGATTTATTCTTCTGCCAATACATAAAAAAGAAGAGATTATTGCTGACATTATTGAATAAAAAGAAAATGACCTAAATACTATTTATGTAGATAATTTTAAAAAATAAGAGCTCAGGACGATTCAGAGTCGGCCTGTTAAGGTTTAAAAAAGCGGTAGGGGACGAAAGAGTCTCGCCAAAAGAGTCTCGCCGAAAGAGTCTCGCCAAAAGAGTCTTGGCCAAAAGAGTCTTTGCCAAAAGAGTCTTCGCCAAAAGAGTCTCGCCGAAAGAGTCTTCATTGAAAATGGCCAAATGAGTCTCCATCAACGTTTTCTAATTAATTTGCTTAAAACACCCAGTTTTTCTTAAATTTCCTAAAAAACTATTGAAAACTCTTCCAAAATTAAAAAAAAATACAAAAATTAAACCGGATTGACTTATTAAACAAATAATAAAACATAAAGAATCTAATAATATCACTGAAAAGTCAACAGTGACAAAATTGGAAAAAAGCAAATTTATATAACAAAAATAAGTTGTTAATAGCTATTAAGCATCCATGTGATAATTATATGCAACTCCCTGAAGAAAATCAAGAATATGTTGATGGTAAGCATTCTGAGTAAGGTCGACCTGGTGCGGATTCCCGTGATTAATAGGTTGATAGTTTTCAACAAGGTTTAAAATACGTGAATCAGCTTCCCTGTAACGTCTGGATTTTTGTGGTGGTTCTTCACCGGAAATACATTTGGCCATATATTTAAAATAAGAGCCCACATTCGCTCATAAATAAGCTGGCTCTTGTCTGTTAGAAGACAATAGACAATGGGGAAAACCCAATTCTTTTTTCTTTTATTATGATTATAAATAAATTTTAAAGAAATTAAACCTTGAAAGTATTACGTATATTTGACTAAAATGAGGGGGAGCCAAGGAAAATGTACCATCAGCAAAAATCTCCTTCATTTCTCCTGACCAATTTCTATATGATTCTCTGCCAAATATTAAAATACTAAAAAGAAAACTGCTAAAAATAATACAAAAAAAAACCGTTGTTGCCGACCATTTTCAAAAAAAAGTCTCACTATCACCTAAGAGAAATTGCTCCTCTTCTTCCGCTCTTCTTTTATATACCTGATAATTTTGAGGTATTTCTAATTCACCTATATTAATTGGAACTGCTGGCGGTGCATCTAATTTTCCCCTTGTTCTTTTAATTATCTTAAATAGCCTTGCTGTTTTAATTCTTAATGTAAAAATAACCTTCTTCATAGCATACTTGTTCGGTATTTTTGCTAGGATTGGGGTTGGAACATTCTGTAGAATATTTGCACGAAGAACTGCAGGAGGTTCCATTGTTTCTTCTGCCCTTCTTTTAAACGTTGTTATAATTCGTTTGGTTCCAACATTTTCAGCACCTGACGGGCAATTATGTTCATTCAATTGACGAATAATATTTCCATCAAGACCAGTATGAAGTCTTGCCTTACATTTGAAATCTTTGTTGTTGAAAAATTCGCACCTATGGAATTTCATATTCTGATCTTTACTGAACATGTGGAATACATAAAGAAATCCGTTATGCTCAATTTTAGGCTTGCCTTTTTGTGATTCAATATCCATCTAAAAATAAAAACAAGAAAATATTGTTAATTACCAGAGAAAATACATATTTAAAAATGTAAAAATTCATAAAAACGTCGATGGAGACTCATATGGCCATTTTCAATGAAGACTCTTTCGGCGAGACTCTTTTGGCGGAGACTCTTTTGGCAAAGACTCTTTTGGCCAAGACTCTTTTGGCGAGACTCTTTCGGCGAGACTCTTTTGGCGAGACTCTTTTGGGACGTTCCCTTAAAAAAGTTATGGCCATAATAAATAAAAACTCTGAACCGGCCTCTACCTAAAATAACGGCGGGGGACAGAAGAGTATCGTCGAAGGTATATCGCCATACGAGTCTTCACTAAATTATGGCGATACTCTTTTGGCAAATATTCTTTTGGTCGATACTCTTTCGGCGATAATCTTTTGGCGATACTCTTCTGGGACGTTCCGCAAAATAAGCAAACAGGAAAACTCACCGCCAGGGACATTATGCTAAATATGTTTACACGCAAGCGAGTTTTCCCGCTAAATTTTCTTTCAAAATTAAATCTTCCCTGTGATGAAGTTAAATATTTTCCTTATTTTAACCTTCCGTTCGCCCTATTATTTCTTTTATTTCATTTTCGTCATCTGCCCTCATTTTTCTGTCAGAAAAGATCTTACAAAAATTTTTTTCAATTACAAAAACGATTCAATCGAGAGGTTTCCTCATAAAACCAATGATTTGCAATGCAACCGTAAAAATTAGAGGTTACTTTTAAAGATGTGTTATTTTTCTCCTAAATGTGATCAAATAAACGCTAAACATATTTCTTACCAAATTATTATTTTATTTGTCCTGTTTTTCTTTTTCTCAACCTGTTTTCCGGTATATCCGATTATTTTCTTATATAGAAAAAACAAGTGTTTTTTTACTGTCTTAACAATTGTCTTATACAATTGTATCTTTGTTCTTTTCATGACTGGTTTGCGCGTAATCGTTTTTTGCTTTTAATGATAAATACACATAAAATATGTCTTCTTTAAACATGCTTGCTTTTTTATAGAATCCAATTACATATACATAATTTACTTTTTTTTATTAAGGACGTTAAATTTTACGTTAATTAAAAATGCTTTATTAATATTCTATTGTTAAAGATCTTCACCTTCAAGGTTTTTGTATTAAATATAGTTAGTAATATTTTAGTTTTTAGTCTATATGACTTCTCATTTTGTTGGAGTTAAGATTAGTCCAACAGAAGCAAGTACAAGTCATAATGCCGCAAGTACAACAGAGACCTTTTCTTGTGGTTTTGAATTAACACCACAATTGAATTCCAATAACAGTCACTTGCCGAGGGAATTAAATGATCGTTTTTATAGTAAACAAAAAAGTGGAGGAAAACTCAACATAAATTCTAAACGTGAAGCAAGGTTTTTTTTTAATATTTTTGGAAAAATTTTTTGAGACTTAACTCCATCCCAAGTATTTATTGTTATAATAATAAAAGAAAGTCTCACATTACAGCAAACAAGAATTTTTTGTAAGAATATAAATTCTTTTTAAACATAATTTCTAACATTTATTCCTCCGTTTATCGTTTTTCACTAACTGAAAAAAGTTTTTTTAAGTTGTGAATCTTTTATAGGTTAATTATTAATTGCTGGTTACAATAATCTAAAGAAAAAAGATTTCTCATAATAATCTCACAAGATAAAGTAGCAGGCTTATGAGATTTTGGAGAAATTGATTTTAATGCATAAAAATCCGTTCTTAGTCACTAATATTCATAATGCTTACGTTTGACAGACAATGCATAGCAAAAAGTAGAAAATGTTTCACTATACTAGCTGGAATTTTACTTTTTGTTACTATACTTGCTGGAATTTTACTTTTTGTTGTCATGCCGCAAATTAGCAGAAGCAATCCTGAACAAAGGCAGCGACGGGTTAATTCTTTAGAATTTAAGGACCCTTGTTTAAAATTCTCACGCACCTTAATAATTTCGCTTTTTATTCAAGTTTCCGGGAAATCGAGAACATCGTTATGATTGGCCAGCACCCTCATATTCACTTATGGGCCGCTTTAAAAATGCGGCAGTTACTTGCGACCATGGAATTTGTAGTGAAATAGGAAGAGATATAATGCTTTCTGGTGGAAATGCAATAGATTCAGCAATTGCTTCGCTTTTTTGTTTGGGTGTTACTAATCCGCAAAGCAGTGGTTTAGGTATGTGTTTCCTGACAGAAATTAAGGTCTTATGTGAAAGAAAAAGATCCTTTTCTAAATATTTTTTCCATGTCCAAAATCTAACTTAATTCTTTAGGTGGCGGTTTTATTTTAACTTTCTACGATAGATCAAAGAAAAAATGCTTGGTATTAGATGCAAGAGAAACTGCTCCAAATGCTAGTCACAGAGAAATGTTTGGAAAAGATGAATGGGCTAGTAAATATGGTATTTTTTAAAATATTTACACCAGTTCTTTAATATATGTACTTGCTGTAGGTTTTCTCGCAATTGCAACTCCTGGTGAATTGGCAGGTTATTGGAGAGCTTATAAAGAATGGGGAAGCGGAAAAGTAAATTGGTCTGATTTAGTTAGTTCTTTTTTCTTTGGGAATTCTTAACTTTTAAAATAGGTAATGCCATCAGTAAATTTAGCTAGAAAGGGTGTTCCAATTAGTGAATATTTGGCACATGTATTAAATATAAAAGAAGCTCACCTTAAGACATTACCTTCTATGAAAAGTTGGTTTAATCCTAGAACACAAAAAGTATGGCAATTTGGTGATATAATTAAACGTCCGGAGTTGGCAAACACGATGGAACGACTGGCAAATGAACGGAATCCTGTTGAATTATTTTATAGAGGAGATATGGCTGAACAAATTGTTAAAGAAATAAAAGATAACGGTTACTTTTTGCTTTGTAAAATTAAATTTAAATATTCAGGTGGAATTCTCACAAAGGAGGACATGGAAAATTATCGAGTATTAATTCATGAGTTTCCTCTTTTAGCTGACGGGTTCCTAGGGAATTTAAAAATGTGTGGACCCCCTCCGCCTTCTTCCTTTGCCGTTACTCAAGTTATTGTTGCGGCTATGACTTGTACTATTTTTATATTAAAATTCGGTATATTATCATAACTAACCTTTTATCAGCTAAGTTCTCCAACTACACTCAATGGGGAAATCCAACTAATGGAGTTCTTGATGATACAGAATTCTATCACTGGCTAATTGAAACACAAAAATTCGCTTATGCTCAGAGAACTCGCCTTGGTGACATACATTTTGTACCTGAAGCAAAGGAATTGGCAAAGAATATGACAAATAAACGTTTTGCTAAATTTCTTATAAAAAGAATACCTCCAAAGGCTATGTTCTCATCTTATTATACTGATACTCCAATTAGTGCTCAAGTAAATAGTCTGTTGATATACTATTATGACTTTTCAAATAGAAAGAAGATCATGGCACATCACATGTTTCAGTACTTGATGCAGATGGAAACGGTGTTTCTGCAACCAGCACCATCAACCGCTGGTTTAGCTATAAAAATAGAAATTTATTTAATCAAACAGGCTTGGCGCTGTAGTACAGTCTGAAAAATTTGGAATTGTATGGAATGATGAAATGGATGATTTCTCTTCACCAGGAATGTCTAATGGGTTTGAAAAATTTCAATTTGTTGAAACAAACCGTAAAATTAAGTTTTGGATTTTCTCCATCTGAAGCAAACTTTATTGAACCTGGAAAAAGGCCAATGAGCTCCATGAGTCCTATGGTCATTTTTGATGGAGAGACCGGAAAAGTACCATTTAAACTTTACAAGTACAATCTTCTAATTGTAAGTTGAAATTCGTTATTGGAGCATCAGGAGGCTCAAAAATTATTTCCGCCATGGCAAAACCAATAATTCGAGTTCTTTGCTTTAATGAAACAATTAAAGAAGTAAATTGATTAAATAAACTTATCTTTATTTCCATGTTTTTAAGGCAATAGATTCTCCAACTCTTGTATGTATTTTTTAAGTTTAAAAATATTATGTATCCTAGCACAATCAATTCACGCCAGATACAACGCAATATGAAGAAACGGTCCCAAAGGTAAGAAACTATACTAACATTCTTTCCATTTTATTTTAGCAACTTATACAAGATTTGGAATCAAAATTCGGCCAAAAATTTAAGCAGACAACGGGTTTTGAGGGTATTGTTCAGGCAATATTAGTTGGTGATGATGGATTCATCTATGCGAATGGAGATTATCGACGGAGAACTAACATGCACCCCGAGGGATTCTAAGAGCTTTTACATATGTATCTAATTTTTAGTGCTGCAGAGTAGTTTACTATGTATTCTATAAACAATATTGCAAATGAGTATTTTACCCCTGAATGCCGTTAACTTTTGAATTAAAATCTAATGCTCTTCATCACCCTTTTCTGTTCCTGATCCGTTTGTGAGTTTTTCTTGTTGTGCTCTATTTCGATCTGCCTCTTCTAAAACAAACGCCTAACTTTTAAAAATTTTCGCATACCTTTTACTGCCCGTTCTCGCCAATTGGTTTTGTTCTCTTGTAAATGCCGAACCCATGGGCTAGGGATTTCTAGCTTTCCAAAATAGTTGATGGGAATTTTTCGGACAGATACAGGATTACCCGGCGATGGAGATTTTCTTAAAAAAATTAACCAATTTTACAGATATTTGAATTTTACAAATCAGGAGGTAGTGGAGACAAAGAAGTAGCAGAAGCACTTCCATCTCCATCAGCAACATTTTGGCCGGGAGGAAAAAGAGAATCAGAAGATGGAAGGGATACGAGAGGTTCAACCATTTTAGTTAGCATTTCACCGCAAACAACCATTGTTGGCTTTAAATTAATTTTTTTAATATTTGTGTTAAAATTACTAACCTCAACGATGAAATCAATAAATCCAATTTGTGACTCAGCCACATGAGTTGTATGCCTATCACAAAGAGGGGAATATGGAAGTCCCATTGACGCTTCAAGGTCTCCTTGGCGAAAAAATTCTTCCAATACTCCCTCCGTCCTTTGATTAAAAAATTAACTTAAGTAGGATAAACTTTACCATCTATAGTGCAGGTCCCAAGGCTTCGACGCATGTGAACTATAGAATTAAAATATTATAAAAGAATTTTGTTTTCTCTAGATCCAAGAAATAAAAATTTTAGGAATATTTTTTAAGCACTCGCTTGAACTTTATCAGACATGCTGTTTTAATTCTAAACACTTACATGTCACATGCGTGTACGATTAGGCATAAAGCCTTCATTTTATCAATCCCTTCTGGAAGTGTCAGCATATTCTTCATTGTTTTAATTTGTACAAAATGTGTAGACATATCTGTTGCTAACTAAAAATATAAGACTTTACAGTCATGATAATTTAATTATTCTAGCTCACCACAATTTCGATAATCATGTTCCTTATATCACTAAAATTAATATTTAATTGAAAAGTTCAAAAATTTCTACCGAAATTCATCTCTAGTTAATCTTTCAAAAATATTTTTTTCTTCATCTTTCATCAATCGAAATACTGAACTAGAGTGATAATTTTCTGAAAAACAAAATTTTAATGGGGAAGCAACACGAGAAATAAAATAGAATTACTACAAACCTAAAACCATATCGTCAGTTTATCAATTTCGCCTAAATCTCCCAAGCTTATTTAACTTAATTATTCTATTTTTTATTTCTCGAATTCCTTATCATTAAAATTTATAATTGTTGCCTAGTACGCTTCTGTCATTATATACAAGAGCAAAATTTGACCTTTAAATATTTATATACTTCTTAAAATTGATTTCGCTAACCCGGATTGAATATGAAAATTGTTTGTATGGCCAGTATGTTCATAATCATGTATTAAAGCACCAAAAAGAACTGCAAGTAACTCCAGATCTGTTAAAGTACTCTAAAAGGAATAAAATACAAGATTTCTACAGTTATTAAATATTTTATAAAACAAACAGCAAGTCCAGTTTGTGAAAGTATCCAATGAGATGTTTGTGTGACATCTGCTGCATGAACACAGTTGTGGTACGGATTATTATGCTTACTATAGCCAACCTCCAAAGCTAGGAGAAAATGTTCGAGTACTTGAACATTTATCTAAAACACAAAAATTAATATAAAAAATATCAAAGCTAAAAAGTGGTACATAATCAAAATAATAAAATTGCCTTAAATCGCTCCAGAAATCCGTAACGATTGAAAAGTTCAAACCCCACATATTTTAGTGCATGTCCACCGGTAAATTCATCCAATTCAAAGGAACTAAAATTCCAATTATTAATATTGCGTAAATATCCTTTGTATTCGTTCGGGATTGGAGCAAGTACAACCTGAGTACGCCGAAATATTCTAAAGAAGTAAAAAATTTTTAATCAAAAAACTTTACTTTTCAAAAAATATTCCTGTCCTTATTGCATTAGCAACAGATTTAAATTTTGGTTTTTCTCTTTTAGGTTGAACTGCTTGTCTGGTAAAAGTTGCCGCAAGCCACTCACGAACTTCTTCAGGTACTGCCTCCGGCGTAACTTCAGCCAGATCGTCATCTTCATCACAAATTCGTCTTTATTTAAGAAATTTATTTTACCATTTTAATTTATAATCATAATACCTGGTCTCATCCATATAAGCAGTTTCGAGAACGAGTGCTGCATATTCAATATTCCTTTTGAGATCGTCTAATGGTAGTTGACCCGAGTTAAGTTGGTGCAAAATGTAGCGAAGCCTATAATTTAAAAGGGTAAAAATAAAACAAAATAATAATTTAATTATATTCTAATAAAAGTTAGGGAGAATATTTTCTAAAACTTAAATTTTTTTTGTTTCCTTAGTTTCTTTTACTTAATTTTTAATATTTAATTTATCCAAGTTGTTTTTCATACCTACAAGCGTGCTTTCTCAATACTAGTTGGTAAAATCCGTATTGATCGCCAATGATCATCATTTCTAAAATTTACTCTTGCTATTAAGCGGGGGGATAAGAAAAATATTTATTACCCAAAAAGATGTTCAAAAATAAAGTGTAAAATAAAGAAAAAAAACGTATGAATTGTTTAAACTTATATGTACAAATAATTTAAAGATTTTTAAATTAAGTGGGAAAAGGTAAAGGGATTTCAGTACTTAGTGTATAAAATTAAATATCCCTTCCATATTATGATTGACACATGACAAGGACGACGGATAAAATTTGTTTTGTGTATGATGTATTTCTCTTCATAAATGATAACTTTTTCAGTAAAGTATTTTCAGGATTTATAAAATACTTGAAGAAGGAAAAATTAAAATAGTGAGGAAAAAATAAAAAGGAAGACAAAAAGTATTTTGTATGGACATCTTTAATCCGTCTTACGCAAGATTTGTCATTTTTCTCCTAATAGAGTATGTAGGACAGGAAAGCGTGCACGTCTCCCAGCCAACGAAAAACATATCAAACTGCTTTTTTACTAATAACAAATTTTCCCTTTTCATTTAACCAAATGAATATATACATAAAAAAGGATGGTAGAAACTTATTTGTAGACGATAGTCTAAATTATCCCCCTAGAATATCTTCAAATTGTTTTGAGAGTAACCTTATTACTTTGGATTATACAAAGAAATTTAAATTCCCAATCCGCAAAATCTCAAAAAACCTCAAACTCAAATCTCGAAGTACATCAGAACTCGCCTGACAACGCGAAGCAACAGATTGAGAACGACATAAAAAACTTGGAGTTGTAGGTTGTTGTGAGAATTGTAGAAAATTATTCTCCCGTTGATGCTTCTTTGTTGTATACTTATTTAAAGAATTTGGAGTTGTTCCTAATTGTTGCAATAGTGAAATAGTAAGGCGAGGTTTCCATTTTGACGAAACAGTAGACGGAAAATTAAAATAATTATTAGTTGAATTATTCGCTAATTTGTCTAACTGCTGGTTTCCGAATTTTCTGCAAACTTCATTATTCATGTTGTTATCATTTATATTTTCTAATGTATTTTCTTGTTGTTGCATTAGATAAGAAATTCCATCAGAAGAATTTATCGATAGTTGATCAATTACACGTTCCTTGAGATGAGGTATAATAATAAAAAAAAAAGTAATTGGAACAAAGAAGATATAATAGATGTAAAATAAAAACAAAATGCTTCCCAAGAAGACTGATGAAAAGGAATTCTCCTATTGACCCTTAAGGAGGATTTCAATGCTTAGAAAGGGATTTAGTTGTTTATAAAATTAAAAAAAAGAACTAGAAAACTAATTTGCTTATTCTTCTTAAAAAAGAAGCCATGAAAAGTCAAAAAAGGCGGCCAGTAATAAAAAAATATTTGATCGATTTGAAAGTAAATAAATATACTCAAATATATGTACAAAATTTTGGAATAAGAGAAAGGATATGAAAGGCCTAAGTGGAAGATGACATTAACACAAAAGAAAAGCCTTCCTATTATCGCCAATATTTCTTTTGAAATCGCTTAAGTAAGGTTGCGCGTGTGAATAAAATAAAAAATAAATGAAAATTGACCTATTGTTAGTTGAATAAAAATTCAGGTCCAGTATTTTAAAAAATTTTAACCTACTTTCTAACCGCGTCAAAAGCCAATTCACAAAATCGCTTATGTTGTTCCTCCATTCCGTCTATTACATGTGTGCTAACACTAATGCCGTTTCCTCCTTCACTCGTTGGAATAGAATCGTCAGTATCAACACTTTTTCCTATCCAAGACTGCGAGCTTTTGTCAATAGACCGATCTGTTAAATTTAAATATACGTATGTAACAGTTTAAAAATAAAAAGAAATCCCTCTTCCTTATTTTTGATAAAAAGTTGAAACCTGAAGCTCTCCATGAAGTAGGCCTTTGTATTTTTCCTTGTTGTTGCAAGGCTTGTTTAGCTACATCATCATTAACAAAAATTGACGCCATTCTTCCAAGTATAGACATTTTTGGTTTATTAAACCTTTGAGGTAATGATGCCTTATTGCCAGCAACTGAATTTGAGCGACGATAAAGCCGATAATTAATGTTATTGTTATCTTGTTGATTAGAGTTATTTCCGTCGTCTTGGTTTGAAATAATATTTGATTGACAAGCACCAACTTTAAATAAAAATTATTATGTCTTTTTTTTTACAAATTTGACTAATTTTGAATGAAAAAATGTGGGAAAATACTTAAATATGTATAGATGAATAGAATGTTTACATACATTTTTTTTAATGAAAAAAAAAGATAAAAATTTAAAAAAGTAAAACAATTATTAAAAATAAATAATTAAAAAAATAATTACAAATAAGAAAAAAGTCCTAAAAATTTTTTAAAAGCAAAAAAACATTGAAAAATTTGATTATAAATAATCATCCAAGCATAAAAAGGATAAAAGTGTAGAACGTTACAACCACAAATTTCCTTCCTTATGATGAGATTTAACGAAAAAATTTTAACATCCCTTAAAGCCCGACATTTCCCTTGATATACATATAACAGTATAATTTAAGTCAAAACTAAAATAGAAATATAGAAAAAAACAAAAAGAAAATGGCTTATTGTTAGTCCTTTTTTTGAAATAAAGATGAGGAAACGAATGAAAGAAGAAAAATTCTTTAGGTCAAGACAATAAACATACATAATTTTACATAAATTTTTTATTTTTAACGTTGAGAATTGACTATAGTCATGAAAAAGATGGGCAGAGCAAATAATAAAAAATAAAATTATGAAAAACTTAAAACAAACGAACAAAAAATCCGTGAAAAAATAGCTCGAATTTATTTTTTAGAAACACACAAGATCCCCTTAAAAATTTATTTAAATAAGTTGAGCTAGCTTTTCATCATGAACAAATTTTTTGAAAATTTGTTCTGGAAGTTAAGAATTTTAAAACTGGTTTTGTATTTTTCCAGTATTTGCTCTTATGCTTGCTCCTCCTTTGTTTTAACAATTTTGTTGAGCTGTATTCGAGTAAAAGTTATGGGCAGTTGAGCATAACTTGATTGCTTTTTCCCTTCTTTTTTTCGTGACAATATTTAGGAAAAAACAGAAAAAGGATAGAACAGAAAATTTTAGAAGGAAAAAATTGTAAGCCGTATGGAGTCAGTTCTCAAAATAACCCCAAAATTAAATAATTAAGTTTGCCTACCATCAACAATATACTCCGTATCATCATATTTAATAGTAAAACGCCTTCCACTGCCTCCATTTTCTCCTTGAATAGCAATAGAAGCATCATTTAAAGAGATACTTAATCTTTGGGCAAGCTCAGATTTTGGTCTTGGAGGTGATGGTGAATGATTTTGAACTAAACTCTTTGGTTGAGCACACTGAAGATTTCTGTCAGAGTGTTTATAATTTTCTTCTTCTCCAATTTTTTCATCTCTTTTTTGCCAAATCTGTAAAAAACAATTCTTATCTGGAAAAACTGTGGAAGAAATTCCTCCAAAAAATTGATAATAAAGCATGTGAAAGTAACTTAAAAACCTGATCAAATGAGGAAATACTAGTAGAACGAGAGTCTTGATGATTGCCCATCAATTTTTGTGAATTTTTTTCCTTTTCGATTTGTCGTTCAAGCATCATTGGTAACAGGTTTGAATAATTAGAAGCAGAAAATTCTCCATGATATTCTTGTTGACGTTCAAATGCAAGTGTTCGTCTTAATCGGTCAAGAAACTAAATTAAAAATTTTACGAGTAATTTAAAGTCTTGTTTCATTATTTACAGATTTATTCCTCCCTAAACAACGACGTTTTGCTTTAATACTAATAAGGAAAAATATGAGTGGTGTAAGTTAACAAAAGTCTAAAAATTTAAATTGGTACTTGTATTGCTTTTTGAATTAAATTCTCCCATTTTTTCTTTTTTTCTATCTTCCCCTTTTCCTTTCCTTTTATTTTACATGTTTTTTTATGAAAAATTGAGGCAACTATCCTCAATCATTATGCCTTATGGGAATGCAAATTAGGAAAAAACTAAAAATATGAAAGAAAGCAAAAAATTTATATAAAAGAAAAGCTATATGTTGGAAAGAAAATTTAACAAAACTGGGAATAACTCCTATTATGTATCAGTATGATATGAATAATTGGGAATTAACATTTCGAGAAAGAATTAGATTTCAAAATACCATTCGAAACGATAGCTAAATTGAGGATTTCTAAAAACTGAGAACGGAAAAACCAGAAATGGAACCTCAAGTCAGTAGCTCATTTAGTTAATCTACTTGTGACGACTAATCTTACAAAAATGAGAAACCTTAATACGTCTTGACCTTGATTGCCGCGGCATTTGTTTCGTTTCCTTTTCTTTACTTATTCCATCTTCATGAATTATGCTTTGATTTCTTGTTGAGTTTACACCACGGAAAATTGAGCTCTTGTTCGTAGTTTCTAAAACAGAATATTAGAAGAATTTTGAACAAGGGTCTTCTTTAAGTTTAAGATTCTACATTTATGGTTGGGGTAGATTAATGGGTTTTCACATAATTCTTATTCTGTCTTAGGATTATCCATAGAATCAACAAAGAACCAAAAATTTAAACTATATTGTCCTTATTATTTGTTTGTTTCCACCTCGTTTTTTAAGAGGAAAGAGGGTGGTTATTTTATATCTCTTAAATGTTTAAAAGGAAATATCTGCCAGTTTTTTATGTTAATTAACCAAACTTGACGATTCTCTGTTTTTACATTTTCCAACCAAAAAATTCTTAAGTTAAAATTAGTTGAAACGAAAACTAGGGAACTTAACAAAGAAAAGGAATTTAGCGTCAGTAACATTAAAACCAAAAAATATTTTATTTTTATAAGCATTTTATAGAAGTTTATTTTTTCACATCTGGACCGGACATTCTTTTTATCGTAAAATTATTTTTTAAATGAACGAAAAGAAAAATAAAAAGCCGTAAATGGATGAATGTGTATTTTTACTAATGTTTTTTTTATTTTATGCTTGTCAAAATTAAGAGAGCGGTTTATTGAGAATTGACTTTGGCAAGTAATTTCCCGTCATTTAACTATTGACATCTGTTAAAAAGAAGTGTGGACAAGGGATGATTTTTAGTCTCTACGAGTTTTTTCTTGGAGTTGGGGCTAGTAAAAATAGCTGGAAACATACAATTACATTTTTTAAGAAATGAAAATGGCTGGTGTTCACTCAAGATAATAACCCTCAATAGTAATTGACTGAAAATGGGTGTCGTGCTCTGCATTAGCCCAAACTGTTACCCCAAATCTCAGAAACCTTTTATATAAATTAAAAAACCTTTATTACCGAAGATATCGAATGCATCCTTTTGTTTTCCAAATGAAATGTATTAACAGTTTGTAAAGCAGTCTGAGGCACATTGGTTTCCACGTCCATCAAGTCAAAAGAAACATCTTCATCTTCTTCTTCTACTTGCTTGTTGATTTTACAGCATTTATTAGAGTAGTGAAGGTTGAAAGCCTAAGAGTTAATTTATCTTTAATGATGGAGAATTCATAAGAAATTCCGACAGGTTCAACTTCACGCGTTGAGGAAGAAATCCGTATATTGCTAATTCCATTAAATATTTCTCTAAAAATAATAAATCAAAGAAATTAAATGAAATAGTAAAAGTTAGTGAAAACCCCGACTTACTGCCAAAGAACGTAATGCCAATCGATTGGTCATTTTGTACGCTGACCCTTTTTCTTTGGTAAAACTTTTTCTTAACATTCACTTTTTTTATTAAAATGACCGGTCATTTTTTTATTATTTTTTTGTTTTTTTATTGTTTATTCGTTTTTATTTTTGTTTTTTATCACGTTTATCTCCCCCTTTTCCCCATTAAAGCGTGCGCAGCGAAAAATTAAAAAAAAATTTTAATCTTTTAAAAAATTATTTTTAACTTTTTCTTTTTTCCAGCTCAACGAGGTTCTTCTACGCGTGGTATCGACTTGTTTCTTTTGTTTATATTTCCTATTTTTTGTTTTTAAGGTGCTTGAATGTTCTTCACTGGTGATGATCCTTTTGCCTTTCATTTGATCTAACCTTGGTTTTTTCAGGATATGATCATCATGAACAAAGGACGGAGATGGGTTTTTTAAAATTATTTTTTCTAGTTCTTAGTTGTGCTCCAGCCCTACTACTGCTACAGACGTTGTGTTTTTTTAATAAAAATTTCTGATTTTTATTTCTTTCAGATAATGTCCCTTTTCTGGTGGCCCTCCTGCTGATGGTGGTGGCTTTCCTGCTGTTGGTGGTGGCCTTCCTCCTGCTGATGGTGGTGGCTTTCCTGCTGTTGGTGGTGGCCTTCCTCCTGCTGATGGTGGTGGCTTTCCTGCTGTTGGTGGTGGCCTTCCTCCTGCTGATGTTGGTGGCCCTCCTGCTGTTGGTGGTGGCCCTCCTCCTGCTGATGTTGGTGGCCCTCCTGCTGTTGGTGGTGGCCCTCCTGCATGGTGGTGGTCCTCCTGCTGTTGGTGGTGGCCCTCCTGCTGTTGGTGGCCCTCCTGCTGTTGGTGGTGGCCCTCCTGCTGCTGGTGGCCCTCCTGCTGATGGTGGTGGTCCTCCTGCTGTTGGTGGTGGCCCTCCTCCTGCTGTTCGTGGCCCTCCTGCATGGTGGTGGCCCTCTTGCATGGTGGTGGTCCTCCTGCTGTTGGTGGTGGCCTTCCTCCTGCTGTTGGTCGTGGCCCTCCTGCTGTTGGTGGCCCTCCTGCTGATGGTGGTGGTCCTTCTGCTGTTGGTGGTGGCCTTCCTCCTGCTGTTGGTGGTCCTCCTGCTGATGGTGGTGGTCCTCCTGCTGTTGGTGGTGGCCCTCCTCCTGCTGTTGGTGGTGGTGGCCTTGCTCTGGTGATGTCGGCTGTGCTCTGTGTAAGTTTAAGAAAAATCAAAATGCTTTGCAAAAACTGCGAAACGCGAACCCCTCTCCATCCTTTCAATTCGTTTTTTCATCTTTTTATTTTTACTTATATTCTGAACTTTTTAGCATTTTATACAGATTGTTGAAATTTGGTGGAACACGACCTTCAATGGATACAATAGGTTTATTTTGAGTAGTTTGTTCAGGTTTATTAGAGGAAGATATTTTTAAGAATAAATTTCGAGTTTTTGCCTCGTTTGATTTAAAAGTGACGCCGGATTTAAAAATTTAAATTTTGGCATTGTGTTTATTGTTTACTTAAATTGTTCACTATTTCTCATTTAGAGAAGTTTAGTGAATTATTCCTAACTATTTCTTATCCAGGGAAAGAAAGTAATTTTCTCCTCAATATTTCGCATGTTAGAGAAAGATTAAAAATGGTCTTTTATCTAATTTGTGAATTCGAGGACAAATAACATTAACATTAGTAAAAAAGCTAAGAAACGCGACTTCCATTTTCATTTTTTCCAACTTTTATTAGCCTAATATAAAATTATAAAAATGAATGAACAAGTTTTTGATCATTATACTGAAGAGATGGATCATGATTTTCAGGTAATTGTTTAGTTTCATTGTGTTATTTGGAAAATTCTCCATCTTAATATATTATTTCCTTTAGAATTATGATTCCCAAAATTCCGAAGAAATGGTTGTTTCTGGCCATGCTTCTGGTACAAGTGATGGTATGGTTATGCATGTCATTGAAAGTGAAGAGTCAATGTTAGATCCAGCGATAAAACCAAAAACTGTACAGCAGTGTCCAGTTTGCAATAAAATTTTTGTTTCATTTAAAGGTTTTTTTTACTATTTTTATTTTTCTACAAAATAATATTTATGTTCAATAAGATTTTATTTTGTCGATTTTTTAAAATCCTTTAAGGTCTCCAGCAACATGCAATTATTCACACAGATCAAAAACCCTATTCTTGTGATATTTGCAGCAAATCTTTTCGGTTTAAGTCAAATCTTTTTGAGCATCGTTCTGTCCACACTGGAACGACTCCTCATCAATGGTTTATTGAATTTTTACCCAGTTAATTATCCTTTTCTTAGCCCCATATGTGGAAAAACTTGTCGCTTGAAAGGGAATTTAAAGAAACATCTTCGAACTCATTGCACTACCAAAGAGGAATTGGAATTGGCTTGGCAACCGTTTGCTAGGTTACATTTATTTTTTATACAATCACAGCCAATCTGTATTTTAAAATCCTATAATTTTTAATGTCTTAACTAGAGGAATTTGGTCATATTTACTTTCTTACTCTACACTTTTAGTAATCGTAGAGCTCCAGCAGAAATTCCGCACGATGCAATTATCATTCGGCCTAATGCAGATTCAGCATCTCTGTTTGCAACTCCAAGTAGGCCAAAAAAACGAAGATTTGGATTGGGAGCTGAAACAAAAGCTTGGATTGAAAAAATAAAACGTGGAGAACTTCTCCCTATCGTTTCAATTTCTGACAAAGTATTTATATAATAACAAGTTTATTTCTTTTTAAAAGATGCGACGTATTCTTGAACTCGTAAAATTTACCGAAGAAGGGTCAATGGATATGGATAATTTATTTCACCATGCCAGGTCTTTAACTTCTTTTTCATTCCACTAGCAAATTTTTTTATGACTCTAACTATTTAAGAGCGATTCCATTAGAACGATATGACTGTCCGATTTGCAAGACCACCTTTTTGTCGCGCATCGAATGTCATGAACATATTGTATGTTTTTATTTCAATATAAGCCTTTATAAATTATAATAATCTTCTTTTAAATTTTTTCTTTAAGGATAGTATTCATCCCAATGTTAGAAAACAGAGACCTCATTTTTGTGACATTTGTCTTCGTAGTTTTAATGAACGGCAACAACTCTCTGCTCATCAAGAACACCATAAGCGGGTGCAATCGCTTTTAGATAATGATGAGTTGAAGGTTGAATCTATTGAGAGAATTTTTTAAAATACTATTCAAGCATAAGTCTTTAGGTCGCCGAACCAATGATTATGATGCCTGTAATTAACGAAACCGATGAAAAGGCTGCTGCAGAAAATTTTGGAATAGAAGGTGAAGGAGATGAAGCTATTTCTATAATTGAAAGCACTAAAACACCTAATTGGGATGAACACCATTAAGATAACAAATAATACATGTTTGTCAATTCTTTTATTAATTCTTATCTTTCATAATTTCTTTAATTTATTTTTTCACTTATGGTTAAATATTGGCATATGTAATATGCGAATTAATGAATCATTACAGTTGATTTCTAAGTAAACTTATGTTAGATATTTTGACATTTTTCTGCTTTGTTTTACATCTATATTTCTATTATATTTTCAAGGTTTATGGGGACAACAAATTATTGGAGGTAAATAAATTACGATTTAGTTAAAATCAAATGTTCAACTATCACCGATTTCGTTTATTCTTAAAAAACCATTCTGGTGGTTCAACAAAAAACACTCCACCATCCATAGCACAATATGTTGGACACACACCTTTATGTCCATCATCACCTGGTTCGCCAATTGGTCCAGGTTGGCCTTTAATGTGACTTTTGTTTTAAAGATAAATAAACCTGTTGTTCCTGGTGTTCCAACTCTACCAGTTTCCCCTTGTGCGCCTTTTCTTCCCTGAGGTCCTTGTGGCCCATCAATGCCAGGAAGGCCTAGATGTTTTGATATCCTTACATTATAAGTTTACTTACCTCGTGGACCAGATGGCCCTATTTCTCCGACATCACCTACTGGGCCGGGAAGACCAGGAATAAATGGTGTAGGCTGTGCATCTGGGCCAGGATCTCCATCCTCGCCATCTCTATGAAATAGAGAAAACTAATTTTAAAAATATTTTTAGTTATCTAACGACGATATAATTTTCATGTAACAGTTTAATTCACTTTATATCGCTACTTACAGTCCGGGAACTCCTGGAGCTCCATTCATTCCTCGTGCACCTTAGTAATATAATTACAAAACTATACGGATTAAATATTAAAAACCTGTTTTCCCATCCTCTCCATTTTTTCCTTGTAGCCCAGGGGGTCCTCTATTTCCATTTTCACCCATTGTACCCTATATATTTTTATTTATTTATAATAACTTTGTAAGCTGACTGTTTGTCCTGGCGGTCCTTGTAATCCTTGAGGACATCTTTCTGGGCAATATTTTTTAAAGTCTTGCAAGGGCTCACATGGCAATCTGGCAGGAATTCCAGGCGCTCCCTACAAGTTTTGATTTTTACTTTGGAAAGTTTTTTTCCACCTTTGCTCCAGAAGTTCCTCGCATTCCCTTACGACCTGGTATTCCCGGTACACCAATCTTACCTTCACCGCAACTGAAAGTTTGATGAAAAATATTTAGAATTTACCTACTTTGATATTTTGAAGATTATAAGTAAGATTATTTTTTATAAGATTGTTTTCGAAATAAAAAAAATACGAACCTGCAAGCTTGTGAAAATTCTCTTTCGCTCAAATGCCGATAATCACCTTGCGTAACAATGTGCCTGAAGTTCCTCTAAAATATTTTTAATGCATTTAAGATTTATCGAGTAATTTTTCACAGTTCTTGTCCTGTTCGTTACATAATCAACCTTTCTAGTTGCAACAAAATGTTGTAGATTTAGGTCTTTCCCAGAGATCCCGTTATTGTATCGTTCTACGAATACATCTACTAAAACAGCCGAATCATCTGCTATTATCTGGGCATTTTCCTCACAAAATTGAAGCATTCCTTTGTGGTTTAATTTAAATTCTCATACGACCACCTACCGTCAAATTGTGAAATAGTGAAGCTAAGGAATTGATAAAGAACAGGACTAACTGCAAACAAACTGGCCCAAGCAAAAACTAAAATAATAGTAAGTTTGTAATATTTATAAACAAATTTCCATTTCTGGGAGAAATTAGTTTTTTCAGTGGAAAGAGACCTGAAATGCAGAGACAGACAATCATTACTGCTCTAAATGCATTTTCTTTTCGACTATATTCCATTTCAAAAAGATTGAAACCAGGAGATGATGATATTTGAAATATTCGTGCTTTTTCTGAAGGTAATGCTGCGAGTTGGGAGGTATTATTACAGCAACAGCATTGACAATTGTTACTACATTCCTCAGACAAAGTTCCTTGGTCGGTAATTGTGTTTGTTGGTTGTTGAAAGTGTTGAGGACGTTTTCTATTAAAATTATTTTGAGTTTTCTGATTACCACATCTGTTGTGTACTGCAGATGACGAAGATGAAATTTCTGTGCTAGCCGCTATTGGGAGAGTACGACGCATTTTTGTTTTTTTATTGACACATTTCTATGAATCAATTGCCTCTAAATTATAAAAAAACTTACGTTAAGAACATATTTTTCAAGCAATCTAAGTTTAAAAATTTTAATCACCTTCTCACATAAAAAGTAATAGGTAATTGAGGATGCGCTAAAATAGCAAAAAAAGAGCTATCAATTTTATCGTTGTAAGGTCCGATTGGAGTCAAGGACGTGTGCGCCGACAAGGCTTGGATTTTAAGCTATTGTTCGTAGATAAAGAGGAGATGATTACTTTAAAGTGGTAATGATAAAAGGAAAGAATTAGGTCATTGCTTTCTTGTAAAATTAAACCATGAAATTAATTAAAATATTTTAGGAAATGTCTTCCATCTAATTAAACAAAGAATTTAATTAATGAGACTTTAGATAGTATGTAGATTATATTAAAATCAAAGAATTATAATCAAAAGGACAAATCCTGATTTAACAAATTATTTAACGTCAAAATATAATTCATATGTAGATCTCATATACCTTTTACACTATGGACTGAAATGAACAATGTTAGTTACAAAAGGAAATATTGGCGTGTTGTAATTTCTAGAGCTCGGAATTTTGAAAAAACCGGGTTCGGGAACCGGGAAATTTAAAACTAGGATGACCGGGAGGGACCTGGAAAACCGGGTATTCCCGTTCCCGTTTCTTCCCGGTTCTAAAATGGCCGGGTCCCGGCCGGGAAACGGGAATTTTTTTAAATTTGTGAAAACACGTAAAAAATGATAATTTTGTTTGCAACAATTATTTTTAGTGTAATTTTTATAAATTTATTCAATTTAATAAATGTAATTAAGTTTCGGAATAGCTTTGTTCAAAAATATTTTTTTTAAAATTGTTCGAAAAAGTTTTAAAAAATTTTTTTTGAAGAAAAGTATTTCGTTTTAAAACTAGAGACCGGAATTTTGAAAAAACCGGGTCCGGGAACGGAATTTGAAACATGACCGGGAGGGACCCGGGACCGGGAAAGCCGGGAATTCCCGTTCCCGTTTCTATCCCGGTTTAGTAAAAAAAAACCCGGGAAAGGACCCGGGAAACGGGCCGGGAACCCGTTCCCGTTCAGGACTCTAGTAATTTCCTATGTTATTAGGACTCAAATGTCTAGATTAAGACTGACTAAATCTAAGATGGTTTTTTATCCGAACTTTTGTCTACAAAATCCGGACTTTTGTTTGAAATGTGTATATCATTAATAATAACTTTCTTGCGACTTTGGTACTCTTATTATCTCTTTAAATTCTGTTTTTTAACTACCTAAGACTTAGGTGGGCATAGCTTTACAATATATTGTGATTTTTTTTTATTATTTTGTTTTGTATTTAAAATACATTGTTTTAGAATTAATTGCCGTAAGTTGCAAATAATTTTCTTATTTATCTTCAAAAATAAGCCAGAAATGACGTACGACGCTACATCAAATTGTATAAGGTTATTTTTTTCAATAAATCTAGAAACTATTTTTTATTTTCTAGTTTCAATTTTGTACGATTCACAAGTAGCCGGAGCTTGCTTGATCCTTTTCCTGAAGATGCTGAGCAGTTGGCACGGGAATTTAAAGGTTAGAAGGATATCACAATGTTGATTATAGTTTCTTTTTCTAACTTACACGTGATTAATATTGAAAAAATAAATTAAAGAATCTAGGGCTAATGACTTTCAATAGATACCCCATTTCCAACTAAAGGCTTACTAAGATATGATTTTTTAATTCATTCTTTTTCACCTAGTTTTAAGCTCTGGGACTATTGTAGTTCATGAAGAAGGTTTTTACCCTTTTTAATGAATGTTAAACATGAATATTTATTTTAAATTTTAGCTGTAGAAAAGGAACTGGTTAAGGCAATTAGAAGCCGTTCCTCTAGTCGTTGTAAGACTTCTTTAGAAGCTTATCATTTTTATCAAATATATCTTAAATTGGGACATATAAATTTATTAGCTGAAGACTTTGCAAGAGGTTTTTTTTATTTAAAATAAATATTTCTTTTTGTAGCTCTCTCTGCTTATCAAAAGGCATATAAATACAATAAAGATGGTTTTTGGAGGGAAGCGACAGCTTTATATGGGCTTGCGATGTGTTTTTATCACTTTCGAGTCTATCATCCGTGAGTTTTGAAATTAATCTTATTTCTAAAGAATGTCTTCATTTACCTTATTTCTTTTTTAATATAAGAACTTGGCTCCTTGTTTATGTATAACTACTATGTTGTTCTTAATTATTATTTCTTTAGAAAAATTTCAATGCGAACCCCAAATATGACAAAAACTTGCTATTTCTTTAGTTCATTCCCTCCATAACAGAAAACCACCAAAATCTAATGACCTTTAGCGCCGAGTCAAAATGGCCCTAAATATAAAAAGTCTTATACTTATAATGGGTGTTTAAAGCAAGCGAATGTGGTCATCTTTTCCTTTCTGTCGTTTCATTTCTTCTTAATGGCGATGAGTCTTGCGCAGAAAATAACATAAGAAATGAATAATAAATTTAGGTATTGGCTAGTTTTGCCATAAAGTTACTCATATTGAGAATCTTTAACTTTTTATTATTTATTGCTTATCCTTACACCTGTGTCCACTGCAAAATTAGAGTTAATAGTAAGCATCTCCCATATTTTTCTTTAATTGTGAGAATAAATTATCATTTTATACTCAAACAATCAGACATTGCTCTCTCAACTTTTATTCAGATAAACGAATTAACTTTTAAAAATGTTCTAAAGTAGAAAGTCTATTCTAATAATTGACCCGTTACTTAGAATATTCTTACATAACTCTCTTTTTTTTGTTACTTTTATTGATTTCTCTCTAGATGTAGCCAACAAAAAATTTATTGCGATGCCTCCCACATTTTACTATGCCATCCTTTCTCACTATAATATTCTCTTTATTTTTCTTTCTAATTTTCTAAAATTCCAAGCTTTCTCTCCGATATTTTTCCTAATATTTTTCATCCTCTCTTTTCATCGTTTTTAGATTTTGGCTTTATTTTTTACAGGTGACCCTCGTTTCTTTTTTTACAAAGGAAGTATGAGGTCACTTTTTTAAGAGAATACTTTCTGTTTTGACCAATTTTAGGAAAGTGTTGAAGGTTTTTAACAAGTTCTTATAAAAATTATGTCAAAATAAACAAAAAATTTCTGTTTTTTAACAATTTATTCTTTAGAACGATTCAACTTTTTTGTCAGTTGCTTTTTACGCATCCATATTCTGAAGTTGTTACTGAAGTTAACGCTCGACTAGGTCTTTTTTTTTATTTATTTAAATTGTTAATTTTCTAGGTCTTTGCTTCAAAGCACTTGATAATTTTCCTCAGGCATTAAAGGTATCACAATCTTAGTTAATATGAGTTTTGCATTCTATAAAATTTCAAAGCATTTGAATATTGCCTTAGAAGATACCAAAGAGCTTCTACTTTTACCAAAATTTTTTCTCCGTTTTCAAATCGCACATTGTTTGGACGTTGCAGGTTTATTTATTATTTCGTATAAATCTTGTTTACTTTTTATTATAAATAAGTTCTTTATAGTTATTTTTTACGTAGGTGAAGTTCGAAGAGCTGTTGAGGAATATAGACGTTTATTATCTGATCATGATCGGGGCATTGTTCCTCTAAATAACCAAATTCTTTCTGCTATTTACGCTCGTCTTGGTAAATATTTTTGTTCCTATATATTTTTAATTAATAGGTTGGATAAGTTTATGCTCACGAGAGCGAGAACCACGTGAAGACCTTAGACTTCAGAAATTGAAAGAGGCAGAAGCTTTATTACAACGAGCCAAGGAATTGCAACCAGCAGATAGCAAGGCGAATTGTTATCTCGGACTTTGTTATAGTGAACAAACCCGTCTAGCTAATAAATTATTAGAAAATTGTGAAGACAAACAACACGGAGCAAATTCAAATCAGCAACAACATAGTGCCCAAGCTCCAAGATATAATGCGGTATTTTTTACTTTTTTATTCATTTTTTATTTATAAGTTTCCGAAGTAGATGTCCCTTATTGTAAATAAAATTTTTAATGTTTAATTTTATTTATTTGGATTCATCATTTTGTTTGTTTAAAACTATCTTTTGTTTGCAATTTTTACTTTTTAAAATATTGACATAATAATTATTTTCTCTGCGCAACTCTTTCCCCATTTTTAATTTATAACCTACTTGATGACTAATAACGATTTTTCTTTTTGAAAGTGCTCACACACTCACAGCAGATTGCAACTCGTTTATCTTTCATATTTTTTTTTGAATTAAAAATTGTATTACATATTTGTTTAGGATCAAGCCGCACAAAATGCCTTTATAAGCTATCGAACGGCCATTGACAGTGACGAGTCGGACGCAAATACTTGGCGATCTATTGGAGTGCTATATCAACAACAAAATCAACCAATTGACGCTTTGCAGGTTTAAAAAAAAATTTTCGATTTATTGATAATTTTAGTCATTTGCCTGTTCTGTTCAATTGAACGACAAGCACTACGCTGCGTGGCTTGATCTTGGGCAACTCTACGAAACACACCGTCAATATAGGGATACTCTCTTTTGTTACAGGAAATCACTGCAAGCAAATCCAGGTTATTAATTCCTTTTATGTCCTCTCTTCAATTTTGAAAATTCTATATGTAGAAGAGAACTGATTTTAGATTTAAGTTTGCTTAAAATGTTATAAAAATATGTAAAGTTGGAAAATCAATAAAAATTTATAGTCCGAAATTTGTAGGTTTGTTTAACTAGCGAGAAATTAAAAATTTTTAAATTGCTGTAACTCTCTCAATCAGTTTATACATATTTATGTTCAAGAAAGGTATGTAATCGTTTTTGCCATAATTACTTTTTATAAGTTGGAACTACATTTATTACATACATTTTTATTGCATTTATAATTTTAGAACCACCTGAACAACTACGTGTCAGAATCATTGCCATTGAACGAGAATTCAATAAGATTGGCGGGCCGGCTAATTATACTTTACTTGCACAGCAACATCAACAGCTGAATCAACAACTAAATCGTCGTTTAGACTTGTAAGGATCTTATTTTTGTCTAAATTTTTTACTTTTTTTACATTATTAAAAAACATGAATGTTTTTTTTATATCTCTTGACTAAAATCGTTGTGCCTAGATCACAAAAGTAATAGTTATACAAACAGGTAATTATTATAAGCAATACCAATTATTACTTTTTTATTTTTAAAATAAATTGTAGGCACGTGAATATATGTTAATTTTTCTTTTTTCTTTCTTTTAAAAAATTTTTATTGTATACCACATGTATTTAATAAATTCAGATTGCCTTCTATAGAGAGTGCTTGGCAACTGGGTATTCCCGCGCAGGTCCGTCAACGACTTTTGGATTTAAAAAAGGTAAAAAATATTTGACTTAATTTATTACTTTATTACAACAGTAAAATATGTGCGTCATAATTTTTGCGATAATTTTATATTTATGTTTCTTTAAAATTATACGTTAGATTATTTGTTTGAGCATGCTGCATCTTCAAACTAATTCTTTTTTACTTTTTGATTTTTCTTCATAATCTCCTCTTTAAATTTTTGCAAATTAATCCTTTAATTCTCTTTTGCCAATCCTTTTATCCTTAATAATTGTTTTGAATTAGGCGCACTTTAGTTTTTAAAGGTTTTGCCTATTAAAGATATAAGAATTCTTTAATTTTTTTAAACTTTTTTCTATATTAGCCCTAAAAATATTAGATATTTCATTTTTTTTAAATTAGTTTTGGTGTTAAAATACTTTGCACACCTTTTTGTAACTCACTTTTTAATTTTAGCTTTTTCCTTTTTAATTTTTTCGTGAAATATTTTAATAGTAAATCATTTTTACTTTACAAAATTAAAATAATTTTTTACATTTAATATTTAGTTCTTTTAAGAATAACTTTTCATTCATAAAATTATCAAATATATCACTTTTCTTAAAATATTTTTTATTTCCATTTTTAATTACATAGCGTTCACCTAAGAACTGAATTTTTATCTTCCGTTCAGTGCTAAAGCCCTTTATTTCAGGATTTTTTGAATTTATGTTATTTAATTTTATTTTTGTTTTTAAAATAATATTGCTGTTAGCAAACATTTCCATTAAAATTATTTTTTGTATTTTCACTTATGAATTTATTATATTTTCTTGTACTTTTTTAAGATTAGTAGCTAATAACAACGACTATTTTTTCAATACTGACTTGCACTTTTTTATCCATTTTTCATCCTCACTTGTAAAAAATTTTTTAAATCCCCTTCTTTTTTCTCTGTCGAACATTTTTTGCTTAAAATTTAATAATTGTTTTATACATACATTTAATCTTCTTATATATGTATTTATTCATAAAAAGGTTATATCTTATTTTTGCCTACAATTAACAACTATTATAAATTAAGCTATAAATTTTAATCCTTCTTTTTAGACTTGCTTTTCCTAAAAAAATCATTCATTTCATTATTAGTTTTTAACTTTTTCGATTTTTCAAAAGAATATTTTATTATATTTTATTTATATGTAAACAAAAGTTAAAAATTCAATGTAATTTTTTTAAATTTACAGCAACAGGAGAACAAATATCGTGAAGGCTCTTTCCTTTTTAATATGCACGATTTGATTGCTAGCTCAATGAAAAGCGACACTGACGAACGCTCATTGACACCAACGCAACGACAAATTATGCAAATTCTTAAACTTAACCAGGATCAATTGGAATTACACGAGGTTGTCTTTTACATTTGATTAAAAAAATTATTCATGTTGGTAATATAAACATGAAAAACTTTAACTGTTGACCACGTTTGTTTATTATATTTGTTTCTTTACATGTTTCCTTTGTTTATCAACGTAGGAGATTAACGTACTTTAAGTTTTTCTTTGCAGAGCACATTGCTTCATGAGCTAGAGCAAAGAGTAAGTGACACGCCTGAGGGGATTCCTACCTCAAAGTACGTTGATGAAACAATAACATTGGGGGAAGAACAGGTGAATATTCTTGAAATATTTTAATAATAGGACATGTTAAAAATTAATTATTACAAATCTTTTTTAACTTTTTTTATACATATATGTAGAAATGTTCGCCTGATACAAAGCCTTCCTCTGCTCCTTTTGATCACCCTCAAACTAGCTCCTCTAAAGCCCCGATTGCTGAAATCTCTTTATCTAACGTCAATCGTATTCCTTTTCCTTCATCAATGCTTTCACCAAAAGAAGAACCTCTATCTACCAGCCATAATCATCGACATTCTTTTTCATCACCTGGACCTCACCATCAACAAAATATTCAGGAAGAAAAGATCTCATCTACATCAAATCCTCTGGAATTACCTCCTAATCTTTCATTACTTGCTCCTGTTTATTTGCCTATTACTGTTACCTCTACAGAAGTTCTTGATATGTGTAGGTTCTTTACTTTGTTTGATACATGACATGACTTAACGAAGATTTTCTTTCCTTCAGGTAAAAAGCGTCTTTCAAAGCCTGAAGAATACAAGCCCATTTTTGATGAAAATTTTCCTCCTCCTAAGGAGCCAGTACCACCACAAAATCCCAATTCTAATTCCAAGGAAAGTCTATTATTAAAAACTCCTGTTATTCTTGTTGAAAATCAGAGAGAAGCTATGGCTATTGAATTACAAAGGTTTTGTTATACTCAACCAATTGTACTTATTCATGGTTTAACATTGGCATTAAAAATTGATTTGAGCCAATTTTCGACCAAAACTCTTATCCAAACTGCAGCAGATCATGAGGTTTATTACCTATAAATTCTATTATGGTTAAATTTTAAATTTAGGTTGAAGTAAGAACCCAATACAAAATGCCATATGATGTTAATATTGATCACCTAGGCAATCCTACATGGTTCATTGTAAGTAAACATATTTTATCTAAAATATGTTCATTGGTTTTTTGTGTACTATTAAAAATCTAATTAAAATTATTGATTTTTATGTTTTGACTTTGTATTTTTAGAGAAGTAGCAAAAGTTTTACAACAATTAGTAGATTTGGTCAATACCAAGCAGAGTCATTTAAACATTCACTTAAAGAAGAAACTGAAAAACTAAGACAAATAAATCCAAAACTTTATGGATCGACGCCTTCATGTTCCTCTTCTATTTTACCTGAGAATCTTGCATGTAGTGATGTATCACCAATTCCGAGCAAAAAACAACGAAAAATAACTGGGAATGGAACCCCAACTAGTAATAGAATGAATTCTGGAAATAATGGCAGTGCTGAAAGAGAACATAAAATTATCAAATTTGGCACCAATGTTGACTTGTCTGATGAAAAGAAATTTTCCATGCAATTAAAGGTTTTTTAAATTTTTAGATTGGTGAATGATGTGAGGGTTTGCGTCCTTTTATAAGTTTTGATAATTTGTACATTTAATTTAGGAATTAAATAAACTTCCTCCATTTTGTCGAATATCTTCGGCAAGTAATATGTTAACATATTTGGGACATACTGTTTTTGGAATGAATACTGTTCAATTATATTTAAAAGTCCCTGGATGTAGAACTCCTGGACATCTTGAAAATAATTCCTTTGCGAGTGTCAATGTCAATATTGGACCTGGCGAATGTGAATGGTTTGGTGTTCCCTATGAATATTGGCCCACGTTGGCTCGAATGTGCAAAGAGTTTGTTTTTCTAGTTTAATTTTTATCGGTGTTTAAATTTTAGAATTTTCATTTTTCACTTCTCCCTTCAAAAAATAAAAAAGAAATTTTATAAGAAAAATGGTAAATCGGAAGAATGGGTTTCTAAAATTCAGATTACCTATATTCTAAATTCCTTCATATACATAGTTTTAATTTTTTAAATTTGTCTTTTTAGACGTAATATTGATTTTCTTCGCGGTGCATGGTGGCCAGGTGTTACAGATTTAATGAAGGCAGATTTACCATTTTACCGATTTACCCAACGTGCTGGTGATGTTGTTTGGGTTAATGGTGGTTGTGTTCATTGGGTTCAAGCTACAGGTTTTTTACTGTTTTTTTTTAAATTATTTGTTGTATTTAGGTTGGTGCAATAATGTAGCCTGGGTAAGTGGAAAATAGTAAACACTAGAACTGGATTTTGTAGAGATGAATCCAGTAATTTTTAACATTAAACAATAAAAATTGAAACATTTCTTATAATTACTAGTGAGTTTAAATTGCTTTATTCGTATTCGGTATTATTTTTTTTATCTTTTAAAGATAAAATTAACGAATTAATGAATTCATCCTCTGCAAAATCCATTCTAGTATTTACCACTTTCCCGCGTTTATTGATACTAAATTCCAGAATGTTGGCCCAATGACTGCAAACCAAATTGATATGGCATTAACAGCGCATGAATGGAATAGATTAAATGTACTGAAAAGTTTGATTTTTTATGAGCTAGAAGATCGTTTCTATTTTTATTTTTTAGTCCTATCGTTCATTAGTTCCTATGCAGCATCTTTGTTGGGCACTTGCAAAAGACGTTCGTTTTAGCAATCAAAAACTTTATAATAACATAAAAAATATGCTTATTCGCTCGTTGGCTTATTGTCAAATGCTTGTGGACTTTGTGGGCACAGCCATGAAAAGTCCTGTCAAACTTCAACAGAAACAGAAAGGAGAATGTTTGTTTTACTTTTTTGATATTCTTTAGCTAACAATAAGAAAATTAATTTAGGTGCCCATTATTGTAATTTATGTGAAATTGAAGTATTTAATATACTTTTTGTAAAAGAAATTAGTGGAAAATGGAAAATATTTTGCTTTCAATGTGCTCGAAGGAATAATCTGGACGAATACGTGGTTTTACAGCAATATCCTTTCGAAGAGTTACAATTAATATTTGATCGATTTCTACTTCAATCGGTTTGAAAATTTTTAATTAAGAATTTGATTTTTATGGGACGGGTAAATATGTAAATTTCTTTCATTTTTGAAATAAGAATTTTACTTTCAGGCAAAATCTTCAATAATATGCTAAAATTAATTTTATCAATTTTATTTTTACAACCTTATATGTACAATAGCTTTATTAAACTTAGCTAATAATTAACGTAAACTGACAAAAGTATTTTTCCCAGAATTCTTTCATTAATATCTTTTTATTTTTCTACATACATACATAAAAAATACTTTATAGATCTTCACCCCTTTATTTGTATTTTTCGCTTTTTCTTTTATCTTCTAAACTATTCAAAAAATCAAAACTTCGTTTTTCACCCTTTGGACACATTAAAAAGTTTTTTATTTATACAATCACTTGATCAGTTTAATATATATACCTCCATAAACAATCATATTGCTGTTCTACATAAATAGCTAACACCTTAATGCTTCTTAAGCCAGTTCTTCTCAATTTTCTTTTTATATTTTTGTTGTAAATAAATTAACGTATTCACTCGTACTAAAATTCTAATATTTTATCAAATTCAACTGGCCATTTTCTATATTTTTTAGTCCAATTATTTCCAATTTATGTAATATAATTTTATTTTTATTTACGACGTCCCTTGAAAATTATTATCGCAAATAAAGGAAGTGTGTTTTTCTTTTCTGATTAAAGATTATTTTTTAATTAAATTTATTTATCAATTTGGGCTTATAGACCTAAAAACTATTCATATTATTTTGTACTACAGAGGAATTTTTAAATGACCATTTTTAATTTATAGGATTTAAAGAAAATATGACCATGAAATTCAAAACATTCATTTAAACTCTTAATTTATTTTCGTTTTTTAACCTCTAAATTTTCCTTTTTTTCATTCTTTAATTTTCTTCTTCTTTTTAATTTCTGTCGCCTTTTTTCTTCTTCATCTGAAGATTCTGATGATGATGAAGATGATAAAGAACTGCTAGAAGACGACGACGAAGATTCTTTTTTGACCACTTTCTTTCGTTCCTTATCCAACCGTTTTTGTAGATGTTCACGCAAATCTACACTAAAAAAATATGCTTGAAAATTATCTGGAAAGTTTTAAACTCAACAAAACTGAAATTAATGTGTAAATTAAAATAATTATTTAGATAAATACGTGAGTGCTCCAAGCCCAATTAAAGAAAAATAGTTGATTGCAAATCGAGTATTTTGAGGATTGTCACGTGGAAAAAGACCTTCCATAGCAGTTTGCAAAGTACTAAAAAAGTTAAAATTTTTATTAAAAATTATAACAACTAACGGATCTGAACATCGTTTATAAGTGGTAACTAAAGACATCTTTTCTACTAATTCAAGAAACAGAATTTTTATGTAAATTCTGCCAGCAGATGTTGTATCTTGTTCGGTTAATTTAATTTCTGAAAAAACCTCCCAACTAATAGCATCAGTAATAAGCAAGTGTGCAATAAATTTAGCAATATTTTGAAGTTTAGTATGATCAAAACGGTGAATAGCATTGTACGTATCACGAGCAATTTGTTCAAATACTTCCTTAAATAAAGGAATATAAATTTTAACTTCAAAAGAACCTGAAATTCCTTTCTTAATCGACAAAAACGTTCAGCCAATAATCCATAAAATGGCTGATATGTTCGTTGTTGGGCGCAACAATCGGCTATCATATGACAAAGTTCATTCTTAAAAAAGGTATATTTTAATTATGCAATAGAAAAGAACCTCTAATTGTGGTTTTAATTCATTTTTAATAAGTTTATGGGCAGCTTCTTGAAAGTCAAGTGATGACTGGATGGTCAAATAAACATTTCGACGAAAAGCTGCAATATCTTGCTCTGTCTTATCCAAGATTACAACACCGGCTGTTGCTTAAACAAATATTTTAGAAAACATTTTAAGCCTCAAAACAAACTTTCAGCTCCATTTTTCTCCATATCATTCTCTTCATCTGCTTCCTCATCGTTATCACCACCATCATCGTCGTCTGCGTCACCAATTATTTCCCTGCGAATATCATCATATTCTGCCTCATTCTTTTCGAAATCTGGGTCATATTTGAAAATGTCTTGAATCAAAAAATTAGTCAGAATATCTTAATAATCTAAAAACAAACTTAGTGTCAACTCTGGATCATAAGACTTTCCATCCTCAGGATTTAATTGGACCAAATGTGCAATCTGATCATCTTCATCAATTAAATCCAAGTCTTCTAACATTATTGGATAATCCTGAAAAATATTCATTATAATATTATTATTTAAAATAAAAATACTTCAAATTTCATTTTTCTGATGTGTAACATTGTCTCTATCATGTATTGGGTTCGTCTTTGAATAGAATCACAGTCATTGAGAACAGAACGAAGACGCTCAAACACAGCTATAATTACTTTACTTTTTTTCTCGTCAATAAAATAAAACTAACCAATTGAACCTTTCGGTGTTACTTTAAGAAGCATTGCACCACATTCCTTTAATAATGTCACTGTTACTTCTATCGAATCATCTGTAGGTCGCTGCATCAAAAGAACAAGCATTTCTAATAGCAAAATTTCGTGTGCAACACGCTGGTTTGCCAAATGTGCAATAAATTTACAAGCTGTAACACAACTTTGTTTATCATTACGTCGGAATGAACGTTTAAACTGAATTATAAGACGACGCAAAACTAATTCTCCAATGTTAGGAAATTTAGAATTTATAATGGCAACAAGTGCTGCAAATACATGAGAAAATGAAGGAGAAAATGCTTGAGCTTGTATAATGGAGCGGGCGAAAAGACCCCTGTAAAATAAATTACCGACATGCAGTTAACAAAACAAAATAAACGAACCTTCCACGCATCAAATTTTCGCGCAGCAATGTTCTTGCTACGTCCACAATATTAGAGACATTAAGACGGTTGATTTGACCATGAATTTTGCGTTTTAGTCGCACCCAGTTTGCTCTTTGGTAAGCCTCTGAACTTTTATCAGCTGTCAAAGATTGTTGCATCATACGAAGTCGTGCTGGCGGAATGTAAGCACCTCCAGCTTTACTAAGTATCGTTGTACTTCCGCCAGAAGCTCCTACCTCAGTGTCTTTCGCAATTGTTTCTGCACTCCTCTCTATAAATTCTTGTGAGGTATTTTCCACATCAGAACCGTTGCCCATATCTCTTAATTATCTTAGAAAACTAACATTTAATTAGTTGAACAAATATAAAATATTTAAACGTAAATAAGAAAAATTATTAAAAAATGAAATTATGAATATTATTTATCGTTAAAAACATTTAAAACAAATATATACCAAAACAAACAGTATATAAAACAATAATATTTAAACATATTTGAACGAATATTTTGTCCATCATTTTTTGATTTTGCTGCTTCCATCAGGAATTTCAATAAGTACAAGACTTTCATCAGATACTGAGTCACAAATATAAAAGGATTTTCGTTGCACTTGAACAATATCACCCTTTTTAACAGTTTTCATTGCTGATTCCACTAACAAAGAATTATAATTCTAAAATAATATTAAACAAAATTTAAAGATTAAGAATTAATAACTTACAACACTATCGCGATTAACAAATTGTTTCCAATCTTCATCCTTTCCAATTATAGCCTTGTCAATAACATGTTTGTAATGAATAGTTTTCACTACAAAATTAGTTTTTGGTTCTGAATCTGTTAGCCAGGTTACTTTAAGTGTTTTCTTATAATCCTAAAATATAATAAATTTCTTCAAAAATTGAAAAATCAATTTATTAAAAAAAAAAAAATACAAACTTTATTATCCAAGTCCAGTTCAACTTCAACCTTAATAACTTTCCCAGATTTATCATCACGAATAACGTCTAATACACGCATATTTCCCCAGTTTACAAACGTAACAGAATCACCAGACTTCATTAAATTTGCATCCATTTGTTCTATTAACAATTCTTGTCCAAACCAAACATCCTTTTTCGCACCTTCTGGTTCCTTAAATAAATTTTATAAGTTTTAGTTGTTGCTAAACCTTAGGAAGTAAAGGTATTGGGCGAGTTTCAGTTTCCACTTGATTAATTATTTTAACAGACACAATTTCCAATGAATCTAAACCAGTATAGCGAGGGGCAATGGGATCAATAACTTTTTTATTAAATGCCCATATCTTATCCCATTCCATTGTGACAACTGAACGACTACCACCTTGAGCCAGAATAAATTGCTTTAGACTCTAAAAATTAATAAACGCTTATTATTTAATGAGGTTTTTAATGATACCTCTACCGTCAGCCCACGTCGCATCACACCCCTAACAGTAGGCATGCGAGGATCATCCCACCCATCAACAATCTGTTCATCAACTAACAATGTAAGCTTTTAAAGAATAAATAGTACATTTCCAAGTTTATAGGAATATTAAAAAACCTTTCTCTTGCTCATCACAGTGTTAGTCATATTTAATCGAGAATATGCCCAAATATATGGCTTTCTGAGTCCTAAAGCATCACAAATAAAGAAATATTGTTCATCACGATCCGTATATTCTGTTGTTCTGAGTGCATGTGTTACACCCTCAACACTGTCCACAATTGGACAGGCAAAGTCATAAGTAGGATATACTCTAAGAATTTAAAGTTAGCTAAATTTAAAGTATAAGGCCTTACTTGTATTTATCACCAAAACGTAGGTGAGGTTCAGTCTTACAACGATAAATTGTTGGATCTCTTAAAGCTCCATTATTATTTTTCATGTCAATTTTGATTCGTACACAGCAAGAGAGACCTTTTTCAGTACCTAGAAGCATTTCTTTCCATAAATCCACATTTTCTTCAGGCACTGAAAATGTTTCAGTAAATAGAAATTAGAATAACAGCTTTTTACACTTATTTCTATTCTTTGATTCAATCCTTTCTTCACGCTCTTTGCGCATTGTTTCAGAATCTGTATCATCAACATAAGCTTTCCCTTCTTTCAAAAGTTGTTCGCAGTAACCGATTAGTAAGTCAAAATGATCTGACGTTCGCGTTAGCTGATCTGGTTTAATTTTCAGCATTCGTAGATCATCAATAATGACCTAAAATAACTGCAAAGTCTATCCAAAAAATAATAAAACCTCCTCAAAATGTGCATCCTCCTTGGCAGGATTTGTATCATCAAAACGTAAAATTAATTTTCCACAAAATGCTTGCTGATAATGCTGATTTAGCAAAGCAGCTTTGGCATGTCCAATATGTAAATAACTGAAATTTATAATGTTATATGATTTTTATAAACTTATACCCGCTGGCTTCAGGAGGAAATCGAACAACAACTTTTCCCATCTCCGCCCCTTTAAGTTCAACAAACTTCCCTTCATCCTTTGTTGGTTGCTTGATATTTTTCTAAAAAATCTTGTTAGAGTAACGTTTTAGAATATTAAAAAAATAATACCTTGTCATATTTTTTCCCTTCATTATCTTTTTTCATTTCTTTTGGCAATTTAGCATCAGAAACCATCTTATTCTCGCCAATTTGTGAAGCGATAGAAAATTGAACTTTAATTTTTCCAACAAAACTGTGAACCGGTTTTAAATGTTCATTTTTAAATATCATATCAAAATGTCGTTTGAAGTCAGCATTTGAGGCCAAAATCTAAAACATATAAAATTCCAATTCGAACAATTATTTAACTTAATTGTTTTCGATCAAAAAGAAAAACAAAAAATAACAGATCCGCAAGACTCAGCGCCTTTCCAACAACAAATTCATTATTTTTTAAACTTGTAGTAGATAATTCAGTAATTTGCCTCTCAGCTTCATGTTTTATTTTACGGCTTGCAGACTTTTCATCAATCAATTCAAATAAAGAAACAAAATTCTCAATAGTAAAATGCTCCTTCATAGCCCTTTGTGGTAAAATAGTTGAACAGTTCCTCGCAATAAATCGAGCAATCGATGAATCATTACTTAATAACACCCCGTCTCTTAAAATTATTTATTATTAAAATACCCTAATGATTATAATAAAAACATACACTCGTAAACCATATTTTTGAGGTTGTTGTGAATTGTTGTCATTAATAAAGGAAACAATCCTAGAAATATCAATTTCTAAAGCACGAAGTGTCAGAAGACATCCATAATAAGGAGAATCGCTCGACATGAAAATCATTTGAGCTGAATTTGGTAAATCCATCTAAATAAAAACTATCACAAATTACTCATTAATTCAAAATTTAATTTGAAAAAACCAAATTTTATTTATGTTGATATTTAATAATATGTCCGGTTTGTTCTAAATCACAGTCACAATTATCGCAATAAATTAGAGCTAGGAACCTGTCTGGCCAATTCCTGTTTCTCGCTTTTTTTTTGCTGCTACCGGGTTAAAACCGGAACTGGAATTCCTGGGTTCGGGTCCAGTTTGTTGGTGCCTCAATACAGTAAGAAAAAGTAATTTTTTTTGGCTTTGAAACGGGTTTTTAGAATTAAATTAATTGTTACTCCGTTACAACGCAAAAGGAAAATTTTACCTTTTTCTTACTGTATTAGTATAAATTTGAGAAATATAACTGATAAAAATAAATATATTGATTTTATCGATTTTTTTGAAGCTTATAGACTTTTAGATAATTTTAAAATCATAGAAAATTGATGTATTGATTCTATCGATGTTAAACTTATGTTAGAATACTTTTATTTTTCATTAATTAATACAGTAATAACATGCTCTTTTAAATTAGTTAGTGGTGAAACAACTTTAAAATTTGCATCTATTAAAAGCTGTTTCATTGCTAAAGATAGGATCCTTTTTCTTACTGTTAATTAGTGTGCCGAACTCCCGTTATTTTATAATTTTCGGGATTGGCAAGATTCCGGATTGGATTAATTGCGCAGGATCCTGTCCCAGACAAAAATTCTTATTTCGTCCCGCTATGGACCCCGAAATTTGATTTTTCCGCAAACTAACTGAAATAGTCATGTTTAGTTTCCATAAATAAATTATTAGAATGTGTTAAACGGAATTAGCAGCAAAACTATCTGTGTTTTTCTCAGTTTGCGCTCTTGTTAGTTGTGAATATTTTATTCCAATATTAATTGGGAAATTTAGTAAAATGACTGAAGAATCCTACTGTATAGTTAACGATAGTCGATTTTATCAAATTTTTTAATTCAGGTCAATGGGGAAGTTAATTTGGATTATATTAATCATATTTTTGACTGAAGATTTTGAAAATGTAAAAAATTTCAAAATACAGTATACTTAAATAAATTTAAAGGATATGGAAGAGTTCTGCAAATTACAAACCCAAGGTTTGAAAAAAGTTGATTTTATCAATGGGGATTATAGCAATGAGAATAAAAATGGGCCAAAACAAACGAATATTCTTGAGATGTAACCAAACAGAGCAATACACATGCCTGGCAGAAAATATAGATGTTAAACCTCCAGAGCCAAAAGGAAAGCCAGTAATTGCTTGGGAGCCAGGAAAAGCTGTTGAATAATAAATGAAGGTTTAAGAAAAATCTTGAAAATTAATTTATATTTGAATAAATTTAAGCCCCAGGCACAATTGCTCAACATGGATATAGTCGCCAATTACGATCAAACAAGGTTAATTAAATTGGAGGTGTTAGAAGTTTAATATAAAATAATTTTAGAGAATGTGTCCTAGTGGACTTTCAGCTACCTCCTGGAGAACGTGGCGAAGATGGACAACCAGGCGCAGAAGGAGAGCCAGGCTCAAAAGGATTGTCTGGGTATCCAGGTCCTCCTGGACCTCAAGGAATTCAAGGAGAAACAGGAATGCCAGGCAAAAATGGACCTCCAGGAAATCCAGGGAGGAATGGCTCCTCTGGTGGAAAGGGAGAAATGGGCGCACCAGGTAAAACTTGCTATTAAGATAATAAGTGTCGCAAATATCTAGGTGTAAAAGGCCCACTCTGTCCTCAAGGAGTCCCTGGACACTCTGGAACAGATGGAAAGCCTGGTTTATCAGGGCAAAGAGGACAGCCAGGGAATATATACTACACTCTAATTTAATCTTAATTAAATTAAGGACCACCAGGAAACATGGGTGATAATGGAGGGCCTGGAACAGATGGAAGGTTTAAAAACTTGTTTTTTATTATTCTAAAATTATCTAGCTATTGTCGTTGTCCTCAACGAACAGGGAAGTTACCCTATCTCTTATGAACTTAGATAAAACAACAATTTTTATTCAACTAATTATTTAAAAGTTTTATTAAAATAAAAAAAATTAACAACTTGTTTGTAAATTAAATCACAATGGAAAGTGAACCTTTCATCAGATTGAAAATCCATCAGAGCCTGATTCAATGAACACTGCACGACACCCAGCATTGATGAACACAGCATTGACAAAGCCAAACAGTGCATGACTTCGCGAACATATTAACAATATAAAGAAATTATTATAAAGTATTTAGAATTAAAAAAAACCTGGAACATGCTTATTCCAACAAATGCAATAAAGTCCAAGGAGAAGCAAGCGATAAGAAGACCAACAAGAGGAACGACTCAAGCTCTGAGCTAAACTCCGTGGGTATGGAGTTCCACTCAGAACCGAGCGTTCCCTGGCAAAAATTCAATGAACACAACGCTGACACCACCTTTTGTCCGTGAACACTGCGCTAAACAGCATGGTTCAAGAACAAAGGCCTGCCAGAACTGGATTCAAAGAAAAGCCAAGCCTAATATTCAACGAACACAACGCTGACACCACCTTTTGTCCGTGAACACTGCGCTAAACAGCATGGTTCAAGAACAAAGGCCTGCCAGAACTGGATTCATTGAACACGATTTAATGCACACTGCTCCGACACCCACCATTTGTAAACCCAATTAGAAACTGGCAGAGCCTGGTCTAGTGAACACAATTAGCAGCTGAAAAAGCCTGGTTCCATTAACAAACTGGCAGAGCCTGGTATAGTGAACACAATTAGCAACTGAAAAAGCCTGGTTCCATGAACAAACTGGCGGAGCCTGGTATAGTGAACACAATTAGCAACTGAAAAAGCCTGGTTCCATTAACAAACTGGCAGAGCCTGGTATAGTGAACACAATTAGCAACCGACAGAGTCGGGAGGTTCTACAGCACTCGTACTCCACCAGGAGGTTAATAGAACTGGTTCTCATTCAGGAGGTTCTACAGCACTCGTACTCCACCAGGAGGTTAATAGAACTGGTTCTCATTCAGGAGGTTCTACAGCACTCGTACTCCACCAGAAGGTTAATAGAACTGGTTCTCATTCAGGAGGTTCTACAGAACTCTGTACTCCACCAGGAGGTGTTCAAAAATGCGACATCCGGAGGGTTCAAACAAATCGGGCTAAAGTGAACTCGGCACTAAAATAATAAACAATAAAGGTAAAAGATTATCAAAAGAAACCTTTAATTCTATCAGTAGAGAAAGAGAACCATTCAACATCCCAAAATCCTCATTCTTTGTCAGCCAGAAAATTCTCCAGGTATTCAACTTCTCTTCACTGGTTACCCTGGCATGAAAATCGTTGCTAAAAATAGTCCAAATTTTTTAACATTCTTTATCCGTCTTATCATTTAAACAAATTGAAAAACTTTAAAAAACCCAAATTATTATAGGAATATGCAAAGGCAATGTATGGCATCTTTCAAAGACTTCTTAAAAGTAAACCACCAAAATTAACTTTATAGAAAGAAATCAATTTTTAAAAATAAATAAAAAGAAAATAAATTAAACTTCTATAAATTGAAAAATGAAAAAAACTATTTTGAATTTTCGAGGTTTTTAATATAAGACTCAAAATGGTTTTATGTTATATATATTTTATATATCTTTTGAGTCTAATGTCTAATAAAGATTTCACAGAAATCAGCAATCCCAAGTTTGGACTTTTTTCTATCATAAAATATTAAATAAAGTATCCTTTATTTTTTAAATTAAAAATTAAAAAAAAACAATCATACAAAAAAAAACTCTATCATAGGAAAGTTAAATACAAAAACACGCGAGTGGCCTTTTGTATTTTCGCACTTCTGGCATTTTGTTTCCCCTCTTTCTTTTTTTTTAATTTCTCTCTCTCTCGTAAAATCTAGTGTCTTTTTTCTTTGCATCTTATAATCTCGTTCTCGCATTTTTCTAAATTTTTTACCGTATCCTTTTTTTCCAACAACAGTCAAGTTTTTTTAGTCGTTCTAGTAGAATATTTACTTATATCTTATTTTATAGATGGTTTTTAACAAAGAAAACGCTAAGAAAGCGGTTGAAATAAGAACTGAAAAAAACAGAAAGAGGAAAAATTATAATCACGAAAGAGGTGTAAAAGCAGCACAAGGTTTATTTGTTATTTATTTATTAGTATTTTTTAATTAGTAAGAAACAACAAAGCTCCAAAACCTTTGCCAAAAGAGCTTCCTTCTACATCATTTGAAGCTCCAAGATTTATAGAACAATTGAAAGATGCTGGGACTAATGACGAAGCACAAGCTCATATTTTTATCTGCACATTGGACCCTATTGGTGATCCAAGTTTGAGAATTGAATGGGAACATAATGGTCATCCTGTATCTTATTCAAATAGAGTATGTATTTAATAATATATAGAAATAACCAACAGACAAACAAAAAATAATTATAATTCAATCAGAATTATCCTTAATTTTTTTAACGATTCTTTCAGATTATAATGAGCAATGATTTTGGCGTTGTTACCCTTTTAATTAAACATTTAATAAGTCAAGACACCGGTGAATATCGTTGTATTGCTCGTAATGATAAAGGAGAGGCTCAAACCTCTGCTTCAACTATATTTGTCAAATTGAAAAATCTTTACTTCTCTTGTTAGAAGGGATGGTGGTGGACCCAATGTTGGGTTAATCCCACGTGGTGTTCATTTAACTGGCCAATTTTGTGAACATAAATTAGACCCTTGTGAAGATGGTTATAATCCTTGTTTTCGTGGAATTTGTCATAAAAATGTAAAAAATAAATTAAAATAAATATTTATTTAAAGTAAAAAACGCAACTAAAAATCGATGAATAATGACACAACAACGGATATTACAAAGACTGTCTTTTCCCCTAATGATTCAGCTTTGTACGCCCTCTCGCGTGTTTTGTTTGATTCTTTATTGTTTAAAAGTTCAAATGAATGTAATGAATTAAAGAAACCACAACAACAACAGAACAAGGTTTTTTTTAATTTAATCAGAAAAAATTGTTTTTAAGGGGGCTGTTTCGCTCTGCGACCGTAACAAACAGGTTAAATGGATTCTGCTGTCAGGGCGGCGTTTCCGTCTTGGATTAAGCACTGTCGGTTTATCCATTGCTATTTTGGATAAAATTATGAGAATGGTTAAGGTTTGGGATTTTTGTCTTATTAATTAATTTGTTTAAAAAATTCTTTAAAGGAACTAAACCGTATGGAACGCACATTACTTTCCAGGATTAATTGGGATTTACTTTTTCCAAGTAAAATTTAAATTAAAAAATAATTTTAATTTATAAAATAATGTTCAATTTAATGTCTTTATTCTTATAAAAAAAATTAATTAATTTAATTTAACCTTTCCTCTAACATTTATTAATATTTCCCCTCAGGTTTTGACCGTTTTTGTCCGCAATGTTAGCAGTCACTGGAACACCTATGGCTGTTTCTCGCATTTTGCGCCGTAATTTCGAGGTTTTTTTTAATTTAATTAGTTGATTAATTTTCTTTTTTTTTTTTTGAAGTTAATAATTTCAAATGGTCATTTAGTTTGGTCTTATTCTTCTTCTGTTTTAGCCCTTTTTACCCTTTCGGTTATGTTAGAATTTACAACGGTTGAGTGGAGAAGAATTACTCGGTCTTTAACTAGCATTTTTCAGGTTTATTTTTTTCTTATTTTTTAATTAAAAATAATTTAAAAATTAAACAAATAAAAAGAATTAAAAAGAAGAAAGTTTCCCCCTGATTTATTTTTTTAATTAAAAATAAAACATGATTAAATTAATAAGTTAAGATTCCCCTTCCGTTGTTTCCGTGGTCTAGTCGGTAATGTATGACTGGTTTTAATTCGTATTAGAATCAATTAACTTTAATATCCAGGAAACAAATATGGCGCATCCAGTCCCTTTGAAAAAGCAATGAGTCAGGCATTGATTGCATTTGGATTTGCATCTTCGTCAAGATCCTGAAAATCATCTAAAACTAGATTTAAAGAAGTATTTTAAACCTTCTCGTCGGCTACGTAGAAGAGGAACATAGAAACAGTTGAAGCAAGACCAGGCATGAAGGCTCCACTTTCAAGAGCAGAAGACATTGCTTTTCATCTACTTCTCTTTCACACACTATTTTGCTCATTAAGGCTCGCGAATAGTTGGCGATAGAAAGTTCTAGAAAAAACAAAATGCCAATTAGTCAAAACTTAAGAAAACAGGCCTGACAAGCTTCGATATCGATCAGATCAGGAAAGAAAGACATAAAAACCTTAAGAAACAACACGAAAAAATTTCTAAACTTCTGGTTATTTATTCTAATCTATTATCATCTCTAATTCTCTTTATTTTACAACCTATCTCGATTTTTGCGAATAGTGGAGGACAACAGAATGCCAAAAAAATTAATTTGACTCAAAAGAGCCGATTGAGTCTGCTGCGGCGTGGAAGGGGCGGTTGGGGTCGGTTGAGTACCGCCAGTTGAGTACTGCCTGTTGAGTCCCGCCAGTTGAGTACCAGCCAGTTGAGTCCCAGGCCAGTTGAGTACCGGGCCAGTTGAGTACCGCCAGTTGAGTACCAGTACAAATGGGGCCAGTTGAGTACCAATAAACTTTTATGCAAAAATTATATTATCTCTTCATTTTTTCTTAATTTACAGGATCTTCTCTTATTATATCTTATATTTTAGATGAATTTCCAAGGAAATATTGATTTTAGAACGAAAAGAAATAAAAAATTACAATACGAAGGTTTTCTTTATGTTTTCCATAAACTGAATTCCGAGCAAAACTCGAAATTTTGGAGGTACGAAAAATTTTTTACGAGGGAAATCTGTTTCAAAGGGTGATTACATTCAACTTTGGATGGCGAAGTGTTGAAGACTGTAGGTGCTCACACACTTAACAACAGCGCTTCCAATGTATTTGCTCAACATATACATAGTTACGGGAATCAAAAGAAGAACTGCAGAGACAATGGATTCCCTTGCCAAAATTTTTGTTTTATAAATTTTTATTTTATTTTAACGATTTGTTTAAGTTTTTAGTATTTTTTGGAATAATGGTACTCAACTGGCCCCATTTGTACTGGTACTCAACTGGTGGTACTCAACTGGCCTGGGACTCAACTGGCTGGTACTCAACTGGCGGGACTCAACAGGCAGTACTCAACTGGCGGTACTCAACCGACCCCAACCGCTATTTTTCGGATTCCTCCCGAAATCACGTTATTTTTAAAATTTCCGAGATTCCGGGATTTACAGGATTAATCCCGCGGGATCTCATCCGGACGAAAATTTTAACTATCCCGCTACGGGACCCTGAAATTCGATTTTTCTGCACATTATTTGTTTATAGTTGATATTTATTAAAAAATGCCTTCTCACTCACGTCGATCTGGAAGCCGTGATCGTGATAGACGTCGATCTACTCGGAAACGTTCTAGGTCGTGTGAAAGTTTTGAGCGTAGACATAAAAAATCTTCTCGTTCTGAAAAACGTCGTAGAAGGGACAGGTTTATAAATTAAACATCGTTAAAAATTATTTTTATTTAGGTCAAAAAGCATGTCACCAGATGATAGAATATATGCACCTGTAGATGTTGCTTGTGAGCTTGGTGGAGGAAGTATAAACATGGCACAACTTGATAAGAAAACTGTTGAATGGCTGCAGGAGAAAATTAACGATCAAGTGAGTTTCGACGCCGATTGCGCGACGATTTCTAATTAACAAACTTCTTGTGCATTAATTAATTTATACTAATGGACATTTTTAAATCATTGAAAAGGGCGGATTGTACACATGGGAGGAGTGCTTGATAAAACAAAAATGCTCGAAAGCCATAAGTGGTAACTGTCTACCTGCTTTTTGATAATAAAGCTCAATTTTTGGGGCTCTAATTTAAAATTGAGCGAATAAAAATTTTGTTTTTAGGTCTCGAGCAGACTAGGTGATATTGAAGAAATAATTCGCGAGCGAGTTAGTGCCGCAAAGGTTAGACGTTTTTAATTATGTGGATTATACTTTAATTTTTAGGTTGATATGGAAAGAAGATTAAGGCTACAAATTGAGTCAGAGCTTAAAGAGGAGATGGAGGCCATTCAAAGGCGGGAGGTTTTTTCCTATTTAAGTTTATTATTTTACCTAATTTGCAGAATGAGTCCAAGGAGCGTTGTCACAGCATGGAGAGAACACTTGCTGAGAAAATAAAGCAGCTTGAAGAGTCTGAGAAGCAATTGGTATGATTTTGTTCATTCTTGGTCAATTTTCATATAATTTACTTCTAGAGCGACGAACGTCTCCAAATGTTAGAATCTAAAAGATGTTTTGAGGAAAAGAGGATTGAGCTTGATCGTGAGAAGGAAACACTTCGAAAAACTGAACAGAAATCCATTCTTAACAAAGGTGGCTACCAAAGGGCCCCTATTCGAATGAGGTTCGGAAGTGGCAAATAACTAGAATAAATCTGTATTTTTTCGATTTAAGTTCGTCTTAAACAATTTGTAGATAAATAGTTTGGGGACAAGTCTCAATAAATTATTCGAATCACCTTATTTTTCAGGGATGTAAAATAAGATGAATGAGAAAATAGATTATAGACATTCTCAACTTTTAAAGTAAATAATCCTCGTTTATCTTACCTATGAATTATTATCCAAATTTTAGTCAAAGTTTTGACGTGCCAATAAGTCTGACAAATAATTTAGTCATCGTCTTTCCTTGTTTTCCGTTCTTCTTCAACATTCCCTAAAGTTAAAAATGCTATTAAGTAGTATCAAATATGATTTTCGTTAATGTCCCATCTATAATTCCTATAGCGATTTTGAAAATTTCAGAACACTTGCGGAGTGACAAATTTCCAACTCTAAAAACATACTTCTAAAACATCCGGTTGAAGTAACACATTCTAAAAAGTTCATAAATTCTTCTCCACAGGCCCCTTCCTCCAATTCCTTCTCACTTGCAGTTTTTTGGCATGTCATAGCTTTGCGAAATTGATGACCGCAGGGACTGGCAACCAAATGTGAAACACAGTGACACTCAAAATTAATAGAGCCATCCGGTTTTGTCGGACCTATTGCATTATTTTTTTAAATATGTTCCTTATGAATAAAAACCTGGATTATAATTGTCGTAAATTTCTTCAGGAGTCATTTTAGAAATAGATTCAACATACTCATCAAGAATTGGTTCAAAAAATTCATTTCTTGTAATGTAAATAACCTAAAATGATTTTTGTTAAAATTAAAATAGAAATAAACCTTTTCGTTCGGTTTATTATTGTCAACACTATTGGTTTCCTCACGGTTGGCTTGGGAATTGGCAACTTTTAAAATAGATAAAAATTTTGAAAAGGATGAAGACATGCTACATAATTTAACCATTAAAATTTTATTACAGATAAAAATTTTTTTTGGTATAACTGAAATGTCAAACTTTAATATAAAATGTTGCAAATAGAAAAAAAGATATAAAAATTATGCAGCTAAATAATAGAAACGAAATATTGTAAAGTTTTATTAATTAATGTGTATTACAAAAGGGGCATTTAATTACAAATAAATCTGTTATGGCAAAAACACATAAGGTGGAAAGAGAGTAAAAATATAGAAACTATATAGGAGAGAGCTGTCTTCGATGTCGAATCATTAATTCTCCATCAATCTCCGATATTGCTCTGTCATATTTTCGTACAATATTTAATACTTCAGATTTGTAGAGTTTCATTATTTTTCCTTAAAAATAAAACTTTCTAAAAGAATAAAACCTTACTATCAAAAAATTCAAGATGGCTAAGTTTGAACAAATTAAAATTGAGCAAATGGTCTGCATTCGAGGGAGCTAAAGAATAAAGTTTAAGCCAATTAGGCACATCTTCACTATTAATTATTTCGTCTTTTATAGTAGAATCTGTTATTTCATCTTCACCTAGATTAAATTTTTATCATTTTTAAACACTTTTAGCTTTAAACCTATTGAAAGATAATTATTCTGTGTCTTCTCTTCAACAAATTCATTCTCTTGCCCAACATGCTGATCTTCAGAAGATTGAAACGAAGATGACCCATGTATGGTCGGTAGCATTGATACGGAAAGGGTTGTAGAAGCAGCGAAACCAGGATGTTCAAACTGGGAACGGCGCTCAATATGACTTAATAGGTTACTTGTGTAATGTTTAAAAATCAAACAACTTATAGTAAACGACTCCATGCACCTTATCAAAAATTTTCGTCCATCCTGGCGCCAAATTTTCTGGTGCTAGTGGGTGAATCCAATGCGTGCGACCATTATTATCTTAATATTGAAATTTTTAGTTTAAAACCTTATAATTTAAATTAACGGTCAATGTAGTAGCGAACGCCGTCTGAAGTCAATGCAACTTCCCATCCTGGGGGAAACCGGTCCAAATCCAATTTACCAGTATTTTCATTAGTAGATGTTGCTAATAAACTCGAGTGTGAACCCACACCGCAGGTACTTTTATTCTTTATTTGATACCCACCCAAGTAATCATGTTTATGTTGCTCTGAAATTGCAGCGGAAGCATATACCTTCTGGAAGGCGATTGGAGGAAGAATAAGTGACTCGACAACGCTAAAAACATTAAAGATATTAACAAAAACTAAATGAGACAAAGATGAAACTCACTTTCCAAAACTAACAGATGGTCCTAATCGTCCTTTTGCATAATGACTTGTAGTAGAAGTGGCACCGGTTGCTTCGGCAGATGAGTCATGACTATCTCTAGCATTTTCGAGTGAAGCCGGTTTTCCAAAACGCCTATGTTGTGCATTTGTATTATTGAAATTTGATGTTGGAGTTTTATTTCGAAATGCAGCGACTGGATAATGAGAGGAAGAAGCTGGAACGTTAAAAGAATGAGAAGAGAGTTCGTGACGAGGTGCTGTTTTCCTCTGGGTCTGTTGTGGTGTGTGGGAGAGTCTTCTAATTATTGAACCTCCACTACCATCACTACTATTACCCCGGCCAGTAAATCCACTACTGATGTTTTTGTTATCGAACTTAACAGAAAAATTATTATAAAAAATACAAAAATTATACTTTCTCCAAAATCACAGGAGTAGGAGTAATCGTTGGAAATGGAGGTGCAATCGAAGATGAAGAATCCAAACGTGAGCGCACAAGCGAAACATGACTTGAGCTTAAGGAGCGAAAGTCCTTCAGATTTGGAGCTCGCTCAACTAAACTTATTGTTAGACACAAAGAAAAATGAATTTTATATACCAATAGTTGGTGGAATCTGAGGTGGGCTCTCACGTTTTGCATATACACCACTGAAATTGATTAAAATTGAAAATATGTGTTAATAAAAATAAACATACGGCGTCCCCTCAAATTGGGTAGGAAGTGCTGAAGAGGCGCTGATCCTCTTGGAGAACATCTCATGTCGATAGAAATCTTATTTTTGTCTAAAAATTCATTTTCAGCTTATTGTTACGGGTAGTGTGTTGAAAAATACAGTTTCTGAATCCTTTAACGGGAATGGAGTTAAAATTTGCGTCCGGGACGGGATCCCGCGGGATAATCACGTATTCCCGCCAATCCCGAAAATTTGAAAAGTAACGGGCGCCGAACTCTAGTCACGGGTACAGCCTAGGAACGGGAACGGGTTCTCGGCCCGTTTCCCGGGTCCCTTTCCCGAGTTTTTTTTACTAAGCCGGGATAGAAACGGGAACGGGAATTCCCGGTACCGGGTCCCTCCCGGTCATGTTTCAAATCCCGTTCCCGATTTCCGGACCCGGCATTTTTATACCGGGAAACCGGGAAAAGCTGAAAGTTTTAAAACGAAATACTTCTCTTCAAAAAAAAATTTTTTTAAACTTTTTCGAACAATTTTTTAAAAAACATTCCTAATTTTTCTAAGTTCCGAACAGTTGTTTAGCACAGCAATTGATATTTACGATTCTAGAAAATCAAATCTTAATCCGGAGACTGCTGAAATGATATTATTTTTGAACAAAGCTATTCCAAAACTAACTACATTTATTAAATTGAATAAATTTATAAAAAATTACACTAAACATAATTGTTGCCAACAAAATTACAATTTTTTTACGTGTTTTCACAAATTAAAAAAAATTCTCGTTTCCCGGCCGGGACCCGGCCATTTTGGAACCGGGAAGAAACTGGAACGGGAATTCCCGGTTTTCCCGGTCCCGGGTCCCTCCCGGTCATCCTAGTTTTAAATTTCCCGGTTTTTTCAAAATTCCGGTCTCTAGTACAGCCTATAATTTCGCATGCGCGACCGAAACTGCGCAAAACCTAATTATAATGGAAAATATTTTTAAACATACTAATTAAAAATTTTAACAAAATTTATTAAGTATAAAGCATTCCACAAAATATTCAGCGACTGAAAACCGTGTCTACAATTCTGCAAATTTCTTTAGAATTCTAGTACTTTTACACTATCATTGGACCTTTTATTCTTTCAATATTTGAATTGTTTTTGTCATAAAACTTATATTATGGCCAAGGTGTCCAGATCAAAATTTGTGCTATTAAACATCTCAGGGACATTGTACACGGCGTTTGTTTGTTTTTTAACATCTACTCAAAATAGTTACATTTAATTTAAAGGCCATCACCACTATCGCTTTTATTAATCTTTATTGGACATGTCCTGATACTGAAGATGGTGGTTGCTCCTGGCAGAGTGTATTTGCTGCTATTATACTTGTTGAAATATTTGCCAATCTAGCTCTTTTTCACTATTATAATAAGAGGAATCAGGTTATTAATTTTATAAAATAGTTATTAAAATAGCTAGGTTCATTATTGGACAGCTAAAAGTAGTTCCCTTCTGGATAGGCGCTGCTTTGAACAAAAAGCTGATCTTGCATTAAATGGCAAGTTTATGGCTAAAAGAGAAAATGGATCAGTACAAAATGGGACTGTACCTATATTTTCATACAAAGAGCAAATAATGCTTAAAAGCTTTACTAAATACGAGGTATTTAAATATTACTACTATGCCTTTATTATTTAATTTGTTTGAAGATTTGTGAAGATGGGACTTATATTGGTCTAGATTTTTTGAAGAAAGAGTTTTATGGTGACTCTGCTGATCAAATAAATACTAGCAGGAATTCTCCTTGTAAATACTGTCATCAATGCAAACAGGTTTTCTCTTTTTTATGTAAATTGACCATTAATGTTTTTGGGTTGTACCTCGTCGCTGTCATCATTGTCCTCTCTGTGGCATTTGTGTCCTTCGTAAAGATCATCATTGTCTCATGTTAGGTGGTTGTGCCGGACTTGCAAATCAAGTGCGTGTAACTAAAATCAAGGGAACACTTTATTGCAATTTTTAGCGCTATTTCATCGTTTTTCTCTTTTGGGCATCATTGGGAGCAGCTTATGGTTCATATTTTAACTTTTTGTATTTGAATAAGAATATGAAGCATTGGTTCCCTTATGGTTGGCTTTGCTTTCTTGGACCGGTTATCTCTATCTTAACTAAATAATTTTCTCGATTTTTTAATAAAGGTTTCATTAGTCCGTTGGGTACTCGGTATAGAAACAGCATTCAATATGGGGATGGCAGTTCTCTTCTCAGCCTCTTTTGCCTCAACACTTGGAGCTTTTGGATTTTTTGTCTTTCAGGTTCACATCTGAAGAATAAATTTATTTTTCAAAATTAAGATTATTTATACCTTAAACGGATGTACAATGTACGATTATCATCGATCTGGACCGAAGAGAATTGAAAGCGACGGTTAATATACCATGAATAATTTATTCAAAGTTTACCAATAGGTGAAAATTACGCCGAACGCTTGGCGTTAGTCTTTGGGAAGAGGTGGTGGCTCAATTTTATTATTCCGCAATTTTGGATCCCAAATCAAATGAATCAGTCAATTGCCAGAAATATTTTCTTATGTGTATCCAAAGACTTATGATTTACAATTTGTTATGATCTCAAAATTTAGTATTCACGTAAATTTTTATCGAAACGCAATTCATGAAATTATGTATGTAAAGGCCAACGGAGCTGATGGGTAAAAATAAACCCGAATATTTAGGTGTATTGAAATTGAAAGTTCAATATGAATTTTTGAATTTTATAAATATTGTCGAAAACAAATTTGAGCAATTTTTTTATTCCAATACTTTTTTTGTTAAGAGAAGGCGGAAAAGGTGAAGGAATACTTTAGGACAATGTATACAAAAATGTTTCTTATTTTGACTGTTGGGACTAAAATTGAAAATACAATATTGTGTAAAACTTAGAAAGAAACAAGGAACATATTAAGGCGAGGTTAATTGCAAGATGCTATAGAAAAGGGAATAAAAAATTAAAGAATACAGTCACGCGTTTCATACCTGAGATTCATTGCTTTAGTTAGTGATTTTCTCCTAATTTGTAGTATTGTTTTTTACATAATAACAACTGGATACATTTTGTTGTTTGGGGTCTGATATTTTTGACTCTACGTCTTTTATAGAGGGTCCAGAATTTGCTGTTGATGATCCATTTGAGTTGAAACCCAGTGAAATGCCCGAGTCATTCTTATAGGACTCTATTTGTGGCCTATTTTCACCTAATTATTGCCATATATTTATACGTTATCAAAAAAAGTTATACTATGATTTTGAGCGTGTACTCCAAATTTACTCTGGTTAAGATCTTCACTGTCCTCACAAATCGTTTTGTTGCAAAAATTAGGGTTATACTAATGTAAACAAATAAGTATTATATAAAAAAAACTAAAAAATACCATTGAAATATAATAATCAATTAAAATTAATTCATTTAACATCCAATGGTTCTGTAAACATTCATAGGAATCAAAATCGGTAATGGAGTGAGACAACTAGAATAAAAATTAATTAAAAAATAAAACAATTAAAAACCTCTTTTTTATTTTTTGTAACTGAATTTTTATGTTTTTGATACTTCCAACTTGAACCTGGCTTAGAAGAACGAACAAAGCTACTCTCTTCAACTCCAAGGAGTAAAGCATCAGCAAATCGACAAAGCTGCTGGATGAGAAAAAGGCCACACTTTGGAGCACTTAAAAGCCATTGTTTTAACCTAAAAAATATTTTATAATTTAATAAATAAAATAAGATTTAAAACATTAAAGCAATAGTAATTGCAACTTCAGCATAATAAACAAATGGGCTTAATAGGCGAATCCAGATTCGAATCAAACGAAATGAGCAAGCATAATCAAATAAACGAGAAGAAAAACTAGAGGGAGTAATAGGCTCTTCTTGCAATGCTACAAAAAATAATTTAATAAAAATAAAATAAACTCTTTTACATTTACGCAGAACTTCTGGAATTAATGCAGTTGTTAACTCCATACTCAAACGTTGTCCCAACCAAGAGTAGCAAACTTCACATTCAGAATCCAATCTTTTTCTTCTTCTCATTAATGCATTTGGATTGTTAGCTGTAGAAGAAGCTCTTCGGTAAAACAAATTTGGAAACCTAAAAATTTTCTTAATTGAAATCTGACCAAAAGACTAAATTAAAAATAATAAATGTAAAACCTTTGCTTAAAATCTGGCAGACATAAACTATGTCCGAGGCAATGGTAACATGGAGTTATAGCTATTTAATAATAAAAGGAATTAATATATAATAAAAAAAAAACAATTTTTAGTTATGAAGCGTAAAGCATCAGTAAATCCTTGTCGACAAATTTTTGAACAAATCTCCTGTGAAGGTGGTACAAAACAGGAACAAAACCGATAAAAGTTTTCGTTGGTAAAACGAATTGAACTTGAAAATTTTAGAAATTGTTAAATTATAATTTAAATATTTACGTTCCATAGTATACAAATCCAAGAATACTGGCGCTTGCATGATCAATTGGGCAAATATCAGCCTCTTAAATTCCAGTTAAAAATTTAAAAAAATAGTTTAACATTTTTTAACCTCCAGAAAATGGTGATATAGTAATTGTATGTCTATCATAGACTGGCTGATTGTCTGAAAAACCTCCATCAATATATTTAACTCCATGAAATTCAGGTATAGAATATCCACAGAATCCTGGAATAAAACAACTACAGAGAATTGCTTCTATCAAATCAGCCTTAGAAGAAAAGTTGGAAGCAAGCACGTTTCTCCCGTCACGATACCGTGTTAAGGCTTAACAAGATTCAAAGTTTAAAATTAGAAACAGCTAAAAAATACATATAAAAAGACGACCATTACACAATTCGTGGGCATTGGAAGGTAAAACTCCGTTTAGTCCTTCCCTGACAATTCTGAGCAAATCAAAAGTTGGATTAAAAGCTTGCATAACACCCGAACGTGCCTAATAGTAAAACATTCTAATTTTACAATTTTAACTTAAATAAAACCTCTGCAACAACCCTCATAATTGCACAGGTAGCATCAGATATAGAAACATTACAAATTAAACCAGCTGCAGCAATTGAACCGGCAGAGGCTCCGTAGATTCTATTTTGGGTGAGTTGAGGAGCGTACTCCTATACAAAAAATTAAAAAAAAAAATAAAATAATAACCCTCAAGGCAGCACAAACACCAGCATGATAAATACACATAAAGCCACAACCACATAATGAGAGGTTAGCATCAGCAAATCGAGTACTCCAACGAACCATAATTTCAGTCGGTTAATAATTTATAATTTTTCCTGGAAAAAAAATATTTTGTTAATAAAATATTTATTTTTTATCAATTATTTTTCAACTAAAATAATAAAAAAAAAAAAAAAACACGCGACTCTATCAACTTCCGGCTTCTGTCAAGATTACCTTTTCTTATCAATAATTTAATTAATTTCTTTTATAGTCTAGAAGCAATTAGAATCAATGAAATATAAATAACAAAATGATAGTAATGTAATTAAATTAAAAATGTAAGAATTAAAAATCACTTTTATAAAAATGTTTACCATGAAATTCAAGAAAATAATAATTTTTTGGTAAAAAAGGAATGAGAGAAATGAAGTGAAATCAAAAAAATTATAAGTGATTAAAGCTTGTTAAAAATTAAATACCAAAATACGAGAAAAAAGATAAGGGAATTAACTAAAAATTTTAACACGAAAAGCTATGAAGATTTACAGAAAAAAAGAAGATTAAATATATTTTTCCCTATTCTATTTACTCATATGGTTTAAATTGCTAGTAAGAGGGATTGGAAAAATTTCTGGCGGGTGAATGAATGGCCGAGTGGTGCTCTTACATTGATAATAAATGACGGTGATTTATATTTTTCTGGAATAAGAGGGAATTTTATTTGTTCTTCCCCTAATTTACCTTTTTTCAGATGCATATCAGTAAAAGTCAGCCAGTTAAATGTTTACCTATCTTCCCCCTCCTACCCACTAAAGTAGCAAACGCAAGAAAATCATTGAACACAAACCCTTCTTTCTACCTCATGGGTCAGCTCACGCGGTCGCTTACTTAATTTTGACAACAAATAGAGAAGAGTGGGGACAAGGGAAACCATAAAGAAAAATATCAAATTTGGTCTAGAATATAATAACTAACGAAATAACGATAAAATAAAGTTTAAAAAATTGAAATTAATTTATAAAATTAGATATAGCACATAAAAGAGAAACTCAAATTTATAGATAAATAAAGAATTGATAATTAAATGAAAAACATTCTCTTATTATAATAGGGAATAAATGGAATAAATAAAAGATTTTAAACTTTTTTTGTTAATTAAATTAAGTTACATTTAAATGTGTTGATTGAATAAAGTGAAAAGAATAGATAATTGTTTCGAATTGTTAAGTAAAAAGAAAGATTTTAAAAATATTTCATAAAGTCCGTTTTTTCGTCTACCTTATGAAGAGAAGGGTAGATAATGAAGTAAACATTAATTTAGTTATATTTTCTCAAATAAAAAATTTGAAGTAAACATAACTGAAAAATTCCCCGCAGATTCATTCCCATAAAATTCAAGCTGTGAAGTATTCTTATTAAATGAAACAATTAAATAATATTAATTGTGATTTGTATAGTTTGTATATTTTTTAGAGAATATTAAAAAAACAATTAGAAATTTCAGAGAAAAGATTGACATAAAAAACGACAAACTATACATTATGGTCATAAAATAACTAAAAATAATTTTTAGTAGCTGTTATGGTATTTCCCCTCTCCTCAAGCGGTAGACGAATAATGTGATTGAGTTAAGGTAAGAATGACACTAGTTATAAAAAGTCTTTTGAGGATGAGCAGATGTAAAAAGAGAATGCTTCCGGGCATTTAATATTAACATTTTTACAAGAACCCATTAGGCAAAACCATTAGTAACGCTAACAATAAGCCCTTTGAAATAAAATTCCCACAAACTACTTATTCATAAAAATACTAACCTTTTTCCATAAAAATATGTACATAGTATTCGGAGAGCACCAGTTTGAGCCCAAGCTTCGTTCAAAATATTGTAATCTAAAAGAAGAATTGAATTTCAAAGAACAGCGAAAAGATATATTAAATAAGAAAATACAATGTATAATATTTTTGTAGAATTTAAACAATATTTTGTAATATGTATTTAAAACAATAATAAATAAAATAAAACATTTAAATTAATAAAAGAGCATTAATACATCCATCATTCTCCGGGTGATTTGTTACTTGTGCATATTTGGCCCATACAACTTTCCCACCTTGAGTTACCATGCCAAGTTCACTAACATTCACTTCGATAATTGTCCCTAAATAAGAAAACAATAACAAAATAATAAGTTTTTGATTTCTTTGAGAAGTTAAATTTTAAAATACCTTTAGTTATCACACCAAGTGAAGTGTAAAGTTGTGAGGACGGATTCTTTTTAACACCAGTAATTGATAGGCAAAAAGTTGTGCGTAATTCAGGATGTGTTACGTGTGCCTAATGTTTAAAATTAATAAAGCTTTTCATCAAACTATGGTTATTTTTAAACATTAATATCAAGAAAGAACTAGCCTTTTTAAATCGCAATCCCGTTGGTCGAATAAAGCGCTCAAACTTGGCAGGCTTTCTTGTAAATGTCTCACCAACATATGTGACCTTCGTTACCATCCTTTTCCAACCTTTTCTTCTACTTTTTCCTGTGTTGACTACTTTAAATGCTTCTGCATCGCTGACTGCTTTAACTTTTGGCAAGGGGACTTGATATTTCGCCTGATTGTGAGAGTTTAAATTTTTTTAAATAATTATTTAGAAATAACGCACAGCTTTCTCCTTACGCTTTTGTTTAACGGCAGAAGAAAGTGCTTTGCCAACAGCCTGCTTCTGTCTGTCCAACAAATATGTAGGCACAGCACCTTCCGTTGGTTCATCAACGGTGCTCTTCTGATTTTTTTCTTCATGTTGTTTAATCAACTTCCGCATTTGAACCTTAAGAACATAATTTAATTAATCTGATTAGTACTACAAATAACCTTTTCTGAATAACGCTTCTTATTATAAAGTTTCGCCTTTCCTTTACGCATCTTCTTAGCAGTAGCTGAACGCTCATGTGCAGTGCGAGCAAGTTTCTTCCGACTAAACATTAACAACAAAATAAAAATTAAAACATAATTCACGTTCGTTCTTCATGATCCAACCGACGTCCATATCTTTTACGATGCAACTCAATATGCTCGTTTTGCGGCTGAAATTATAATTTATGTGTAAAAATGAAAATTGAGAAAAATACCATTGTTTCTAAACTTTTATTTCAGCTTTATTATTGTCTGATCTGATTGAAATAAAAAGAATTAAATTTAAATACATATGTAAATGAACAAAAATGTGAAGAAAACACGCGAAACAAAGGAAGAGGTCGATAGATCGTAAAATCAGTTTGTCAACATTATTTCGTCAACGATTTTTTGTCAAAAAATAATGTCAATTGATCTTTCGTTGTCCCTCTTTCAGTGTCCTTCTTTCTCGCGAATTATATTCATTCAAAACTAAATTTCTTTTATTATTTTTGATTTAGTTTTCTTTCTTAATCGTTTATAATTTCAATTTTAGTTATGTCAACCATTACAGACATTTCTCGTGGTAAAAGTGGAATTACTTCACGTAATGTTGACTATGTTGGATTTGCCAATTTTCCTAATCAAATATTTAGAAGATGTATTAAAAATGGATTCGAATTTTCTTTAATGGTTGTTGGTTAGGATTTTTAATTTCACATTTAATATTTTCTTAAAATTTAGGCCAATCTGGTTTGGGTAAGTCGACCTTTTTAAATACACTTTTTATGGCTGAACTTCATGAACTGAAGCATGATAACATACTGCAATTTAAATCTACAGTTGAAATTGAAAGCAAAACATTTCGGCTCGTTGAAAACGATGTTCGATTAAAGGTATAATAAGTTCGAGGTTGGGCCTCTTTATATTAAGATTTTTATTTTTTTTTCTCCTACTTTTGGCTTTTATAATTAAGATAACTGTTGTGGATACACCTGGATTTGGAGATTTTATTGACAATTCTAAATGGTTGTTTTTAAATTTAATTTGATATGTTTTTAAATTTTAGCTGGGAACCCATAGTTAAATACATTGATGACCGCTTTTCTGATTATCTGACAGAAGAGACAAAAATTGACCGATCTCTGAAAATTGAGGACAAACGAATCCACTTATGCATTTACTTTATTCCACCTAACGGACATGGGTTAATTTAATTTATTAAATTTAATAAATACTCTTTAAAGCCTCAAACAATTGGACATTGCTTTTATGCAAGCACTACAAAATCGGGTTAATATTATTCCGTTAATTGCCAAGGCTGATACACTTACTCAAAATGAACTTTGTCTATTTAAACAACAAGTATGAGATTTTTATTTTCAAAGAATATTCTTTAAAGATAATTGCTGATATGAGAAACAATAACATTTTCTGTTATAAATTTCCGGAGCTAAATGGTGATCTGCAGCAGTCTTTTATGAGCATAACAATCAATGGAAAGTCTCAACATCAAAATGCTGCTGTAGGCAACGCTTCTGTTCAGCTTGAAAAACGTCTGCCATTTGCAATAGTTGGTTCAACTCACATTAAAGAGCTAATGGTCGGTGGTGAAAAACGGGCGTCCAAACAAAGAGTCCGAGTTCGTGAATATCCTTGGGGTTTAGTAGAAGTGGACAATTTGGCACATAATGACTTTATTGCTCTTCGAGATATGATTATTCGAAATAATTTGATTGATTTAATTGAGGTTTCATTATTTTTCACTTATTACCTACTTTAGATGACGAAATCTGTACATTATGAGAATTATCGAATGCGTAATTTACCTCAAAGTAGTTTTGACGACGATTCTTTCGCACAGACGGAGGAAGAAATTCTTGCTCAACAACTTGAAGCTGAAGATATGCGACGAAAGCAGGAAGCTCTTTTTAATGAGGGGGTCGCCATTCGTGAACAACGACTTATGGAAAGGGCATTAGCGGTAATTAAATAGTTATTATTGTCACTCGGGGTCCTTTACTCTATAAATTTAATCGTAGATGGATGAAGAGGAGAAGGAGAACCGTAAGGCACTCGAGAAGAAAAGGGAACTTTATGAAACACTCAGACAAAATTAGACAAAAAATAACAAAGAATTTTATTATTTATTTTTACTTTTGAGGTAATAAATGAAGTATCTTATCACAATAAAATAGCAAGGAATTTTTTGAATTTGTTTTAAAGCAAAGTGTCTTTCTATTTATTTGAACATACTAACAATTGGATTTAAAGTTTTTTGATAATTATATTTGAACATCTATTTGGACATTGGAGCAATCATCCTCATACCTTAATAAAAGGGAGGTAATTTTTAGTTTTAAAATGCCAACTTACTCCTCATCTGGAAGGAATGCCGTGTATTTCTCCTTGTTGGCTACACGATTAACAACAATTCTCAGCTCATTCATCACTCTTTCATTTTCCTGGTCCTGTCGCCATTTTACATAAACATATATAATAAAGCCAAATGCAATTGTAAGAGCAAAAATGAGTGTTGATGAAACAACTATAACCTCGGCCTTTTCGGATTCAAATATCTATAAAAAAAGAATTTCTATTTAGTAAAATAAAGAAAACCTCACGCCTGAAACTTTGAGATTCAGCTTCAACACCATTTAGGGCTAGCGCATTAGGACACCATTTCATAGTGAGGACATGGCTCACATTCCAAGACGAATTCATTCCTAAAAAGGGGAAAAGAGAATAACAAAGCGAATGAATAAATTGTCGAGTTATGTGTAGGACTCAAAAGTAACGCTTTATAATCGAGACTCTAATATTCAACTTAATGTAGAGCCCGGAATTTTGAAAAAATCAGGACCAGGATCAGGAAACAGGAAATGAAAATTGAATGACCAGGACCTGAAACCAGGAAAACCAGGAATTCCTGTTCCTGGTTTCATCCTGGTCTAGAAATGACCAGGTCCTGCCCAGGAAACCAGGAAATTTTAAAATTGAGCAAGAATACGTATAAAAATATAAAAATGCTTGAAGAAATAGGTTTCAGACATATCTATAGACAGGAATATGTTTCTTAAAGAGTACATGTTGTTTGAAAATGCGATTGTACGTTATACAACTCGAACAGTTAAAAATTTATACTTTTTTTTTACAAAAAATTCAGAATTTATTAAAAAATAAATATAACGTGACACACAATTAAAGATAAAACAAAACGTCAATTAAAAATATTTGAAATTTAATGTAAATATTTTTCCTGGTTTCCTGGCCTAAAAAACCCCAGGACCAGGATCAGGAAACAGGAAATGAAAATTGAATGACCAGGACCTGAAACCAGGAAAACCAGGAATTCCTGTTCCTGGTTTCATCCTGGTGATATCAAAAAACCCAGGAAACCGGACCAGGAAACCAGGAAACAGGATCAGGTCCTGTTCCTGTTCCGGGCTCTAATTTAATGAAATGTTGACGGTGGGGGACAAAAGAGTATCGCCATAAGAGTATCGCCGAAAGAGTAACGGCCAAAAGAGAATTGGCCAAAAGAGTATTTGCCATAAGAGTATTCACTAAAATATAGCGATACTCTTTTGGCAAATACTCTTTTGGCCAATTCTCTTTTGGCCGTTACTCTTTCGGCGATACTCTTATGGCGATACTCTTTTGGCGATACTCTTCTGGGACGTTCCGAAATGTTGACGCAAAAATTTACACATCGTATTTGTTTCTTTTAACTTTTTTATTATTATGATTTAAGCATTCTATTACTTAACCAATTTAGGTATATGATTTTTCAAGAGGATTCGCCTAATGATAGGATTGAGGAAGCGAGAGAGCTACTTTACAAAATTATTAAGGTTAAATTTGTGAATATTTTTCATTCAATTTTTTTAGGAGTTTCCTTCTGGTGTTGCTTCAACATTTCTCGAACAACTATACAACGAAAGGTTTCTTAATTAATTTTTATTTTACTTAATTTAATTTAGATATGTTCAAACTTCAATTGCAAATAGTTTACCAACAAACTGGCTTTCTCTACTTCGCATAGCAGAAGAATTTCATGTACAAGATGTTTCTACTTACACACTTTTAGTATGTAAAATTTCTATTACATTTTCTAATTCTATCTTCAATTCCTTAGTTTTTATCGAATGGAAATATTGCCAAGCAACAAAAAATATGTGAACCGGTAATGCATCAAATAGGGTGCTTGTCTCCTTCCCTTATTCCTCAAATTGATGATGATTTATGCAAGGTGGAAGAAAATGATAAAATGGAAATTATAGACGAAAATAAAAATCAGACTGAAAGGAAAGAAAATAATATTTTGACACCAATTTCTGCTTTTATGGCTGATCAATTCGAACCGGTTCCTTTGGATACATTGCCGACTTTTGGACCTATAGAAATTCAGATTGTTTCTGCATTGGATCCAGACAATATTTTCTTTCGATTTAAAAAATGGGTATGAATTTTTAAAAATATCATAAAAACTTAAAGAATGTTTATTGTGAATATCTTTCTTCTGCTTTGTTGCGCTTGCCTCCACCGACGCTTGGAGATACTTTTTTAGTCGGTCAAGTGTTTGGTACACAAATTGATGATGAATGGTGTCGAGTACAACTTATCAAGTTATCAACAGCAAATCCACAATATTGGGTTACTTTTTTATTATACGCTCTTTATTCGATTTAGGTTGTTTATGTTGTTGATGCTGGTTTTTATTATGCAGTGCATAAAATGGAATTGAGGCCCTTAACAGAAGCAGTTAATTCCTTTAAGAAGACATTTATTGCCCAGTGCAGGGTTAAAATTTTTTTTACTAAAAATGTTATAAATTATAGTTGGATGGAATTTGTGTTCGAGGTCAAAAACAAAAAGAAATAGAAGTTGAAGTTAATCAAGGGATAACAGATAAAGATAAGAATGGTCAATGGTATCGCATTCAGTGGCTACCTGAAACTCAACATTTTGTTAATGAGGCACTACAACCTAAGAGATTGAAGGATAAATTGGTATTTCTTTTATTTTCAAAATTATTATTTTAAATGTTTTTAGATTGAATTGGTTTTGACTAGAGATTGGAAATTGCATAATGAAAGACGAATCCCCGTATGTACTGGCAAGCTTTTAATTGACTCAACTGATTTTGCTGAACAATTAGTCTCCATGGGATTAGCTCAAAGGAAGTAAGAAAATGAGAAAAACGTGAACATCTTTCCAGGTATTTAAATAATTAGGGGAAGTCAACAAAAATGAGTTTTAGTTGAATTATTCTGTTTGCTACAGAAAATAATCTCACATCAGTATGCCTTAGAGAAAAAACAGATTTCTAACCCGTAATAATACATAAATAACCTATGCTTAACTTAATAACTAAAATATTCACTTAATTCATTTCATACATATTACATCGAACTTCTATTTTCTCAGGAGAAATATTTCATTTTTGAGATTTAAAATTTTATTTAAGGACAATTAAAAATAAAGAGCTTTTATATTAACAAAAAATCTTTTACATTCGAATATGGGCTATTCTGTGGCCGGTAATTGATCGAATTGCAGATATTAGTGAAGACTTTTCGTCTAGATGTTAAAATGAAGTTAAAAATAAGAAAAAGTAATACCTTCGTCTTCAGAAACCCGTAGTTTGGTATAGAGCATTTTCAAATTTGAACGAAGTAAAAATCGTTCAACCGTTCTGATTGAGGAGCCTGAAAAAAGAAATAATATAAATTAAGAGTTTGGAAACCTTCAAACAAAAGCTGCAAGGTACAACGGCATTTTCCAATTCTTAGAATGAAGGGTAACGCTGTGCTCACAAAAGAACGCTCTTTAGAGTTGATGCGAACAACTGCAGTGTTTGTGGATGGATCTCTAACCTTCACCTCAAAATGCATATATAAATTTTTTAATGATTTAGTTTAAACCTGTAATGAGCCACAAATAGCACCTGCTCCATAATCGCCATGAAGGCATCCAACTTGACCAAGAATTGAGTGATAAATATCCGATCCGGTTACAAATGCATCTTTTCTTTCGTCTACAAATTGTAATTCGATTAGTAGGTAACGTCTCTTTAACTTTACCATCTTACTGAAATGTGATAGTGATAAATATGACTTTAAAATAAAAAAGGGAAGGTACTACAAAATTTTAAATATATTTTAAAAAATAAAGGAATTTAGAACAATTTATCAAAATAAAAAAGTTCATTAACATTTTATTGTTTGGTTCGACCATCGGGGAAATGGGATAGTGTCCTTTATATTTACAATTCCAAAGAGTGATTGCATCAATCGATCTACACCAATTCCAAATCCTGAACTTCTTGGATAACCATAACGCCTCAGATCTATGTACCATTCAAGTTTTCCCTCGTCTTTTTGTCCCTGAAGCCTTGCAGCCAATAATTCCTTATCCCATTCACGAACGCTACCACCAGCTAATTCACCAACAAAAGGGGCCAACAGATCAAAGGATTCTGTCTAACAATAAGTATAAATGGATTAATTAAGTATCCATAATTTTTACATATTTCCCATCTTCTGTTCGTCGCATGTAAAATGGTTTTTGACTTGCGAGGAAATGAGTCACGAAAATAGGGCCACCAAAAACATCAACAAGATCAAATTCGTCTTTTTTACTCAATGGTCTAGTAATTTCATTAGGTTGACGTCCAAGAAGTTTGGTTGCTTCATCGAATGATATTCTAGGAAATGGCCTTTTATTATTAGCAAGGCATTCAACAAGGATCTTAAAATTATTTTAGAATTAATAATCTTAAAAATACTTTTGAAGATGCTAATTTTTTCTCATCAATGGAATTTCTTTGGCAAAACAGTGCGGATGCCTCGAAATCACCCATCTGTGAGGATGTTTCAGTGTTTAAAACTATGAATTGTAAAAATTCTTCTACATATGTACAAAGTTGTTCAAGTGAATCCATAAAAGCGCATTCGACTTCCAACATTTTAAATTCTGCCAAATGCTGACGAGTTTGGCTTGGATTTGCGCGGAATATAGGTGAAATTGTATAAACATTCCCGAGTGAACTTTACTTGACAAAACCAAATTTAAAGAGCAAAAAATAATTTGATAAAACCTGCTCATAGCTTCTAGATGCAATTGTCCAGAAACTGGTAAAAATGGATGACCAGAGTCGCCAAAAAAATTTTTCTCAGAGCATATAGCTGAAAAAGCCTCTCCAGCACCCTCACAATCATTTTGAGAAAACATTGGTGTATCAATGTGAATGAAGTGCCTGTCCTTTTCAAAAGATTAAAAAATGATAAGGACTACTTAAATAACTTACATTAAAGAATTTGTGGATTGAAAAGTTAAGAAGAGAACGCATTCTCAGAATTGATGCAAATTCTAAGGTTTTTGGTCTTAAATGAGGAATCAAACGAAGAGCATCCTTATCCCTTCCGTCACCAATCTATTTAATAATATTTCTTTTCTTATAAAATTAATAATTTATTGAAATACAAATTCATTGGACTCGTTAACAAATAAGCATTGTTCGATCAAAAATTCCATTTGTTGTTGTTTTCCTATACTTGGAATCCAGTGTCCATATAGACGAAGAGCACTACCGACGTGGACAGCATGACAAACTGTTCGAGGCAAAACTGCTTGAAGTTGATTTGGACAGGTACCATCATTTAGTTTTAGAAAAAGCATTTTACCAAATCTCTGAGAATGTCTAACCCAACCCTGAAAAAATTTGTTACTTAAATACAAAATAAATATATTTTATTCTTTTTAACACAAAGAATTATGTTAGACCTGTATTACAATGTCCCGCATCGGTTCTGACTCATTTAACAAGTCGCTAATTCTTATTGACGACGAGAGACCTTTAATAATAAGAATGAATCGGCAAAGTATTATTAAACAATTTGTAAATAAAGTAGTTACCAACCACTGTATTTCCTTAATATATGTATTTGAAGTTTCCAAATCTTTCTAAATAACATTTAAAAAGGCCAAGAAATTGATTTTGAGACAATTATTATTAATTCTAGATGACAGCCATTCTCAGACTCATATAATCCTTTAGATTCTTACTCTTATAATCCCGAAAATATGGGACAATATGTCATATTTGATTTTTTTATTATTTTTGCAAAAATTTACATTTGAATTTACAAATTTGAAGCCATTCAAAATTTTTTACACAAAAGATTTATTTATGTAGATTTTTTTTCTCACGTTCATACCATTTTTTATTTTAATTATCGCTAACTAGTCATTTGTTATATTTACTATAGATAATCTGTTATTTGACTTTTAAATTGCTATGATGAACAGAAAGAAGGAAAAGGAAAATCAATCTCCACTTAGTGATGAAAAACTTTTAAAGAAGAAGAATAATTCCAAGTATTTTCACATAAAGGTTATTTCATTTTTATTCTTATTAAGATCTGCACTTGATGATACAAATACTGCCGTCAATACTAGGTTCTATGATCTTATTGCAAACATAATTCTAATTATAATTTAGTATTTTGTCAAATGAAGCTGTTAATGAGAATGGAACACCAAAAAAGAATGAACGGCGATTCATGGTCTGTCATGAGATATTAGATACGGAGCAAAATTACCTTCGGATATTGAAAGTTCTCGTCGAGGTTTTTTGTTTTTTCTATTATGAATCTATAAACAGTAGAATGTAGGTCTTTAAAAAGCCACTTGAAATGCGTATAAGGCATTCCGAGAGGAATAACAAGGATGTAGAAAAGGATTTGCTCAGTCTCAAAGAGTTGAATACACTTTTCAAGAAGATCACACCTATTATTGATGCGCACACATATATTCAAGAAGCCCTACAACGAAGCCTTACCAACTGGAATAATTCGAACTTAATTGGGAAGATTTGGGCAGATTCTGCTATTGATCTTGAGAAGGTTTTCATTATTTTATTTTTTAATAAATATGTAGGTTTACCCACCATATATCAACTCCTATGATGACATTTTGCGAACTCTGGATTATTGCGAGTTTAATAAACCTAAGTTCCATGAATTTCTAAAGGTTCTATATTTCTATCAGTTAATACTTTTTACTCGTTTAGCAAGCAGAAGCAAGTCCTGAATGTCAAAAAAATTCGATACGTGATTTATTTATTCGACCTGTGCAGAGGATTCCTAGTGTACTTCTTCTCTTGCAAGGCAAATATTTGGATAGAATATTCTCACAATCAATAACTTTATCTTTTCAGAACTTTTCAAGCGTACAGAGAAGAGTAATCCTGATCATCAATGGTTAAGATTGGCAATTGAACAACTTAAAGGAGTTTTAGAGTATGTAACTTAAAATATTGTGTTGAATTATTTTTCAGGAAAACTAATGAATCGCGTAGAAAGACAGATGACTTGCAACAATTTATGGAAATTTGCCAGGATATTGAAGATTTTCCGGTTAATTATTTTAAGTTTTTTTACTTAATTATCTCTTCAGGACAGCTTAATTTCAAGTCATCGTCAATTCATTCAATCTATTGATATGATAGTTATTGGGGCTGGTGGCATTTTGCAAAAGTATAAAGGAAAGAAAATTGGCCTTTTCCTATTCAACGATTACGTTGAAGTAAATTCTTAAAGCGTGTTTATTCCTAAATAAAATTTTAGATAGCAAAATCACGATTCTGTACATCTGAATTAGATTCGACTCTTGGCACTCCTGGTGGTCTAAATACTTCATTCAATAGCGGCAGCAGTGGAACTTTACCTCGTCAAAAGTCTTTGAGTTTTTTGCGTCGTGGTGCTAGTTGGAAGAAGGAACGAAGACGTTATAAGCATATAGAGCAATATCGTTTTGCAAATTTCCGTTCTGTTGAATTTGAAAGGGAGCACGGTATTTGAATTATTAATTAATTAACCATTTCTATTTAATTATAAGAGGTTTTTATTGTGAAAATTAGAGATCAAAAGGCCGATGAACTTTGCTTCTTTCAACCCACTAATGGCTTTACTGTTGATATGGGTATAGACTTCTTTGAAAATCTCGTCCAATTGGTTTATTTTAGTATTAATTTATTAAAATATTCCTTTCTTAGATTATAACAAGCTCTACCCGAGATATTGCAGTCGAGGAAGTATCTGTTGGACGTATTCACAGTCAAATTGATAATAGACCAGAGGAGGTTGAATCAATTGTGAAAGCAATGTATGTAGTTTATTTTAGAAAATTATATAGAATTTTGTTAGAAGAGTTGCCTCCGAACTTAGTCGAACTGGTACAATTCGTCGCAGAAACTCGCTACGGAGGAGCATTTCAAACATTGCCTTAGGTGGAGGTTGGCCACATATAAAACGTACTGGGAGTCTTAAAAAATCAAATTTGGGCGATATCAGTGAGTCTTAATGGAAAAATAGTGGTAAGCATAAACAACCCTTTATGATCCTCATCGAATTCTGACAAGTTTTGAAAATTTTTTAGACGCATAATTTTAAGTGGCATACCTATACATAATATTAAATTTTGAGTATGTTTATTACCCAGTTTCCATTTGATAATCCCTTATTATTCATTTCACTTAATTTTTGACGCTGCCGCAGTTAAAAACTTTTTCTTTTAACCGATTTATTTTTTAGATGTTTAAAGGCATTAATGTTAAATCATTTGGATAATGTCTTACAATCCTTTGATAAAGTTGTATTAAAATTAAGTAAAATGAGGGGATGCCAAAACTGGTTTCTAATACATTTTTATCAAATATTGTGAGAAAAAGGCGCTTCGCCAGGATGTGCAATGGCGAGAAAACATCAATTTCTCGTCACGCCAAATGCGCAACAAGCTTATCTGAGATATGGGAAAAGAAAATATATTAGAATGAGGGAGGGACTCATTTATCTATACAAGCTAAAATATGATTAACAGTAAAAATAAACACATTAACAAAATTATAGCAAAGCTTTAAGGTAAAGCATACGCGAATCTCTAAAAAAATATAATTTGATAAAATCAACAACAAAAAAAAAGTTCATCTATTTACATCGAACTTAATATATACTTTCCATTTTTTGCTTGATTAAATTACTTTAACACGCGCGCGGTTTTAAATACTAGGTAATTAAAAATAGAGAGCGACATACATACTAAGTTGATCCAGGGCCGCAATCCTCCTCATATTAACATTACACGTTTCTTTCTCTCTGAAAATATGCCCTTCAACTTTACCTATTTTTCTGAATAATTTTCACCACAAATGAAAAAGCTGATTCTGGACAAATTAATGCTAATCTGCTTTTTTTGTGGAACCTGCTTCACTTTTTGTTAGCACAAAAAAACTTTCAACCAGTCATTCTTCCTCACTCCACACACACCTGTGACCTTTTACTACAAGTAAAAATTACTTGAAGGTTAATGAAAAAACTACTGACATTAGAAACTCCCAGATCTTTTTTAGGCTGGCGACTTATTAGTCCATTTTATTCATCAATTTTATTTATTCTCTTAGCATGTAAGTATTTCTGTCTTTACCAAATAATAAATTTAAAATTTAGGTGATTTTACCAGTCAACAACAATGGTTTTACTTAATTCCCGGTACTCAAAATCAACCAACTTTGCAGCAATTTCATTTTGCTTATTCTCCAGAATTTCAACAGTTTCGACTTCAACCTTTTCAGCAGCAAGTTAATAATGATATTCCTTCATTTCAATCATCAACCATTTTACCTTTTCAACAACAGTCTCAGCAACAGGGATTTCAAGTAAGAAAATTAAATGGAAAATACTAGGGGCCAAGACTTTTATGACCTATTTTTAACATTTAAAATAATTTTAGCCTCAACAGTCCTTTATTGCCCAACAACAACATGCATTTAATAATGGCCCTACGTTTTTACACCCTCCTCCTTTACAACAAAGACAGGAAACCAGTACAGTTTTGAATAATAATAATTTTCAAGAACAACAAAAGTATGATAATTTTCATACAAATTTCCAACAACATTCTACTCAAGGTATTCAATTTCATCAGCGACCATTCGTTCATACGTCTGTTCCAGGTGAATTTCAGGTTTGTTATCATCTTTTTAATAAATTTTTGAAAAAATTAATTTAGGAGCAACTTCCAGAATTAATTAAACCTCCGATCATGATGGGTGGTGCTTCAAATGAACAGAAACATTTGCTTAGAGATCAGCAACATGGAGCAATGGTTTTTTATTTTTTGATATATTCTTTTAAAAGTTTTCCTAGGACCAACATCAAATACCTTCTCCACCTCCAGCTCCTCCTCAATGGGCACTACAATCACAACAGAATTCGCAGCAACAACAACGTGCTCGTGTCGTACACATACAACCAGTTCAGCTTGCCCAAAAGGAATTTCTTAATATGCTACCTCATGAATTAGGTTTCTAACTATTATGTTTATATTTTTTACCAAAAAATTTTCTTACAATTAGATGGAGAGCATCAATCGATTGCGATGAAATTAGAACAACAATCACCACCAAAGGCGGTTTCTCCAAGAACGAAAACTACTCATTCAATACAGGCAACAACACGTAGAGTGTCAAAACAACGCCCAACATCTACAAGCAAACCTATGAAAGCCGGTGAGACCAACAAGAAAGATACCATTCCAACGGCCTTAGAGTTTGATTTGCCTCCACCACCTCCTTCTCGCTTTCTACCAGAAAGTGAAAAACTTCGGATTTCTGAGTTGATCAGGCAGAATCAATTGCTTAAAAATGTTTAACCTTTAAATTTATATATTTTACTATTTTCTTCTAATTGTAAGGTCCTTCAAAATGAAGAGGAAAAGAATTTCACTCCTTTAACAACCTTTCCTACTCTTGTTTCTAGCAGGAAATCGACAACAATTCCTACAATCACTAAAGTACCTAAAAGGGTTTCTGCTCTATCACAGTTACAAACATCTTCACATTTAAAGGTTTGCTTATTGTTAGACATTATTTGATTATTTTTTGTACTTTCTAAGGATCCTAACAGAGTCTTTCTTGATTGTTGTAAGCGTAAAAGAGTGGCCAAGTCTTGTGAATCGCGTTGCAATTTTGATGTTTTGAGCAAAAAAATCCTGAGTTAAATTCGTAAATGTCTTTATTCTACTTTAACGTTTTTAGCAAGTATGTTTCTTGGTACTGACAAATGTCCAACTGAATATGGTCTGGATTTATTTACATGTGCAGCCCAGGATTCTGACCACAGCTCTTGTTGTCGATCAAAACGTGTACATGCCACAGCTGCTGGAGATAGATGCCTGGCTTTTTGTAACTTGGCCCCAGATGCCCCCAAGATCCAGTTAGATGCCAGTTATTTGCCATGTTGGGCGGTGCTCAATGAAGTAAGGGAACGAAACTTTTTTTATTTTACCCACAATTTATAGGTCAAATCTTGCTTTCGTGAAGGTATAACCACAAAACTGCCTTGAATTTACACAACATTTTGTTTAATTTTTTTCCATTTTATCTAGATTATTTTACGTTCATAAAAATATATTTATTAAATATTGTTCTTTTTAATTTACATATTTGTTTTATGTATACAAAAATACTTTTTTTATGAAGATGGAGAGAAATTAATATTTTATAATTTAATTTAGAGAATTTAATTATAATTGTAACGAGGACATTCAATTCTTACAATTGTTGAAGACAAAAGTACATGGCAATCATAATTTATGTGAGCGGATGGAATACAAAGGACCTATGGATTTTGTGCACATCTGTGGCCTGGAGAAAAAGTCAGTTTTTTTTTCATTATTTTGCAAAAATGTTTTTGGTTAGGCTTGGTCTTTAGTTAAAAATTCTTTCTTATATTATTAGTTTAGGGGTTGTCTAAAACAATTCTTTTCTTTTCATTAACTTTTCTTTCTTATACACAACATTAAAATTGTATTTTTGCTGACCATCATTAGAGCCAAGCAACCAAAACTGACCAGTCCCTCCTTTACCCTTGGGGTATAAACTAATTTTATTTTTTGCGACAACGCCGCACATTGCTGTCGGCACCATCCGTTTTTTGGTTGGCAACTTGTTAAAACGAAAAGAGGGTTATATAAAGGCAATGATGGTAAACTCTAAAATTCCTTCGTTTTATATTAGTTTTTAGCCTTTGTTTTGCTCAAACTTCTTTTATTTCCTTATTTTTTAATTTCATTCGAGACTTTCTTATATTCAAATTATACTTTAATTATTTTTTAAAGTTTATATATTAACAATTCCTCTAACAATTCCTCTCTTAACGACGTTTTTAAGATTAATTAATTTTTATTTACTTTTTTTCCTTATGTTGGTAAAATAAATAATACTGACCAGTTCTTCCCTCATTTAATTCCATAATGTTAAGCAATGATGTTTTTTTAATCCGCCTCGGGTTTTACTTATTGTTAGTTATTAAATGAGAATGGATGGTGGTTAATTTTCCTTTTTTCGTTGAGGTTGGATTAGGACTTTTTGCCTTTTGATAATTTAGGAAATTTTTCTATTTTTTATTGTTTTATTATTTCTCTTCTCATTTTCATTTAATTTTATTTTTCAATTTTACCAACTGAGCTTCTTGGCAATTTGTCTTCCACCAGTATATATCCTCTTTTCCTTTCCTTTTGGGGTGTGTTGAGTAATTAGTTATTACTCGGCCGTTGGCATGAACCCTAAAGCTTCATTCATTTCCTTTTTACCTCCTTTTTCGTTTCTATATTGCTTATGACCGCTTTGCATGAAAAAAAGTATAAAATGTCTAAGGGGAGGAGGGGTTCAAAGATGAGTGGCCAGTTAACTGACCGGCATTAATATAGAGCCGTATGCAAAAGAATGAAATAAAGGAGGGACTAAATTGGTAGTTTTGTTTTGCCATTGTGTTATCATTAGCCGCGCAAACCTTCTTTTTATTTTCCAATTAAGTGCCATATTTTAAACTTTTCATTTTCATGCTAAAGGCATTCTTTAATTTTATTTTTCACTGAAAATTTTAATTTCCGTTTTGTCTCTATTTTTAATTATTTTATTTTTACTTCCTTTTTTTTATTACAATAGAATGATTTTTTTTATGTTTAGTAGGGTCCATGTGCTGCTTGTTCACCTTTTACCCTCCCCAGTGAATAGTCAATTAGGCGGAAGGCATTTATTTAATGAAAAGGTGTTCGAACAAATAAATAGGATGTAGTAAAAAAAGAGGAGAATATAATAAAGAAAAACAAGCAGTAAAAATGGGCATTTTATTTGACTAAAAATGTAGTATAAATTGACAAAATACCCTTTCCATAACCTTTCGATTTTTTAAATTAATTTTTACAAATCCACTAAAATAAAAATTTATTTTTTTAAATGTAAAAGTTGCAAAAAAGTGCTTAGTCGCCAGAAGGAAAAAAATTTATAAAATCGCAAGCTAACGGAAATTATTATTTAACAAAATTTTCTGCCTCATCTCTTTCTCACAATTTTCTGCCAATTTTCTCCTTCTGTTAGAACTAAGCACTTAAAAACAATCATTTTACTCCAAAAATCCTATATCGTTTACTAATCTTATTTTATGCATATTTTTGAGTATTTTAAAGTGATTTTTAAAAATTTTTATTTCCTTAAATTTTATTAATTTTTTAAATCTTTATGATAAAAAAATAGAAATTCAAGGCCATCCCTTATTTTTAATAATTTTTTTTTATATTTTTCTTGTTATAGTCATTCCAATTCGAACATAAAAAATAGTGAACATCCTGGGAGAAAAACGCTGTTTTTTCTTCCCTTTTTTCGTTTGCTTTTTTCATTGTTTTTTTAATAATTTTATTTTCCTAGGTTTATATATTTAATTTTTATTCTAATCTTGTCTATTTTTTATTTTTGCTAATTAATCTTTCACATTCCATTGGCCTTTCTTATATAATTTACTCTTAATTAGAGCTAATAAAAACAAAAAAATCTTTCATTTCTTCTTATATTTGTTTTAAAATTTGTAAGCATTATTCAGCCTTTCCATACATTACATTAAAAATTATTGACACCATCAAAATAAACCTCATTAAAAATCCAGTGTGTTATTCGGTTGGTAGGGAAAATGACCAAACAATTCCACCAGCCAATTTCTGCAATTTTTAGTCCACAGGTCGATAAATACCAAATAAAAATTCTAAAAAATGAGAAAAGCAAGCCAATACTGAAAATTTTCTTTTAATTTTTCCTTCATAAAATCTTTTTTTTAACGTTTAATTTCCCCCCTTCATTTTATTGTAAAAATTTCTTCTCCTTCTGTTAAGTTTTATAGTACAGTCTAAAAAAATAAATGATCCATAAACCTTTGCTAGATTGAAAACAATGATGCGTGACACATATTGTTTTTATATCTGTATATATTTTCTATATTTTTCAAGTTTATTTTTTCCAGTAAATTAAAAAATAAATAAGCCTGTTCACATATAACATTTTTCTGTCACTTTTCACATTTTTTTAATATTAAAAATTTAAGTAACTTTTTTTTTTATCCGTGAAAATGTTGCTTTTTTTTTAATACATCTTTTATTTAAATATTTATTTTTGAAGAATTCTAGAAATAATTAAATTCACGTTATTAAGGAGTGAGCCGATCTTTCTAAAATTATTTTTTATTTAAAATGATGGGGATATAAAAAGGTAGCTGAGTAAAGACTTACAAAGTTCTGTGATTAACTGGACATAATTTCGATAAATTCATTCCATTGCGTTCTAATGACCTCCCTGTCATTTACTCTTTTTTTCCTCACTTTATTTAACTAATCCAGAAACCTTTTTCAATCTCCATATATATTTCTTTACTCATCAAATGAGAAAATGTTAACTCAATTTGTACTCAACACAAGGCTTTTTAGAGCTTTCCGGTTGTCGCCTTTTTTCCCAAATTTAGTATAGCTTTGTCCAAAAATAAGCCATTGACTACTTTTTACTCCATATTTCTGTCCAACCTATTTAAATGACCTTTCTTCAATTCTTATATTCATAATCTATCTTTACAAATATTTTGAACATTTTTTTCTTATTTCTTCAAATTTTACGCTTATTGCTTTTCTAACAGTCGTTTGAACGCGACACCATTTTCTTAAAATTTTCTAAACCTTTCTCGTAATTAGCTTGCGAATCCTTTCATTTTTTATGTTTAAGATTTAGAAAATTAAAATTCCTATTTGTTTTAATTTATTAAGTTTTATGGTTATTTGGGCGCAAAGTCGTTTTGTCGCAAAATCCCTCTCATTTATCAAAAAGTTCAGAGTTTAAAAGCCTTTAATTAATAACCTTCATTTCAGTGGTATTTCTACATAATTTACTTCGTATTCTGAAATAATAACTCCAAAGAATGGAATTATTTTAAACAACAATATGAACATTTCTATTTCTTCTTCTGTAAACTCAATTGGAAATTCATTTAAACAATGCTGCAGTTATTAATTTTTCTGATCTTCTTCTCAATTATTTCAACAACAAATCCTGTTTCAGGGACGTTAAAGGTATTTAAAAATAATAAAAAAATATATTGTAAAATTAGCGTTTTTGCCTAGACTTCTATAAAAATTCTTAGGTTTTACTTTATGGAATTTAATTTTTTTTAACCTTATTTTTCTGTTTTTTATTTTTTACCTTATTTAAGTAATTAAGAGTTAAGTAAGCCTGTTCTCATTTACATTTTTTGCCATTTTTTAAGTAGTACCACTTCATTCATTTATTGAACTTTTAATTATTTAACCCTAATATTTTCTTTAAAAATTTATTTACGTGCGAAATTTTTAAAAGTCTTTTAATTAACGTCCTTTTTTAATCAAAAAATTAGAATTTGATTTATTTCCAAAATATTTTCTACTTTTTTTTTCGTAATATTCTGTTCCTTAAGAACTGAACATTTAATAGATTAGATTTTATTTGATTGCTAGAATTTTTGACACATTCCTTTTTTTCTATTAAAAACATTTAATTTTTATGTTTAATTTTTATTCATCTAAAATCTGTCTCTAAATACATATTTTTAAATTATTCAAGGTTACCCTTCTTTTTCTTCTTTTTTTTTTATTGCCTAAAATTAAAAAAAACATTTTTGTTCTTTCTACTAACTAATAGAACAAAGATTAAAAAACATTTGTTAGATATTATCTAAACATTTTTTTAAACAATTTACACATTTAACTAATTTTTATATTTTGACATTTTTATTATTTTATTCTTATTCTTGTAATCTATGCATTTTCTTAATTTTTTCGTTCTAACGAGTTTCAATTTTAATACATATTTTTTAATTTTACCCAATTTTCTCAGGTCATTGAATTTTTTGTAAACTCGTGTCGACTTTTTATTCATTGAATTGGGGTTTTTTCTACTACATATATCAGCTTTTCTTTAACTTTTTTGCTTAAGAAGAGTGCTTAATTGCTTTTTTCTTTTATTTTTTTCTCACAAACCTGACTGACCATTCATCTTTCTAAATATTTTACTAGTTGGTTGCCTGGTATATTTTTTTTCTTCGAAATTAGCTTGCGAATCCTTTCATTTTTTTCTGTTTAGTCTGTAAAAAATGAAAATATTAATTTTAGTTTATTAAGTTTTTTGGTTATTTGGGCGCGGAGTTATTTTGGTGGATGAGTTTATTTATTTTAAAATTAAAAAAATAATTTCTGAATTTTTAACTATAAAATTTTTAACCTTTTGATCTTGCTTTAAAAATCAAGTTTAGAGGATATTTATCCAAGTCCACTGTATAATATCCCCTCCCACTTTTTATAAATTCGCACCCTCTAATCCATTGTTTTTGAAAGGCTTCTTTATTTTTTTATTGCCAATTTTTATTAAAATAAAATTTTAATTCCTTTATTTTTAAATCCTTTTAAGAATTTTTTAAATATTTATTGTGTGTCACATTTTATAAACATTTTTCTATTTTTACTGGTCACTTGTCGCTTCTTTTTCTCTTCAATAAAGTTTTTTATTCACAACGATGGTTGTTTCTTGGGCATTTAAAAATTCTTCTTTCCTTCACCAGTACCTCTATGCAGTAGTGCTGCAGCAGTAAAAATAGTAGTCACCAGGGAATTTTTCCCAAAACATTTTTCGTGGTGGTCAGTCTTTTCAACTTTATCCCAAGGAGGCTTGTAAAAAGTTGGAGGGAAAGCATTTTTATTTGTCTATCTTTTCTTTACCTTGTATTTCCTTTGAAAACAAAATCTATTTTGCGTGACAAAAATGTTTTTATAGTGGGTATTTTAGCTTCAAATGTTTCCATAGCCAAGTGTTACCACATTTATGTAGTGGACAAAAATGGGGTTAAAATAGGATAATAAGGTGGCAGGCAACTATTTAAAATTTTAACTTTCCGGGCAAAAAAAATTTTTTTTTTTTTAAATTTCTAACCAGATGTTCCCTATAATTATTCATATGAGTTAAAAAAGAATACCCCCAGGGACTAATAGTTTACCATTGTTAAGGAAAAAAGTCTTGGGTGTATTTTTGGGGTATTCTCTACTTTTTACCCTTCTATGTCTTTCATAAGGAAAATTCATTTTGTTCCACCTTTTGGTCTTTTGGCCTTTTGAATTTTTTTTTTATATCCCACTAAGCTTATAACTGTTTTTTAAAAATATTTTTTCAACTTTTGAGTAAATAATTTTTTAATTCTTTGGTCATTTTTGCATGCATTTTTAACTAAAAACCATTAAACCACTTTTATTTATTCTTAAAAAAGTCGCGTAACAAAGGGACTCCAAAATAGCCGCCCACTTGACAAACTTTTTTTTTTCTTGAGAAAATTTACCTTTTTTTACTTAATAAAGTAAACATTTTTTGAGGACATAAAGTACTTATTTTTTTCTGATTTTTTTTCATCGGGGTAAAATTATTACTTGTTACTTTGGGGACCGGCTTTACGATATTGTTGGCGCTTCATCATTTTTCTTTGTTTTTTTATATTATTTTGAGATACAAGTGAACAATAATTCTTGAACTAACTTAAAAACCCTTCATTTTAAACATAAAACTAATACAATAATTTTTTATTTTGTTTTGATCTTCCTTTTTTTAATTTTATTTAGCTCGCGCCCTAAAACGTGCGCCATAACGACCCTGATATCTCTCGTCAACCTCTTATTTTTCTTATTTTTTTATATTTTTCCGATTACTTTATAATTTAGGTTAGATATCATTAAATTAGCATAGAAATTATAGTTCAACTTTTTATTTCTTGAAAAATTTTCCTTCTAGAGGGAAAGTAGGGAAACAAATAATTTTCTAATTTTGCTGGTAAGATGTTACCTTTTTTTAATTCAACGAGTAAAATTGGGAGGTTTTTTGCTTTTTGTGCACTAATGGAAATGCAAAGAAGATATATGTAAGTACAAAATAAAATAAAAGCAAAAAAGCTCAAAAGTCGGCCATCGGCGGTTGTCGGGGTGCAATTAGCTTCCTCACCACCACCTATGTAAGTATTTCCCCTTTTTTGGTCTTTTGCCTTCCTAAGGGCTTGCACTTTGCTCTACTTTTAAATCCAATAAAGTAATCGGAAATTGGAATATATAAAAGAAATCGGAAGAAAATAGAAATGATGATGAGTGGAGTTGGACGTTTTGGCGCAGAGTTTTTAGGCGTGAACTTCTAAAATTGTTAAATTTTAATTAAATCCAATGCTTGACCTTCTAGAATACAATTTTCAGACATTCAAAAACTTTTTTTTATTCCGCCTAATGAGTTGTTTGCGCCCTAATAACCTCCCCATCCTGACAGGGCTTTCTTCCTTATTCCAACAAAAATTCCATTTTGAGTGTTTCTGGTCTCTACTCCAAAAACCTTCATTAATAAAGGCAATACATAGGCAAATTTTAATAAATTTAAGTGCCTTTAACGTTTAAGTCTCCACAACATTAATTTTTAAGAAAATTGAGGGAATATTTTTGTTGTTGTTTTTCATTAAAAACAAACTTAATTTCCGTAAACAAAAAGAAAATGTATAAATTAATGTTTATACTATTTTGCTCAAATCATGAAGGTCATAAAACTTATTTTATTCCTCCTTTTCCTTAGCTAAAATAGTTCTCATTTTATGTATTTATTTTGAACTTCTTGCCTTAAGCTAATATTTATTTTATCTGATAGGACCAAAATCTGTGGGAATGAGTTCATGTAAATTAAGTTTTAATGTATTAATTAGTCTACTCATAAATAAATTGTGGAATATTATTTAAAAAAAACCTAGGGCCTCCAAATGGCTTGTAAAATTTTATTTAAAAAATATTTACCCACAAAACATTTTAAAAAATCTTAATACTTGTTTAAATAATTACCGTTAATTTGTATTTATTCTCATATATTTACATATTTTACATACATATAACAATCAATTTTTTTTCGATCAATCATCTTTGACCATTCATCTTATTTGCGCATACAATAATTTTTGTATTTTTTAAATACTATTTCTTCCTTTCTCTTTTCTCTAATTTTATAAGGAAATAGTTATATATTAGAAGCGGCATTTTATTAAACATACACAAAAGCACAGTTGTACAGAGGAGAAGAGGTGGTTGTTATTCGTCTTCTTTTCGTCATCTTTGCAAGCAAATTTCTTTTCTTTTTTTTTCAACATTTTATACATTTCTATTCTTTATTTTTACATATAAAATGTCAGAATCTTCCGAAAATGATCAAAATTAGATAATTGTCTTTCCCCAAATTTTCTACCTCAAAATTAAATTAATTCTTTTTTATCTGTGTTTATATTTTAATTGATTTCTACACATACATACTTGTAATCCTTCCTAAAATGCGTTCAAAAATTAAATCTAGTTAAAGGATGGTTAAATTGGCTTTTGCTACATATTTTTAGGTTCGATGGGAGAGTTTCCTTTATATCCTGAAGTTTCCTTATAACGAGATTTAATTGAATACATGTCATTGACAATGAGAAAAAGCACACTTTTTTACACAAAAAAATATTTTAGTAGAGTAGTTTTTTTACTATTTTTTGTTTAACACGGAAATGCAAGGAGATAAAAGAGAAACACTATATTGTCCTATTTTGGCTAAAATTGCCTAGGGGATTTCCTTGGTCTGTTTCACGTTTTATTAAGTGGATGGGAAGGTAAATAATATGTTTTATCCAAAATATCAACGTTTAATTGGGGTGTTGATCTTTTGGGTTGGTATAATTCTTAGCTGTTTTGTAGTGGTCATTAGGCCGTTGGGAATTGTTGTTCTCTTTAAAAAATTTTAAGAAAAATAAAAGTGTATTTTTTGCCATTTTATTCTTTGTCCTTTTATTTCCTTCCATTTTTGGGTTTTTAAAAAAATTTTTTTGTAGGAGGTTTAAGGACTCAAAATTTATTTTTACCTCTTTTCCCTTGTTCTTTTTCTCTATTATTTTTCTACAAATTTTTTTATTACAATTAGTTTGTGATAATAAAAGAACATTTATTTTAGTAAAATTAAATTAGCAGAGGTTTGAAAATTGAAGCCAATTTATTTTTGCCTTTTTTCAGCTGTGTCACTCTATATTTTCCTCTTTCAATTTTTTTTATTAAAGTTAAATCTTAATTTAGCATAATCCTATAAAACGCATTTTTATACAAGAATTCACAGAATTATTTATAGGAACTCTAATTTTACACATATTTTTTATTTTAAAAATTTTTTTATAACACTATGGGCGGCCATTTTATTTATTTTATTTCCCCTTTCATTCCAATGCTATTTTTCAGCTTTTAATAAAAAGGAAAATGCATATCCATATATTCCCTATTATTTTGTCCTTTTGCAAAATATGTACATTTTTTTATTGATTATATACAGGCTAATTAAAATAATTAATAATCTTCGTTAGTTCTGTTTTTTATCTGGCCTTAAAAAATTGTCTTTTTTCATCTATTAAAGCTTATAATTTAATTCTTTTTAATTAATTTTATTGTTTTTTCCTCACTGGGATACTTCAGTTATTATGCCATGGGCGAAGGTTTTCTCTTTGGGAGGTAGTGGAATCGAGACTCGAATGTACTTTTATTTTTTCTCTCTTTCTTTTTGTTTATTATACCTAGAAGTACCCAGGTATACGCATATTTTATAAGTTGCCATTGACCCGAAATGATTCACATATCCTAAATATAATATCCATCACCCATTTTTGACACGGTTGAGGTCGAGCGTCCTTTCAATCCATATATCTATGTGTATATAATTGATGCATTTTCTCTCATCAAAAATTTTTTTATTAAAATTAGTGTGCTAAAATTAAAAAGTTTTTTGCTTAATTTTATGCCTTGATTTTTTAATTTATATTTTTTTGAAAAATTCTTAATTTTGTAAGAACTAATTCAATGCGCAATGTGCCCTAATTTTTGGTGCGTTAATAGTTTTTTATGTTACTTTTAACTAAATTTTTAAAAATTTTGTTTACTTCTTGATTGACTCTTGTTATAAGCATATCTTCATTTCATTGGGTCTTGCACTTTAATTTTTTAATAAAAATACGTAGAATCCACTTATAAAAATATTTGGATATACGTATGATCATTCTCGGTGTTAAGTCACATCAATTCCATGTTTGAGGTAACAACCAGTTTCTAAAAGAATTTAAATTTATTTTCCATCTAAGGAACATTTAATTTATTTTAATTTTCGTAGATCTTTCATCTTTTTGTTGTTGTTGTTGTTTATAGCTATGAGTTCTTCATCTCCTCCGCCTCGTCTTTCTCTTCTTTTCTGTTCAGATTTTCTCCTCATTTACCTCCAAATCTGCGATTTTCATCATTTTTGCACATTAGAATGAAAAATCGATTTTACTGAAAAACAAAAATTTTAGCCGTTTATTGTTTCTTATCCTAAAAAATTTTTATCCCTTTGATTTTTTATCCTTTTATTTTAATTTTTAACTATTAAACGAGTCTTATCCATTTTTAATTTTTTATGTTTAACAATTTTTTTATTTTTCTGATTCATCCTAACAATTATATAAATAGCATATTTCTCTCATTTTTACATCCGTTCACTAAAAATGGAAATAAATTTTTTCCCTATTTTAGCAATTTTAAATGAACATTACAATTTTCTGTCTTATTTTTTCTTTGCTCTTAAAAATTATTTTTAATTCTGCTTAATTTAAGTTTTCCCATATTCCTTATTTTTTTTCTTTTTATGCTTATTTTTATTTTAAAATATTTTTTTCCCTCTGGTTGATTTTCCCTTTATTTTCCCGAAATTATTTGTAAAAATATGATTATGTATTTGCCGCATATTTTGCCTATTAAAAACTTCTTCCCTTTGTGAAAGGCACCTTTTTTAATATTCTCTTTACAAAGGATTATTTCAACATTTAATCTTTGGCTGTTTAAAAGATTTTTTAAAACTTTGTTTTATTTCTAATTCAAAAGAACAATATTAATAATACATAAGATGTTCTAATGATTTTTTAATTTATTTTTGGTGAACTTCAAAAATTTTAATTTTTTGTTTTTTTAATTTTATCATTATTCAAACAAAAATTAGCTGATTCATCATTTTCCTCCTTCCTTTTTTCCGTTGATGACTAAAAAATACTTTTATAGCTTTTCCCTATCAAAAATAATTTATTTTTCTCTTACTATCTTTTATTTTTGTATTTTATTCAATTTTATTCTTTTAAATCATTTTCTTACTTTCGATTTATTGTTTAACTTTCTACGGTCATTGACATTAGTCCATTTAGTCGCGAGAGATTAATTTTGAGATAGTATTTCTTAATTAATAAATTAGAGATAAAGGTAAGTTAGAGACTTTGCGGCAAATCGAATGCGTTTATTCGGCCGTTTCAATTCTCTTCTTTCCTCAAAATTGTATTTTTGATTTACATTTTTTCATCGTCAACCTCCCTTCTCTCTTCTACATAAACTATAGAGAAAAAGACAAAGATTAGGACAAGGTCACTTTTTGTATTTAACCATTTTTTGATTGGCATTTACATGGGAAAGAAAATAAATAACCTTTTTCAAACCACTTTTAACTCCGACACCTTTAGTTCTGATGAGTAATGTCCTTCTTAGTTTTTCTTTAACAGAGAAAAGACTGTGAACACTTTGAGTTCTGTTTAATTTTATTTTTCCTATTTTATTACAAGATATTATTTTTAGGACAATTATTAGCTTATCTGACTATTTTGTGTTATGACCATTTGGATATCATATTCTTATTTTACCTTTAAAACCTTTCGTTTTTCTTACTTCGCCAAGGTAAAAAATAAAAATTATATTTAACAATGGTCAAGAGAAATTTTTTCCCTCTCCTATCGCAACAATTTTTAATGAAAAAGAATTACGTATTTTCTATTTTCCACAACATTTCTTTTAATTAATTAATATATTTATTATTTTTCAGAAAGAAAAACTGGTTATTTTATTATATTAAAAATCTTTCCTTCTTTTCCTTTATTTTTGTCTTTCAATAATATTAAATTCCATAAAGTGCCTAAAAATAATTTTAAAAATTTATTATCCCAAAGAAATGTCAAAAAGGCAATTGCGCGCGCGTTAAAAAATAAAAACAACACAAGAATAAATTAACTACAAATTTTAGCCTCTGGATTTTGAATTTTTTGCACAACGGGAAAATGGCTTCCTATTGCATGTGCGAGTCTTCGATGATCGAAATGAAAGCACAAAGGTTTGTTATTTATTTTTTAGAATAGAAAAATTGACTGGCCATTATATGAATTTTTGGATTTTTTTACATAAAAGTTGGCCTTCTTCAAACCTTAGTTTTGGATACATTTATAGTTGAGAGCTCGCTAACCTTTTTTTTATAATCCTTGGGGAATTTATATACCTTTAATTTTTTAAGATTTTTCTTTTTTAGTTTCACGGAATCAATGAGAACACTCCTACCATCATTAACCATCAACTCAGATTTCTCGAATCCATCGCAATCGGCTCGTTGCTCACACGTTTCAGCTCCACAGATGCAGACAATCATCACGACAAAAATTTTGAGTAAGAAAACCTCTTTAAAGCTGAGATGTAATAATAGCTCTGAGGATAATGAGGTTTTATTAAATAATGAAGAAGAAGCTTTATCTTCTTCAACGAAATGCAGCAGCAGCAAAAATTTTATAAACTTATGCGCGCGCATTGCCAAAAATTTTATTGTTAACATTTCCTCGTTTGCCAACCCAACCCTTTATTCCTCTTTATTCTTTCATTTGATTACCATATTATTACCCCTTCTATATTTTGTTGTTCGTCACGTTTGCCTGAAGATTTTTGTCACAACTTCATCAAAAAGCTTTGATTATTCAACTTTTTTATTCGTTTTTCTACTTATTGGAACATTTACAATCCCTACAATGAGCCAAAGTGGCAGTCATTCTTCATTTTTTATGCCTCAAACTGTTTGGAACAATAATGTTGGTGGAAGTCAAGCATATTGGCCAGGGGGAAGTTTAATAAATCACCATCAATGGCAACAAAAGAGTACTAGGGAAATTATGCTTTCTGTTGTAAAAAACATTAGTGAGGCAACACCTGTAGGAGAAATTCTTCTCAACTTTCGCGCAGAAGACAAAAGTTCTCCCACTTATAATTTAACGTAAGAAGAACGGAGGGTACGTTTTGGCACAAAAAAGATTGGCGCCAAAGCTTTTTATTTGATACGTTGATTAAAATTTAAATATGTTTTCTTTTAAGATATCGAATCAGCCGTGAAACCGATCCGAAACGCCAATTTTCTATTGATCAGAATGGGGCTCTTCGTGTGGCACAATTGCTTGATAGAGAAGATATTCCTTACTATGCTCTAAGGATTGAGGCGTTTGATCAAGGTATTGACTTTAATAAGGGGAATAGATGAAAATAACAAAAATGTTACATCTGGCAATCTTTAAACCGCCATTCTAGAAATCGTGGGCTCACTTGTTTGAAGTACCATCCTATTCTCTATTTCGCGTATATTTGATATATATTTCGCGATAAATTGGGACTTGACTTTTTGAGTCTCGTTTGACTGAATTGGAAGTTATTCCTAAAATCAGTTTTATAATTCTGACCAATTTGTTAATTTTCTTTTCAATTTTAGCTGGAAACATTGGTGCTCAATATGTTGATATTTATTTGCAAGATGACAATGATAATGCGCCTAGGCTTGAAACCTTCCCAAATCCTTGTATTTTCATGGAAAATACATCACCAGAGCAACAACCCGCATGTGAAATTCGTGCAACTGATGATGATTTAGAGTTTGTTTTTAAGTGAATAATTAACTATTTTATCTTTTAAGAGAGAATGGTCCTCCATTCAATATGAGTTTAGCACCAGATTTCCAGTTTCGAGACTATTTGGACATACAATTTGATCGAAGTGGCGATAGCGGAAAAGGGGTTTATTTTTTTATGATTCAGAGTTTTACCTTTAGTTTTCTATTCTATTATAGGTAATGCATGTTCGTCCTCTTCGTGAATTTGACCGAGAAGATCCTGATTTGCCTGACAAACGTTTCACCATTCCTATTATTGTATCTGATGCCAAAGGTAAACAGCGGCAACAAGATGTTCACATTATTATAGGAGATATGGTTTGACCTATTTTTGAAAATTTATTCAGTTTTTAAATTTAGAATGATAATCCAATGACAGATGGACATATGGATGTTCTTGTTTATTCATATAAAGGTCAATTAAGGAAGACTATAATAGGTGTGCCGTTTGTGGAAGATAAGGATGATTGGGATATTGCAGACAAAAGCTTTCAGTTGGTCAAATCTGAAAACCAATACTTTCATCTTCAGGATAAGCAGGTTTTTTTTAATCTATTGATATGTTTAACAAATCTGTTTTTAAGCTGGTTATTGATGCTGATTTGTTGGAAGGCACTTATGAATTGGAAGTGAAAGTAGAGGATAGAGTACGTTCTGAAAAGGCAACTTCCTTTATCAAGGTTGTTGTTAGGCCCGTGCCTGATTTTGCATTTGAAAAACATGTTTGTTTGATTGTTAAAAGAGTCTTATAAAATTTGCTTTTAGGCTACTATTCGAATTGAGGTCGATCCTTCACATTCACCAACAACAAGTACTCAAGAAGCCATGGAACTAGCTGCTTCACTTATTCGAGAGGAACATGGGGAGCCTTCACGTGTCGAATTATTCCGTCGTGAAATTGAAGCACTCAGTCAGTCATTTGTTGAGATAATTTCATTAAAACCTGATGATCAAATTTTGCAACGACTTTCAACTAAAGTTGTTGATTTGCGTTTTACAGCAAGGGCCAATGAGGTTGTTTTTTGTACATATTTTTGACTTTCTTTTTTGATTTTAAAGGAATATTTGGATCCAATTTATTTGCACGGTTTAGTTCAACGAAATAAAGAACGTTTAGCATCTGTATTACGTGCCAGAATTCTTGCAATTGGGGTGGATATGTGTAAATGGACAACTTGTGATAATGGATGTAGAACAGAAAATAGAGTGGATAATGTAACTAATTTATAGCACTTTTTATTAAAATTTTTGTTTGAAGGGAGGGGTTGTTGTACATGCTAATCGAACAGTTATTGTTGGTTTGAATGCATCAGCTGTAGATGTTTGTGGTTGGTATTTTGGATCTTTAACTATGCTAACTACAACCTTTTAAATTTAATCTTAAGATTGTCCAGCATTTATACCTAAAAATGAATGTGATAGAAATGTCTGTTATAATGGGGGTGTCTGTCATGATACTAGGCCTGGAACATTCTGTGAATGTAGAAATTCGGCGCTTACTGGATTTCGTTGTCAAGGAAATACGCGAAGTTTGTTTTTCAATTATATGTTAACTTTATTTTAATTTAAAGGCTTTGATGGACGAGGATTTGCTTGGTTTAAACCAATGCCAGCTTGCACATCCTTAAATATTTCTTTGAGATTTATGACTAAGTATGAATTAAATTAATTTAAAAGAACATACATATTTTAATTAAGACAAGATGGTGTACTTCTCTATAATGGCCCAATGGGTGATCCAAAACAGGATGTACTCAATTATAATGATTATATATTGATTTATATTGAACAAGGAATGCTGCATGCTGTTTTGCAATTTAATGGAAAAGAACCGGTTTGTATTGAGGTTTTAGACATTTTTGAACTTTCTACTTTTAGGTTGATCTTTTTATTGAACAAATGATAGCAGATGGACGTTTTCATCGCTTTACACTTTCTCAACAACACAAGAAGTTACGTCTAGTTTTGGATGATTGTACATCTATCGATAGTTCTTCATCGTCATCAAAATCTGGTCAACAGTCCTCATCATCTAATACTTGCATGATGGCTAAAGATGCTCCTGATGATGATGAGAGGTTAAATATTGCTACTCCGTTGCAACTGGGTGGTCTTGCATCTCTTGGAGCAGGTTCTGGTGCTTTGGAAGAGTATCCAAGAGCAGTACGTGCTCACGCTCTTGCTAATTTTGTTGGATGTACTCGTGAACTTATTGTCAATTTTGATGTTTGTTTCGTCATTAGTTAATTTTTTTATTTTTATTTTTTTTAGCATTATGATCTTTATCGACCCGTCTATGTAGAACAAAGTGTGCCAGGTTGTTCACTTTTCTGGGGTTCAGTCTGTTCTAGTTCCGATGGTGGTACTTCTGATGCTTCTAAAATTTCTCTGACTAATTCTTTGCAATCAAATGGAGGAGAAGTTATTTCTAGCGGAGGCAGAAATTTCTGTTATGGTCATGGGGAATGCATCGTTGAATCAATGGATCAACAGGTTTAAATAAAGTTTTGAAAAGGGAAAAAACTTTGAATAAAAGGTTGCAAAATGTGAGTGTGAACCAGGATGGGAGGGGGAACGATGTGAACGTTCAATTGAGTGGATTGAATTTACAACACGTGACGCTCTTCTTAAATTTCTTTTACAAGTTGAACCTCCTTACAAAGATTCACGTCTTCGTTTACTTTTCTTGCCGGGTTCATCTGGCAATGGACAACTAAGTTCTGCCATCAGTCAATCTGGACCAACCGCCTCTATGCGTTTAGATATGGTTAGGTAAGTTAACAATATTAATGGACATTTTAACAAATTTTCATTCATGTTTGTATTTCTTTAGATTTACTACGAAGGCTACTTTTGATTTATCTCCTCAACCAATTAATGGTCAATCAATGCCCGTCGAATTAGAATTGCCTGAACCTAAACTTAATCACTCTGTGCCCTATTTTGTAGATTTTCGACGAACGCCTGCAAGGTTTCTTTTTATTTTATTAAAATTAGTTAAATGATTTCCCATTAAAGTTTGCGATTAAATGACCCTTTCTTGTTACAGTAACAATTGCGAACTTTCGGCGGGGGACAGAAGAGTATCGCCGAAAGAGTATCGACCAAAAGAGTATTTGCTAATAGAGTATCGCCATAAGAGTCTGCACTAAATTATGGCGAACTCTTTTAGCCGATACTCTTTCGGCGATACTCTTCTGGGACGTTCCGCGAAATTTTTTTAATATAAAAAGCTCGTTTCCCGGTTACTTTTCCCGGTCCCGGTTATTTCAAAATTCCTAGCTCTGATAATTATATTATTAATTTAGTGTTCAACTCTCCATAGATGGTCAATACAGTGTTCAACGAGATTTAGATCCAGATCGTGATGGCCTTCTTTTTGTACCCAAACATCTTTATGCAGGGAATCAGCCAGGATCAAGTGGATTTTTGGGATGCTTGGGAAAATTTTACTTTAACTCAATTGGAATGAATCTTCATCTTCTTTTTGATAATGAAAACAATGATCAAGAGCATAATTTGTTTTTGCCTGGAAACAATGAACTTTCAATGGGAAACGTTCCGAGTAATAATGGTAATGGAGAGGAGATGGATGCACGTTTTCGTCGCAATCGTTTGCATTTGACCACTAGGCAAAGACGCTATCAGAATGGTGATCAAGGAATTGTCAGATTGGAGGCTATGAAAGGAGTTGTTCAAGGTTGTTCTCAGGTTTGACTTTTTGGGGTTTTCTTTTAATTAATCATACAATTAGCTTGCAATGTGTGATAAACTTGGTCCAAGGTTTTGTCCTCTTGGTCAAGTATGTGTGGACACGTGGAAGGGAGCATTTTGTGTTTGTCCAGAAGGAAATCATGCTACTTTGGATGCAAACGGACGTTTATCTAGATGTAATCAGCATGAAGCAGTAGCGAGCCTTGGAATTAGTAATCCTGCTATGCTTTTGATACTCTGTTCTTTGGCTACACTTATCTGTATGATTTTACATTTATTAGACTCGTTCCATTCTTTTGGGCATCAACAGCTTCTTTTAAATTGAGTTTTTCTTTTTAGTGATTATTCTTCTAATGGTTGTTTATACGCGAAGACAAAAGCCGATCTTTGAATCTGTAAGGCCTGAGGAAATGAAACCAGACAGTTTAAGGCCTTATGACGTTGAGGGTGGTGGAGAAGCAGATAATACTCGACATAATCTTTCAAATCTACGAAAACCAGTTATGCCATTAGACAGCAATGGAGGTCTTGGTGTAACTAATGGAGCCAAAATTTACCCTCACGGAGTTTCACCAATAGGTTTGTTTTTCATGCTTTTCTTTCCTAGTTAGTTTCCAATTGGGAGTTTTTTCGATTTTCCTGCTCCTTAAGCTTCCTTTTTACTCGATTTTTTAGATGATAGACTAAATGCACATGTTAATGATTTGGAAACTGATCCAAATATTGGGCCTTATGATGAACTTCGAATGTATAACGTTGAAGGTTTAATTTGTTTAATTTTTGTGTTTAACTTCCCTGATTTTAGGTGACACACAATCAACACTTTCATTGGAATCGCTTGACTCTGCTCGTGTACCAAACAACAACAATAATAAAACAAATACAGCAACAGATATTGATGGACCCCCAGTATTTTTTTAACTTTTCTGAAATTCTTATTTTAATTTTTAAAGGCTCGTTGGCCATCCAATGAATCAGCCGGGACGGAAACTTCATTTGTTCGTTGAGAAGTCGATCGATTGTTGAGGTTGTCCTAGTCTTCGTCCATTTTTCAAAATGTTATTCTTTACACTATCAGCTAATTTTCAAAGGTTTTTCTTTCACTTTTTAGGTAAATAACTGGATTAAAAAGACAATTATAAAGAAAGACATTCTATTTTAATTCCTTTAGATTGTTACATTCAGACTAAATAACCATATAAAGTTTAATTGTCTTTTTATGTCAATAATATAAGGCAAGCAGTTAAGCATTATAAAAAAAACCATTTTTGAATCTTTCAATAAAAAATGTATTATTTATTTACTAATCTTTGTATCAAAAATACAATCGACTCCTTTGGAACTTTATCTTTAAAATGTTTTCGGGCAGAAAGATTATCTCTATTAATAGTTGATTGTATTTTTTATTTTTGTATCTCTTTCTAATGAACAGAATTCTGTTTGTAAAACGTCACTTGCCATTTTAACATTTTTTTTCTGTCTGATATTTTCTAAGTAAAGTTGTTTTTGTAATTTGTTAAATCACCTCATCTTTGAAGCCATTTCTCCCTTCCCTATTTTCATAAACATTCGAGACATGCCTTTTCGTTTCATTTAATTGTTAAAACATTTTTTATGTAACTTATCTTTATTTTAAATTTTTATATATTTTGAAATATCAGAATAAATTACATTGATTTATGGGAAAATAAATGTACAATTTCTGTAAAAATAATCGCAAAAAATAAATAATTTTTAAATTATTTTTAGATGAGGAGTAAAGGTAAGAGAAAAAAAGATGTAAAACAACAACAAAGTTAGAGAAGAAAAGGGAAGAAAATATAATTGGAAAAGATGCAGAGAAGCAGAGATTGTATGAGGGTTTTATTTGTGAATTACTCCTTATGAATAATTTCTATATACATTTTTATTTACCAAACCAAAAAGGCGGGGGGAAGGTTGGGTGGGTGGTTTCTGATAGCCTGAGGGCATATTTTTTATGACTCGTGCAGACAGTCCAGACGATAAAAAAAGTTTTGTAAAGATATGGCTTTAGCCAAATCATCAAAAATTTATAAAATTTCATTACAACTTTTATTTTTTCATCTAATCATTTTTCACAGCACTTAGACTCCTGGCGACGACGCACAAAGCTCTCCGATTACTTCTTCACTTAAATAGGAAATTCTTTAGTTGTTAGAATTTTGTTTATTAAATAAAAATCTATTAGGAACTATTGCATAGGGAGTAATTATCTCAATTTTTTCCGATTATATTTCTTGTCCTTTTTTTCTCTAACCTTTACTCATTTTTTGCTCTTTTCTCCCTATTAACTGTTTTTATTGTTTATTTGATGTCAAAGAAGGCTTTAAACATTACTGTATCAGCTATAGATTACTGTATCAACTGACTAATTAACAAAAAAGACATTAAATACAATTTATATGATAATAGTTTATTTGTTTTAAATTAATTAGTTAATATTATTTTAAGATATTCAAATACACTGGTGAGAATGTTTAAAATAATTTGTGTAGCCATCCTTTAAATTAAATGAATTATCCCAATTAATAAGCTTGAAGTTTGGTAATAAATTTGGATTGATTGCTTTAGACATTTTGGGAGTTCAACTTTTAAATTAAATTTCTATATATCAATTAGTCATCTCGTCAATTGGCCTAATGGGTAAATAATGAAATTACTTCAATAGATCTAGGTTTCTGTGGAGGTCAACAATTAAAAGTTTGACCATTATGTCAAACTGACCAATTGGTTAAGTTTATGTATAGGAAGTTGATCGGTTGGGGTCGGTTGAGTACCACCAGTTGAGTACCAACGAACTTTAGGATACTTTAACTAAAATACGGTTTGGTATAAAAAGTTTCTTTTTGTACTATTAGATAGAGAATGAAAAGGTCTACAAAATACCAAAAAATCATAACCATACGATAAATATAAAAAGGTTACGGTCGAAAAACCTCCGAAAAATAGAATTTTCTTAAGTTTTTAGACCGTAACTTTTTTTATATTTATCGTATGGTTATGAGTTTTTGGTATTTTGTAGATCTTTTCATTCTCTATCTAATAGTACAAAAAGAAACTTTTTATACCAAACCGTATTTTAGTTAAAGTATCCTAAAGTTCGTTGGTACTCAACTGGTGGTACTCAACCGACCCCAACCGATCAACTTCCTATACATAAACTTAACCAATTGGTCAGTTTGACATAATGGTCAAACTTTTAATTGTTGACCTCCACAGAAACCTAGATCTATTGAAGTAATTTCATTATTTACCCATTAGGCCAATTGACGAGATGACTAATTGATATATAGAAATTTAATTTAAAAGTTGAACTCCCAAAATGTCTAAAGCAATCAATCCAAATTTATTACCAAACTTCAAGCTTATTAATTGGGATAATTCATTTAATTTAAAGGATGGCTACACAAATTATTTTAAACATTCTCACCAGTGTATTTGAATATCTTAAAATAATATTAACTAATTAATTTAAAACAAATAAACTATTATCATATAAATTGTATTTAATGTCTTTTTTGTTAATTAGTCAGTTGATACAGTAATCTATAGCTGATACAGTAATGTTTAAAGCCTTCTTTGACATCAAATAAACAATAAAAACAGTTAATAGGGAGAAAAGAGCAAAAAATGAGTAAAGGTTAGAGAAAAAAAGGACAAGAAATATAATCGGAAAAAATTGAGATAATTACTCCCTATGCAATAGTTCCTAATAGATTTTTATTTAATAAACAAAATTCTAACAACTAAAGAATTTCCTATTTAAGTGAAGAAGTAATCGGAGAGCTTTGTGCGTCGTCGCCAGGAGTCTAAGTGCTGTGAAAAATGATTAGATGAAAAAATAAAAGTTGTAATGAAATTTTATAAATTTTTGATGATTTGGCTAAAGCCATATCTTTACAAAACTTTTTTTATCGTCTGGACTGTCTGCACGAGTCATAAAAAATATGCCCTCAGGCTATCAGAAACCACCCACCCAACCTTCCCCCCGCCTTTTTGGTTTGGTAAATAAAAATGTATATAGAAATTATTCATAAGGAGTAATTCACAAATAAAACCCTCATACAATCTCTGCTTCTCTGCATCTTTTCCAATTATATTTTCTTCCCTTTTCTTCTCTAACTTTGTTGTTGTTTTACATCTTTTTTTCTCTTACCTTTACTCCTCATCTAAAAATAATTTAAAAATTATTTATTTGTTTCTTATTTTTATTAACCAAATACAGTAATTTACCTAATTGGTGAAACAATGTTTATTTCCATTTGCCCATAAATGTTACAACAAAATAAAGAAAATTTGGAAAACAATACCGAAATTAGAATTATAAATATTAAATTATATAATAACTATAACAAAATACAAGTAAAAGGTAAACAGCAGAATTTAAAGGGTTTTGAGATGGAGAATGTTTTGCTAAAAACAAAAGAAAATTTAGATTTGTCGAAACTTTTCACTGATACCTTTAAAGGAAAATATATCAAAAATAACCTGAAAGCAAAACAGATCCCCACATCTTATCAACAATCAATTTTCAATCTGTAAATGAAAAGAACTTATTGAATTGTCATTTTGCTTTTTCTGCCATTTATTTGATCCGTCCTTCTCCACTTGTATTGTAATTTTTTGAAAATTATGCCGTTTGAGTAGTTGATGAACTTGATGACGCAAAAACTGTTCATTTGATTGTGAATGTACGTTGATATGAATACTGCAAATGTTTGTCCCTGCTTTTAGTTGCCAACAATGAAAGTCGGAACAGCCAAGTAGTCCGTCTACTGCTTGAAGCTGAGAAGAAAAAGAATAAATAACATTATTTTAAAATAAAACCTCATTCAAAATTGCTTCATAACTTTTCTCGTTTAAATCATCAGGAATACTTTGTAGAAGAACTTAATTTAGAAACAAGAATTACATCAAAAGATTAAAAGAAAAACCTGAAGAAGAAGATTTTAAGAGTGGAATCACAGAGCCTAAGATTAACAAAGAAAGAATCAATGAACACAAAGGATCAACCCACTGCCAACCAAAGTTTTGAATTAATAAAGTACTAGCAATAACAAAAACAGAACCAAGTGTATCTGCTAATACATGCAGAAAAACGCCTAAAAAATTAAAATCAGATGCAAAAACGAGTGAAAATTAATAAATATTCTTAAGACTCAAAAATAATAATACAGTAGGAACAAATAAATTAAACTAATTAATCGCAAAAGTTATTAATACAACAGGTTTGCGATTAATAGGCCGCGATTAGACGGGGTTTATTTTAGAGTACGGATGATTGAGTCTTGGAGGTTGCTTGCGATTAATAGGTCGCGATTAGATGGATTTTTTTAGAGCATCGAAGTTTGTCTTGGAAGTTAAGTTTGCGATTAATAGGTCGCGATTAGATGGGTTTTTTTGAGTATCGACAATTGAGTCCCAGATATTCATAAGTTTCACTCGAAGTTTTTACAAATTTTAAATGTAATAAATAATCAAGATAACCTTGCATGTTTGCATTTCCGCCATGTGAATGTCCATGATGATCTCCAGCATCATTTGAATGTGAATGCTTATGTCCATTTTCTGAAGTGGTTCCATGTGAATGTCCGTGTCCTCCATGTGAATGTCCATGACCACCATGTGAATGTCCATGACCTCCATGGAATGCATACATTCCAAAAAGATTAACTAAAAGGCCGGCAACAGCAACAAACTAAAAAAATATTTTTGACTTTTTTTTTTAAATAGAATACCAGTAATTTGTCGGTGTGTACGTCAGGAGGGTCGTAAAGCCGTTCAAGTGCTTCCAGGAAAATAAACATGGCAATAACGATTAGAAAAAGAGCATTTATGAATCCTAAAAGTGAAAAAGTTTAAATAACTAAAATAAAAAAAAAACCTGACAAAACTTCAACGCGTCCATAACCATAAGAAAAATGTCGACTGGCTGTCCAACGCGCCATTACAGAAGCAACCTTTTTTTAGATGATTAAATTAAAAAATTATAAACAAACTAGGCCCATAACAAGAGCTGAACAATCAAAAAGCATATGGAAACCATCAGAAATAAGTCCAAGAGAATTTGTTAAAAAACCATAAAGAAATTCAACACCACAAAAGGCCAAGTTAGCGCATAAGAACCAAAAAAATACGTCTGGAATCACTGTTTGCCAAAATTTCGGTTATTGTCTCACGGAAAAAGTGTAATATTGAACTTAAATAAAGTAAAAAATATTTGAATAAAGTTTAAAAAAGGTTACTCAGTAAAGGGATTGAACCAACGCCTATTAAAACTTAATCTGAGACACTAACCGATCGGTCACACATGGACATAATTTAACACAAAAAAATATGGATAAATACTCTCTAACATTATTCTAAAACGTAGGATGAATAAAAAACCAAGAGACTTTTAGATATTCTATAAGTGGTATAACTGTCTATTATTCAAATTAAAGATTCTCAGTCATTTTACGTTATAAAATAAAAAAAGTGAAAGCAACCGTGATGTTTTCTGCAAAAAAGCTTCGCCATGTGTGTAAAGGGGCATTCCTTCTTCAGAAATTCCAATAAAGTGACCTCCCATAGAACGAGGAGAATCTTGAGAAGTGAACACATACGAGGCTTAAAAAGATTAGTAAAATTCATATAAAAAAGTAAAAAACCTAGGCAAAAACAAACAACAGCTATTAACGACCCAGCGCTAATTGTATGACTTCCAATAGTTGTCCCATCAAACCATAACCACGTAATTAGAAGAGAAGCCAGAAACATTGTTATAGGAGACCAACGAGCAATTGCCATAACAGGATCGGCTACATGCTAAAAATAACTTAACAAATAAACGAAATTAATTCAAAAACCTGAAAGCATATATGCTCCGCATAAAAATCAATTATCATTACAAAACCAGCAGACATGATCAGCAGAAGTGTAAATTCAAAAAACGAATTAATTGATGACTAAATAAAAATTCAATTCGAAAAAACCTTTCAAAAATACCGAGCTGAGAACAAGGGCCAAAACTGCAAATGGAGTAAGAAACATTGAGGATAGAACACAAATCATCGTATAAAGCCTTTTAGGACCTCCAAGTTCAACAGCCAAATGCTTCAAATAACATTTAAAAAGGAATTATTACATTTAAAAACCCTGAAATTGGAATCATAAACCATTCGAAGAATTACTGCCAGCATTAGAAGAAGAACACCACCCTAAAGAATGAAGAGATAAAATAAACAACAGTTAAAATCAAGGAAAAAATACGAAAAATATGAACAAGATATTAAGCTTCAACACTAAAGACTTACACAATGATCAGACATTCCAAACCATCCAATAATATGGTAGAAAACATGATTAAGACCGCTCTGATGTTTGTAAGATTCAGCTTTAAAAAGATAAAATAAAGAATAATTTTAAATAAAAATAAACCTTGAAAAAAAATTATTATTTCTTACAATGATTTGGAGCATTAGCTGCATCAGAATCCATGAAAAACAAAACTATCCAGCCTATACCCAAATATAAAATTCCACGCATCTTTGCCGAGTTACCAGAACCACCATTAACCAAAAACATTAAGGCAACAAGTAAAACTGTGGGACTTTGTTCAAAGACAAGAATGGAGCGAAATGGGCCACAAAAGGTGATGCCATAGAACCAAATAATTTCGACTAGGGTGTTGAAAAGAGCCAATTGCGCCATCCTTACTTGCTGAAAGATAAAAAAAAGTTATAAAAATAATTAGTCAATATTTCATACCAAAGATTTCCTAATTGAACGTCCAGAAGAAAATGGCTTTTGAGTAGGTAAAAGAACCGCAGACGTTCTAAATACAAGTCTAGTTAATACAAAAAACACTTTAAATGGAACAGATAGGAGCCCATAAATGTAAAGAAACCCGGAAAGGCAAAAAAATAGACATACAATGCTTTCGCAAACCAAAGTAGCCCAATAACATGGATTTGTTTGGCAAGAATGTCTGTAAAAAAAATTCCTGTACATCTACATATTTTAGCCATTATTAAGACAAGGAAGTACCAAGCAGATCTAAGAAAATGAATTTATTTCTTTAATTAAAAGGTAAACCGTGAAGATGCTGGAACAAAATCACGATCATTCTTTTTAAGAAAATCATGTGCTAACATATTTAAATACAATTCTGTAAGCTAAGGAATAATTTCATTCCCTGATTTAAACATTAAAATTAAAGTCCTGGAATTGAAACAAAAATAAAAAACAATTAAGTAAAAAATAACAATTCTCGCTTGCAAAACTCCAAGTCTTACGCTAACTGTCTGCCGAATCAAAATTAACGTTCTCTCTCATTTTTTACAAGAATAAGACCACGTAATCGCGAGGAAATATAAAAAAGACTGTATAACAGTATGTATCATTGTGTCTCGCTTTCAATGTCTTCTCACAATGGTGTGGGACTAAATAATCGCAGCCACAATTTAGGAAGGTTTTTTTATCTTACGCAATTGAACAAAAAGCTTCTTAAAGATAATAAAATCCAAAATGATTGAAAATTATCAAAAAAACGTCTCTACACTTCTGGTCCAGTTCCACCAGGTACAAGCATTGTAATATGATTCCCGTTCAAGAGAATTGTGTCCAATTTTGTCACTCGTTTGCCTTCTAGTGTATTCTCATACTCAACAACATCTTCAAGAACCATATTTACATAATCGTCGAAGCCTATTAAAGTTCCAACAATTTCTTTTTCACCTGAAAAAATAAAATTTTTTTAAAACATTTTCTTTAAAATTCCTCTTACTTTTCATGATTACCCATATTCTACTCCCAACACATTTATCTATTAATTCAAGTGGCAAAAGAGTTGAAGGATTATTTGTAGTTGAAGAAGACATTTTTAATTAAACACTGAAACTGGTAAATTAAAAGAGCCATTTAGACGTAAAAACAATTTTCTAAAAAGTATGTATGTTGTGTAAAACACACAATTAATTTAAAAATGTTTATTTACAGAAGCAAAAAATTTTTTTGATTGCAAAAAAACAAGCAAGGAAAAAATAAAGTTGTTAAAAACTGTAGGCTTGACAATGAGATTTTCAATTTTCTACATTTCATTAAAATTAAACCTCATTTTTTAACAAAAATTTAATAGAAAAACAAACAAAAAAAAAGTCCCTCTTACTCGCTTTTTTTAAAACTCTTTTTCATACTTTCCCTGAGATAGTCGAAACTAATTTTTGATCAAATTTTCTCTAATATATTCCAAAAAAAATATTCTGAAAAAGGATAAGCAAAAGAGGCACAATTGAACCATTAAATGAGGATAAAGAAAAAATATTCTTTTTTAAATAATAAAAAAGAAAGAAAAAAAATTAAAACTGGAATACAACAGAATCGAATGTATATAAGGTTATATAAAAAAGGGTGGTCATTATGCGTATAAATAGTTATTTAAAAAAGCATGTCAATATATTTTTGTCTATAAAATTTTAAATCTCACAAAGACATGCCCAAAATTTTCAGCAACAAATTTTCTACTGAAAATTAGACTTTGTCATATGAGACTTCAGTTTAAACTAATTTTTATATTAAAAAAACCTTTTAAGCAACTAATCCATTGTTGTCATGATTATCCTCACCAGCAACTACTCCACCCCCATTTGACTCAGCAACTTCAAATTCCTCTGGTGGAGCAAAACCTTCTTCCGTTTCGTAAAGTATCTAAAAGAAAAAGAACTTAATGCTTTATTAATTAATTAAAAATAAACCTCCAAAACATCATTAGTCGGTAGAACACCAGTTTCTTCAGTCTCTTCAAAATTAGGGAAACAAATTTTTAGAAAAAAGTCCCAAAATCTAAAAAATAGAAATAAAAAATACCTTGACAAAGAACTTCAATCTTTCGCAACTTTGCAAAATAGAAATCACGTTCCTTTACAAATAAATATATTCAAATACCTTTTTTAAATTAAAACCTTTTCCAATCCACAAATAACTTCATCAGTTTCTTCCAATTGAACTTTTAATTCCTCAATCTTTTCTTCCTTAATTTTCAGTTCTTCAATCAACTAGTTTAAAAAAATTAAAAATATTAAAAAAATAAAGAAAAACATGAGGGTCAACTGCCGGAGTCTTATTTTGATGAACATTATGTCCTGTTGGAGCTGATGGTCGCAAAGTAGTTGTATTCACTGTTGGAGTGGTTCGTCTTCCCGTATTTGTAGCTAAAGTTGGTTTTTTGGTATTAACAGCTGCTGCTGCTTGTGATGGTGGTGGCTTTTTTGCAGCAGTGCCTGGACTACTATTCATAGAAAGATTTGACCCAGCTCTTTGAGTTGGACGTGAAATAGTTGCATTATTCTTTACGGGTTGTGGTTGACGCAAAAGTGCAGTAGGTTTTAGCTTATTCTCCTTTGGCAATTCCTTTAAATTAGGGACAATACAAGACTTTTCAACCTTTACTTTAGACATTTTGTTCAAAAAGGTATTCCCAACATTTTGGAATCAATTGACAACAATAAACAAAAAGAACGAAAGAAATTAAAAAAAAACCTCATTGAATCTCATTTCAACTGGGTCAAATTCGTGTCCATCATAATTAGCATCAAAGAACTTTTTAAACCACTGCAAGAACTCAAAATTGTCCTTAAAAACATTAAATAAAAAACCTTTTTAATAAAAACCTGAAATTTGCCTTTAATCAACTTTTCAACAGCCACTATTTTCTCAACACCCAACTGCTTCCAAGCAGTTTGCACAATTTTCCAATTGCTAAGCCAGTCCAATTCCATTCGACTATTGAATTTAACCTTTTTCATATTAATAGTACCCGGAAAGAGGATTTCAGTGAACAAACAATAGCCAGCACCAGTATGGAGTTGCTAAAAGATTTGTTTGTTTAAATAATCACTGACTCCCATTTAAACTAAATAAAATAAAAAAACAACAAACAAACCTCAATTTTAGAAAATTCTGCTTGCAAACATTCATTCACCCATCTTAAATAATCATTTCTTGACATATTGTCAACAGTTGCAGATGTTATTGGAATATTCGTAATTAATGCCATTGGAGTAGAAAGAGCAAGAAAATGTTAGGTCAATTAAATTTGCTAGGAAATTAAATTAAATTTCTTATTCGAAGTATAACAAGTATTTTTTAATGCAAAAAAATCACATTTTAAAATTAAAAATAACACTTTTTCTAAACTTTTATACTACAAAATAAACTAAAAAATAGACTTAAATACAATGAGAATTTAATATATGTTGTAATACACGTATAAATTAAACACAAAAGTCAATAATTCTAACAAATAAGTTTAGCTAAAAATAATTGAAAAAAACAAAATTTTTTGGATTTATAAACCCAACTAATCGCGGCCGATTAATCGCAAGTGTAACTTTACCATAATACCGCTTTAAAGAATTTTCCAAAAAATATTTAAAATAACAAATATTATGGCACTAAATACACACATATATCTCCCCAATTAAATAAAAATTAAAAATAAATGTCATCTCTTTGTTCCTCTTTTTATACTCTATTAAATAAACTCTCTTTTTTATACCCAAACTACCAGTATTAAAAAAACTAAATTAAGCAAATAAACTTTTACTAGTAAAAAGTAGCCATTATCTTTCTATTAATTTAATTATAAATTACCCCAAAATCTTATTCAGTTTTTCAAAAAAAAAAAAATACAAATAAATCCGTGTCTCTCCATTTCCCATACTATTTTCTTTCTCTAACCGAACTTAATAAAAATAGCAAATTACCTTTAAAAAAAGTTTCAAAGCATTAATACAAGTAAAATAATGCTTGACAACACAATTAAAAAACAAAGTGCAATAAATAGAACTTGCCGTAATCTTGTAATACTTATCTTTACTTGACGTTGTTGTTGATGCTGTTGTCTGCTTCTACTATTTTCTTCATCATTAAAATTTTCATTATTTATTTCATTGTCGTAATTGTTGTTAATTAAATTATATTCACCATTTTCTTCCCTTTTATTATTATTATTTTTTAATTTTAATTGTTGTTCATTTTTATTGAGAATTTGACCATTACCACCACCACCACCACCACTTGTGCTACAATTATTTTGTTCTTCTTGTTGTTCTTCATCAATAATATTATTATTATCATCATCATTATAAAATTTAATTTGTGCCTTTTTTTTTATTTTTTTATTCGCATCATTAGACATTGCAGAAGAAGAATTTAAAAAAGGTTCACGTTCATCACCATTTTTTTCTTTATAAAAAGAGGAGGAAGAAAGGATTTGATTTTGATTGGAAGATAAGTCTGCGGCGGGCATATCTACAAATATATATATACATATTTTATGTGTAAAAAAGGTGAGCAGAAAAATTGTGGTAAATCAATGTTTAAGAAAAAAAGGAAAAAAATTCTTTGTTAATGTATTCTAAAATTGATAAAGTCCAAGTAATCGCGAGACAAATATTCGCAAGACTTTTAATACACAAGAATTATTGTTAACGAAATCTTCTCTTCTCCATTTTTAGGTAATTATCATGTATTTAATAATTTAAAAATTTTAAAACCTGATTGTGCCGGAAAAGTATTATTCTGTTCATTCTTTTCTCCTCTGTTTACGTCTTCATCTACTGCTTCTTCATAAAAAATCGAGTCAAAATAAAGTTGTTCCAAATAAGAAAAAACTCCAAGTGGGCGATGTGCCGGAACATCTTTTACCGCTGGGACATGAACTATACGTTTATCATCCTAAAAATTAATTTTTTAATTTAAAAAACCTTTCTAAAAACTAGAAAATACAATTTTATGTTCGTGTGAAAACCATTTACTGGCTCTTATCCGCATAGAGTTCCAACGCATTTCTGGCTCTTTTCTCAACATTCCTTCAAGTAATTGTACCAAATCTGCAGATAAGCTAATATTTAATGGCATATTTAGTGGTTGGTTGATAATATTTTCAAACAATTTGATAATCACATCTCCTTCAAAAGGATATTCTCCGCTGACCATATTATAGAGAGTTACACCACAAGACCAGATATCGACTAAAGAACCTCTAAAAAATAAAAGCATTAAATTTTAGTCTTATGTATGTTGAAAAGGAAAAAGAACAACTTTTTTTATAGGAAAAGACCTACGCCCTTTGTAAAGCCCCATACATGATTCTACTTGTTAAAATTAACCTAAATTTTCCTTGTAAGCCAGAGACTAATTCAGGCGGTTGAAACTTTGGAGTTCCTTGGATTAATGTGCACCAATCTTCACTTCCAGCAGCGCTAGATTCCAACAATTCAGCAACACCCAAATCACAAATTTTCAAAACTCCATCTAAAGATAGCAATAAATTTCCTGGCTTTATGTCTTTGTGGATAATTCTCTTTCCATGCAAAAAATCTAAACCGTCAAGCAATTGACGAAAATATAAATGTGCCTAAAGAATATTAGAATTAAAAAAGGGCATTTAAGGTTAAAAAAACCTGAAATTCTGGAAGCATTCTTTCTACGCAATTATCTAATAATTGTTGCAAACTACAAACACAATATTCTATAACTGAAAAAAAATGGAATACTTTAAATCTTGGGGTCCATTTTTTACTTTCTCCCCTACTTTTCATTAACCTTTTTTGTATATTCTTCTTATGAAATTTCTTCTCCTTTTATTTATTATGTACAACAAAAGTAAAGTAAAATAAGGAAAAGAAAAAGGGGGCCTAAAAACCTAGGATGTTCTTAAATTTTTCAAAAACTGTTTGGGACCAAATGTCTTTCAACAAAATAATAAAATAAATACCAATGTAAAGTTTCTGCTTTTCTTCTATCCGAAATATATCAACTACTTTGACCACATTTGAATGATTTAATTGTCGGAGAACATCAATTTCCCTTTGAACATTTTGCTCACCTCCAGGAATCTTTCGAAGCCTTTTATCCTTAAAAATTTAAAAATAAAGAAAAAGAAAAATAAAACCTTAATTATTTTAATAGCTCTTCTTTTTAATGAATAGACGTGCAACACTTCTTTAACCTTAAACAATTAATTTTAATTTAAGAATAATAAAATAATTTTATACTTTGCTATACGAGCCCTCACCAATCACATTTCCAAAGAGATAATCCTTGAGGATTTTGGGCGGTTTTTCTGTAAAAATCTCCTCAATAACCTAAAAATTTTTTTTTATACTTTATAAATAAACTATATACATTTGCATCATTCGACTCTGTTGCAGATTGTAAAAATTTTGTATCATTTGCAAAAATATCTCGTACAAAGCTGTCAATGTTTACAAAATCAGTGTTTCGTTGCAAATCACCTTGTTCAGCAAGTAAAGAAGTGGAGGGTGTAATAACTTCGCTATCCTCTACAAATATTGTAGACTCAGGCATTCCAACATCTCCCATATTTATAGCAAAACTTTGCATCCTGAAAATTTAAAAGATTTCTCACACATCTGAAGATTTTAGCAAACAAAAGGCATCGAACCCATACAAAATTAAGTTCGCTTAGCTCACAAAATCATAAGCTCTACTCACTTAACTATCGAGACATGTTTCATGGCGACCTCTTAATTTACCTTAAAACCTCACCACCTAAATCAAGTCATTTTCACGCCCTTAAACTTCGGAAACCCCAACTTTTTAAAAATTAACCTTGATCTCATATCATTCATTTCTTCAGAAGAGCTTGATCCAGAATCACCCACAACAAGGCTCTAAGTTAAAAACAAAATTAAACATAAAATATAAATTAAACCAACAAGATTATTTGCACGGAAAGACCTTTCCTCGTCCTTTTCATTTAAATTCTGATCATCTTCTTTTGACATTATAAAATAAATAAAAGAAAAACAGTTTTTAGTGCAAAAGTAAAAAATGAGAAATAAAATGTAGTAAATGTAAACATTATTAGAAACATTAAATCAACTTAAAGTAACCAATTTAATCATTTTTAATAAATTTTAATAAAATTATGATAGAATTAATGACTTAAAAGTAAGAAATTAAGCTTTTATAAAAGTTAATCCAATCCAAAATCATCAATTTGACCATCCGGAAGCTTTGAAAATCTACTAATTTCATCATCTATTATGACTTCCGTCTCTATCCAATCAACTGGAGTTGACAAATTATTTGAGTGTTTTGAACTAATTTTATTTATTAAATCCTCTGAATGGAAGGTTTCTGCAAATTAAAGTTTAATTATTCTTAATATTTTTAAAAAACCCTGTTCAAATTCAGATGCTGGATAGGGACGAAATTTGACAGGCTTTGGATTGAGAGAAGGCCTTTCAGACTTTCGAGAATTTTCAAGTAAATCTTCCTCATCTAACAATTTTTCCACTAAAAAAGAAATCAAATTTATTTAGAGAAAGCAAAAAGGAATTATCAGGAACTACTAAAAGCAAACCGTTAATTACTCTCTGAATTACAACGTTCTTCTCTTCATCTTCTCTTATTGCATTGCTGTAAATAAATCTATGTACAATTTTGGTGTTTTTTGATTGCATTAAATATGGATCTCCTCGAAGATTTAAACCTCTATTTATTCGTTTAAATAAACTACTGCCGGCTCCAGCACCTTTAAAAATAAAATTATAAAGAGACTAGAAGATGACAAAAGGAAGAACAGAACCAATAAATCACAACGAAATCATCCCCGCTCTTATGTGAGCTTTGTTCAAAATCCTATTAATTTCCGAAATGCTCATATTTCGACCAGTTTAAGATTAAATATAAAATATACCAGATTCATCGTTGACAAGATATAAAGAAAGATTGTCCAAAGCAACGTTGAAAGAAGGTTCATTTCGGTTTGTAGATTTACAATTAAATACTGCTTGATGTCTCAACATATGTTCACGAAAATATCTTGAAGATTTTGAAGTAAAATCACAGTTAGTATACGGACACCCAAAAGTGGCAGAAAGACCCCAATGTCTTACACTAAATATAAAAAGGAAAGGTGCTATTTATAGGTAAAAATAAACGCGATATGTTGTTGATAACTAGCAGGTTCCATATAAAATTCACCACAGTATGGACATTGATATCCCCAATTTGAACGTTGAACATGATTTCCTTTAAATTAAATTAAAAATCTGAATATTAAAATAAATTTATTACGAAGTTTATGCCTTCGAAGAGTCATCTTACTTGCTGAAATTAGAACAAAATTACTTGTTAGTTTAAATCTAGGAAAATAAGAAGTACAATTTAGAGCCTATACTAACAATATTTAAGAAGCCCAGTATCCAAACAACTTTTTAATTAAAGTAAAACCTGCAGCATATTTACATTCATCACATCCAAAGGGTCTAGATTTATTGTGAATGTTCATATGTTCTTCAAACGATCTTTTGCTTGACAATGTTTTCATGCACAAACGACAAACCCACTGCTGTTTTCCATAATAATGATAGCTCGACATTTAAAAGAAATACCTAAACACAATATAAATGTTAGATCTAAATAATTTTTGATTAAAAATGTAAATAATAAATGGAAGAAAAACATTACGTTAGGAAAAATCCAAGATTCATTCGGGTTTTAAATATTTCGCGATTAATCGTCTTTGAGGCTAACTAAACGTTGATATTTAAATATTATTCATCAGCTTTTTTTTTAATCTTTAACAGATATTTTGATAACTACTTAAATTTTACAAAGTGTTATAGATGACTGCGCTGGACAGTTTGTTTTTTACTATTAAAGTTTATTTTTGATTTTATTTAGATCATCTCTTTAATCTTCGTTTTGCTGCTAAAGAGCTTTCAAGGAATGCAAAGAAATGTGAAAAAATGGAAAAAGAGGAAAAATTGAAATTGACGAATGCTTTAAAGGTTGTTAATTTTATTATTTTTTCCCCATATATTTTGCGAAGACATATTTAAAATTATCTTTTAAAGAAAGGAAACAGGGAAGTGGCACAGGTCCATGCGGAAAATGCTATTCGTAAAAAGAATGAGTCACTCAATTATTTGCGAATGTCTGCAAGGATTGATGCTGTCGCTGCCCGGTAAATTCAAATTATTATTTTTTATTCATTTGCCTTTTAGTGTACAGACCGCAGCTACACAAAAACGTGTTACTACGAGTATGCAAGGAGGTTTGTTTTTACTTTGTTTACTTACAATTAGGAGACTTTTTGAAGAGAGAGGAGGATTAAAACAAATTTTTCAGTTGTAAAAGCTATGGAATCGGCTATGAAATCAATGAATTTGGAAAAAGTTCAAAATCTTATGGACAGATTTGAGAAAGATTTTGAAGATCTTGATGTCCAATCGGCGACAATGGAAGGTTCAATGAGTGCAACTACAACCCTAAACGCTCCTCAACACGAAGTAGATTCTCTGATTCAGGAAGCGGCAGACAAAGCAGGGTAAGCAAATTTGTGGGATATGTATAACAATTTGACCCCAATACCTTTTCAGATTAGAACTTGGTATGGAAATGCCCGCAGCTCAAATGGAAGCACCCAGTGGGACAAAGGCCTCTGTATCAGACAATGATGAATTATCTAAACGTTTGGCGGCACTTCGTCAGAATTGAAGCGAATAAAGTTTTATTTTTGTTTACATAAAATATTCAAAAATATGTATTTAAAGACTAAATTAAATAAATTTTCTGGTATTTATTTAATTCAAAATATTAAAATAGTAACTCAGAAAAATCAAATTGAACCTTGTGGAGTGCCTCACGTACATCAGTAAATATTTTTGTATTTTTTGTCGGTGATTGAGAAATCACTTCAAATTTAGCAACAATTTCTTTTAAAGTAACGCTTTGTTTTTCTATTTTTAAAGAATCCAATAAATTTGTTTGTTCTAAAGCGTTCAGAATATCTTCTTTCGTTTTTCTAAAAAAATTTTTTTTAATATTATAATAAAAGTTCGAATTGTAAGAAAGTTTACTGTCCCATTAAAATTATTGTTAGATTAGACTTGTTATGTGATTCTATGTAGAATATTAGAAGAAGAAAAGTTAGAAATTACGTCCGTCAGGAGGGTTCGAACTCAGAGCACCTACCCACTGCTTGGACTCTAACCTAGCCGGGAGCTTTACCAACTAGACCAGCGAAACACTGATTGCCCCTCTTCTTTTCTCCCATAAATGTTATTGAAATTAATTTAAAAAATACAACGAAACTTCACTAGATCCTTAAACAACTTTATGAATATAAAAAGTAAACCTTTCAAGAAAATCCAATCGGTCACAATATTTTTGTTTTACTAAAACAATCTCATTTAAATTGTCTAATTGTTCACGTTTAGAGCAACAATGTTCAGAAATTTGTTCACATTCTTTTGTTAAAATATTTTTTTGCTTACAAAGATTTTTGAGAAGCTTTTCTTGTTCTAAAAATTACAAGAAAAAAAAATTTTTTTAATTAAAAAGCATACTCTTGTTATATTCCAGAAATTCCTGAGAAAAAATTGGAATTGTTTTTGGAAATTTAACAGCGATAGAACTTGAACTTTTTTCCGAAACTGCCTTAAACTATTTGTCAAATTATTAAAAGAAACAAACATTTGTACTTAAACGACTAAGCCTTGATTGCTTCTTTTTTTCCGATTTTTTTTCTAAAAATTTTTAAGTCAATTAAGTTTTATTAATAAACTTTGAAATTCCTGGTATTTATCAGTTTCTTTATATTCCTTTAATTTTTCATAATAAATGTCACGTTCTTGGTTGTATTCATCATAATAAGGCTAAAAATATTAATTAAGTCAGAACAACTAAAAAAACCTTTTTTTCTTCTTCACTCATTAATGCCCATTGCTTGGCCAATTTACTGCTTATTTCTTTAGTTGATTTCCCTTCTCTCTTAATATTAATAGTAGAAGCCTTAAAATAACGGCTGTAAGCATTCATAGGCATTTTTGGTGCATTTTCGTCTTTCAATCTAGTTGAAATATTGGGTGTTGATTTTCTTTAAAAAATTTCTAAATTTTAAAATTAAAATAAACCTCATTGTCGTCTGTGCAATTTAATTATTAAAAATAATGATAGCTTAAAGATAAAAATTTAGAAAATCACAATACTAAATAAAATATGAAGCAAAATTATATTAAAAAAGGGTAAAGTTGAAAAATTGGAATTCTGTTTTTCCATTCATGACCTCCCGTAATGTGTTGTTTTTATGATTAACTGTTTTTTCATTGGTGACTCAATAGTATTAGGTGTCTTTTTGCTTTCTCTTCTTTTCATATATTGAGTAATTATTTTCTTTTTTAATTTTAACTTGTCTTCTAAATAAACATTTTTAAAGTCATTATAAAAGTCAGTTATATAATGATTCGAAGCTATGATCCAATAATACAGTCTTTGATTGCCTCATTTTTCACTTGGGGAATAACCGCTCTTGGAGCTGCTTTGGGTTTTTTATTTTTTTGATTAAAATAATAAAATTCAGTCTTTGTACTTCCATCTGACAGACAACGAGGAACAACTATTTTAGATGCTAGTCTTGGTTTTGCTGGTGGTGTCATGACGGCTGCTTCATTTTGGTCATTATTAGCACCTGCAATTGAAATTTCTGAAGCTCAATTAGGTGCTTTAGCTTTTATACCTGTTTCTGTTGGATTTGCTTTTGGAGCAGTTTTTGTCTTTTTCTCAGACAAAATGATACCAAGGTTTTTAAGGGATTACGGGAAGATTTCATTAATTCATAGGAACCGATTTTAAGTGAAAACATTTTGTAAATATATTTTTCAAGTTGTGTTGGTGCTGAACTTTCAATATTAGAAGTTTTTTCATCTCCTAAAGAAGTTGTTTCCACTCCTACGAATTCGAATCAAACAGAAGTTCTTATTGTAAAGTCTGATCAAGGAATTTCTGAAGAAGATGGTTCTTCTTGTGATCCAAGGTTTTTTGTGACTATTTTCTGTTCTGTCTCCTATCTGAAACTCGGGGTTTTATTTGTTTGCATTAAGTTATATATTTTTTGGATTGGACGTTTTCTTAATTAAAAAGGAGTTTTCCGAAATTTAAAAAGTCTATCAGTCTTACCCGAGTTTCAGCAAAACAAAAATGGATCAAGGTTTGCGAAAGAGAACAACACAAACTTCCAGAAAAGCGCTATCAAATGATGAAAATAATGTAGAACTATTGCCTAAAAGAACAGAGAATACTCCATCAGAATCAACTAATGTTCTTCGTTCTTCTGCTCAACATTCTGAATTATTAGTCTCTTGGAGACGAATTTTAATGCTTATAATGGCCGTGACTGTTCATAATTTCCCTGAGGGTTTAGCTGTTGGTATTGGCTTTGGATCTATTGGTAAAACCCCCGCTGCAACCTTTGAGAAAGCCTTTAACCTTGCGTTGGGTATTGGCCTGCAAAATTTTCCTGAAGGTGTGTCAATTGTTTTTTTTTAATTTTTTGGTCATATATACCTCCTTATTTTGTGACTTAAATTTTTTCAAAAGGTCTAGCAGTCTCTTTACCTCTTGCAAGTTTTGGATATTCACCATTTCGTGCCTTTATTTATGGTCAGTTAAGTGGTATGGTAGAGCCTGTAGCCGCACTTTTGGGGTCTTCTGCTGTTATTTTAATGGAAGCTATTCTTCCTTATGCTCTAAGTTTTGCTGCTGGTGCAATGATTTATGTGGTATTTTCTAATTTAATTTAAAATAGATCTTCTTTTCTTTTGAAGGTTTTTGATTCAATAATCCCAGAAGCCTGTTCGCATGGAAATGGAAAAATGGCCTCTGCCTTTGCAATTATTGGTTTTCTTGTTATGATGTGTTTGGATGTTGGATTGAGCTGATAAAATTAAACTATTATTTTTATCTTTATTTTTATCTTCACCTTTTTGGTTCTTTTTCCCCTTTTATTCTAAAATTAAATTAATTCTTTAGTTTTTATAAATAAAAAGTTTAGATTTGTTAAATATTTTGTGGAATAATATTTTGATTTTTTAAATATTTTATTTATTTTTTATAATTTAAACAAATTTGTAGAAAATGTTTAAAACGGTTGTTTTGTCAGCTCCTAGACGAAGATACGTTGATCTTGATTATGCCAGACATATGCCCAAGGTTTTTTATATTTTATAAAATATTTAAGTAATTCCTAATGGAGGAAAAGAAATTTTTTTGTTGATTAGAATCATTCTTTTTCATAAATATTCGACTTAAGGCTCCGTAGAGGTCAAATGCTTTATCCGAATTAATTTGGACCGTTTAGGATTATTTTTTAAATTTAATGTTTAAAGATATTTTCAACCTTTTTCAGTCTTATATTGAGCGAATTAAAAGGACTGTGCCTATGAAAGTTTATGATAATAGATTCGGCGCTCCGCCGGTTATTCGCTGGAGGTTTTTTGTAAACTTTTTTAAATAATAAATAAATATTTTTAGTGTTCCTCCAGATGACTACAGGCCTTTAATAAAAGAGTTTGAAGATGGCTCTGCTATCAAGCAAGCACGAAGAAGTTGGGAAGCTGAACAAAATGTTGAACATCTTCAGCGTGAAAGAGAGCATAAAAGTTCAATATTTGGTGTCAAATTCTTTCGTAAAGGAAGGAAAGTTGAGCCAGCAATTCCTGCTGAGGACTGGACAATTTTTCCTGGAGATCAGGTTTTTTTGTTGTGATCCCCTGGGTTCTTTATAATTTTCAAAGAATCTGAAAAATTAAATTTTAGGTTCAAGTTATGGTTGGAGCAGATAAGAACAAAACGGGTGTTGTTTCTCATGTAATTAAAGAAGAAAATGCAGTTTTTGTCGAAGGTCTTCACCGAAAATTAGTTGAATCATTGCCTAAGCAATTTATAGAAGAACATGGAATTACTCAAATGACAATCTTGATAGAACAACCTCTTTTTGTTCATAAAGGAGAAGTTGTATTAATTGACCCAAATGACAAGTATTTTAATTTAAATTTATATTAATTTTGAAAAAATTAAAGCGAGGCCTGTACTGCAAAATGGGTATTGAATGAAGATAAAACAGAGTATATTCGAGTGAGTACACGCACAGGTTATCAAATTCCATTACCCAAAATGGCAGAACGTACTTATGAATACACAACACCCGAAAAGTATATTGGTTTGTTATTTTTAATATTTTATAGATAGGTAGAGGAGAAAGTCCTTTTTTGACCATAATTATACTAGATCATCCTGTGTCGTAAGAGATGTCTTGGAATGAGACAAAAGGTTAAAATTTATTTTCTGATGAATGCCCTATTTTTACGTTTATTTTTTGTTAATTAAAAAAAAATTTTTTTTTTAAGAAGTTGAAGGAAAAGACACTCCAGCAGATAAAGTTTTGCTGTCTACATATGAGCCTAAATTGCAAACATTTGAAGAGGAAATTGAACAAGAAATGGGATTAGAAAGGAGAGAAAAGTTAAAAGATAAGCGTACTTATTGGTATTAAATATTTTTTTGTTTAAAAATAATATTAAAGATTTATTTGTATTTAATATTGTAAATCTTAAAAATTAGCCTATTTTAAAAATAATTCTGAAAGTTTACAAACTTTAAAATTAAGAAAATAAACTTGAAATCAGAATATTAAACTTTATTGAAAAAATAAACTTTGTCAGAAAACACAAACTTGAAAAAAAGTTTTATTTAAAACCCCTTAAATATTACAAACTTGAAAAACAAAGTTGTAATTTTAATAAACTAGAGAATAACAACAAAAACGAATAAAATTAACAACAGAAATTAAAGTTTAATTAATTCATTATTTTGTAATAAATTAATAATTTCATCCCTTTTATTTCTATCCCTTTCAATATCAAAGCGTAAATCATCAGTCTTTAGATGTTCAATTATCTATTAATTTTTAAGTTAAAAAATAAATAAAAATCCTAACCTTTTTAATATTTATTTTTATCCTAGCTAATAAAAGAATTTTTCTCCTCTCTTCAATTACTTTGAAACCATTTTTTTGTTTTGTATTTGTAGTTGCATCAAATCCATCCTTTTTTAATTGATTAATCATTTCTAGAAAAATTGAAGCTAATTCTAGTTTTTCCATTATTGTTGTTCTAGAATGCTAAAAACAAAATAGAAATAAATAAAAATAAAAAAATACAGAAATTGCATTTGCTAGCCAAATATCAAAATTTAGTCGTATAAACAAATCCTTTGCTTGAAGTTCAATGCAAGAACGAAAGATTTTAAGTAAAAGTAATTTATTCCATAAATCAGCCATTGGGGTGCAGAAAATTGCCATAAAAGATTCTACTGCGTGACTAAAAATTAAAAAAATGGTTTGGTAATGCGGACAGTTTAATTCCCAATTTTTCATTGTTAAATAAATATTATTCTTACACTTTTCCTAACGCTTGAAAATCTTTAACATCCAAAATGGAATCATCGATTAGTCTAAGTATCCAACGCCTTTCATCTTTAAAATGTTCACAGGATGAACTAAAAAATAATTTATAAAATTCTGGAACAGATTCCAAATCCATTGAAGGTTTTTGAATAAAAAAAGAAGTTAAAGGTGAATATAAAGGATTAATCGGTGTTAGAGCAATTTTTGAATATCTGGCAAAAAATTGGCTGACAACTGAAAAAATAAAAAAGAATTAATTCAAAAACACAAAAAAATAAACTTGAAATCAGAACATTAAACTTTGTGGAAAATACAAAAATAAACTGCATCAAAAAACACAAACTTAAATAGAATAAAACAAACTTGAATTAAAATAAACTTTTCAATAAGTTTACAAACTTAAAAAATCAGAATTTATTTTCCACTAGTAAAATGTTACTTAAAATAATATTATTAAAAAAAAAATACATGGGCAAACCCTCTGATTTGCTGTAGAAATACTATTTTTGAAAAAATCCATAAAAAACGTAAAAAGCAATTTTTGATGAAAACGTTCATTTTGTTGCTTCAATCTCTTTTGAAAATTATGTAAAAACGAATAAGCAAGCGAACGAAGTGTTTCATCATAAAAACTTGTTGAGGCAAAGCAGAACGAAAGGGCATTTGAAGTTATCAACGTTTTACAGTTAAACTAAAAGAAATAAAATTCTTACAATTAGATTAAAAAAAACCTTCTTATCCATTTTTACAATCTGTAAAAGAGACCGCAAAACAAAGCGTGGATCATAACATTTTTCATCAATTTTTATTACTCTTCGATTTCTTTTAGTTTTTTTGTGATGAAATCTAGTCATTTTTGTTGAAGTATCCCACATTATTTTTTGATCATAGTATTCCAAAACCTAGAGGAAAAAATTTCAATTAAATGGACAAAACTAATTGTAAACCTGTTCTGAAGTTAATTTTCTGTGTAAAAGTTGTCCATATTTGACCAAATTCCCGTAATACATTTTGGAACGTTCACCAAAAACAATGGGAGAAATTAAACTGAAATGAGAATCTCATTATTTAATTATAAAAAAGAAAAGAAAACCGAAAATCAAGATACATCTGATTCTCTAAAAGATTTAAAAGATCAAAAATTAATAAATCTGTTTGATTTAAAGTACAAGTATAACGCCAGAGAATATTAGTAACAAATCTAACATCACAAAGAGGACCGATTTGAGAGACAAATTTAGGCTAAAATTTTAAAAGATTACGAAAAAAATTATAAAAATACCTTGTCAACATTCATTTTGAAAAAATCATAAAGCCTTTTAAGTGAATTAAATTCAATTCCCTCATCTGAACACAAAATTGTACGAAATTGATAAAATTGGTCAATATAATCAAATCTTTTAAATGGTTCAGTTTGAGGTAAATGAACATTTGGAGTAGTTGGGCAATCATTTGATTCATCTTCGTCAAATTTGCGTTTCTTTCCCATCTAAAAAAGTTTTTTTATCGAGAAAATTGAAATTTATTAAAGAAGAAACAACACAGCAGATTAAAGGGGACTTGGTGAAGTGTCTCGCTTTGTTTCTTTCTATAGTTTACTCTCTCATTTTAAGCATTGCTCTTGTTTATTTTTACAATGAGACAAAGCTGGCAAATTTAAAATCTTATATTTCAGAAACCGCTTTTACGATTCTAAATCTCTCTTACCATTTTATAAATAATTTGTTCAAGATCATGCCAGAAAATTTTCATAGGCTGCCATACACTATTTTTAGAAATAATACAACCTGAATTTCAGATGAATATAAGGTCAAAAAGGTTTAAAAAAGAAGTGCTAGAGCAAAAAGAGCAAAAAAGAGCAAATAGAACAAAAAAGAGGAAAAAGAGATATTAAAATCAAAGTAGGATAACTAATACATAAAAAAATAGAGGCCTCACCATGGAATTTTGGACTTTTAATTTTTTGAAATCTTCAAAAATTCCCAACCTTGACCATGGAATATTTTTAAAGCTTCTCTTAATTTTTTTGAAATTTGATGCTAAAATCAAAGAATAAAATGTCTAATACATAAAAAATAGAGGCTTCAACATGGATTTTTGGACTTCAAATTTTTTAATTTTTAAAAAATTCCTTGACCTTGACCATGGAATATTTTGGAAGTTTGTTAGGAAACATTGCTTTAAATTATTTTAAAATTTTTCTTTTAAGTACTAACACCTAAAAAATATAAAATTAAAGCCCGCCCGTATCAAAAATTTTGAAAAATTTTTTAAAAATTCCTGGACCTTGACAATGGAATAATTTTGAAACCTTCTGGACAAAAATTTTTAAAATTATTTTAAAATTTTTCTTTTAAGTACTAACACCTAAAAAATATAAAATTAAAGCCCGCCCGTATCAAAAATTTTGAAAAATTTTTTTAAATTTTTTAAAAATTCCTGGACCTTGACAATGGAATAATTTTGAAACCTTCTGGACAAAAATTTTTAAAATTATTTTAAAATTTTTCTTTTAAGTACTAACACCTAAAAAATATAAAATTAAAGCCCGCCCGTATCAAAAATTTTGAAAAATTTTTTTAAATTTTTTAAAAATTCCTGGACCTTGACAATGGAATAATTTTGAAACCTTCTGGACAAAAATTTTTTAAATTTTTATCTTAAAAAACATAAAATTAAAACACGTCCATATAGAAAATTTAGAAAATTTTTTAAAAATTTTCAAAAATACCTCAACATGGACCATGAATAATTTTGTAATTTTCTCTTAATATTTGAGAAATTTCTTCTTAAAATTAAAGAATAAGATATCTAATACCTAAAAAATAAAAAAATTAGAGACCACAACATGGAATTTTGCACTTCAAATTTTTTGAAGTTTTCAAAAATTCCTCAACCTTGACCATGGAACTCATTTGTTACTATTGATCAGTTACAAAAAAAACCACTTATAATTTCCCAGATTACGAAAAAATCAAAAAAGAGCAAAAGAGCAAAAAGGAGCAAAAAACAAAAAAGAGCAAAAACAGAAGAGCAGATACAAATAAAAAATTAAGCAGAGAAAAACCTCATTAACGTTCTCTCTCTTTGTTTTTCTTTCTCTAGGTACCATTATGTTCTTAAACTGTTAGAATATTTAATTTTCTTTTTATTTTTAGAGGCAAAATTAAACAATGAAATCTGATATCTTCAAAAAAGCTTTTCAAAAATTCGATGAAGAAAGATCTAAACAGGAAATTAAACAAGAGGATGCTTACTCTGCAGGTTTAAAACTTTTCAAATTTTTAATATTAAATCTATTTTTTAAGAAATTCGAAAAAATATCGCAGAAACAGAAGAAGAGAGTGGACTTATTTCGTTACATATAATAAATAATGATTATAGTCCTTTACAGGACAGAAATAAGATTAAATGGCTTTTTGATGTTCAAAGGCTATTTAGTATTCAATTGCCTAAAATGCCTAAAGAATATGTCACTCGAATTGTTTTTGATCGAACTCATACAAATTTAATCATTTATAAAAAGGTTTGTAATTTTTAAATAATATTTTTAAGCATTTATAGGATAAAGGTATTATAGCTGGAATTTGCTATCGCTTATTTAAAGAACAAGGGTTTGCTGAAATTGTTTTTTGTGCAGTTATGGCTGATGAACAGGTTTTTGTGGCTTTTAGAGGCTTAGGGTCCGGATCTTGAATTATCTTAGAATCTTTTGGGACCCTGTAGGAAAAATGGAGATTTATTAACTCCAAGATCGCCCTTTAATCTTAATACAAAAAAAAAGGTAAAAGGTTACGGGACTCATATGATGAATCACCTCAAAGATTATATGGTCGGAAAATTGGGAATTTATCATTTATTAACATATGCAGATGAATTTGCTATTGGATATTTTATTAAACAAGATTTTATTACTGAGTTTGCATTACCTGCTTCAAAATATAAAGGTTTTTTAAATTAAATTTGAGTTTCTTTTTCCTTTTAGGTTATATAAAAGATTATCAAGGAGCAACACTAATGTATTGTCAATTACACCCAAAGTTTTTTTTTAAAGTTAAAATTTTAGTTATTTAATTTTAAGATTAATTTACATCAAATCAAAGCAAATTTACCATAATATGAGAAGAATCTATACACTCGCATTGAAAGAAGCTTTTCCAAATTATGGGATGCAATTTGAGGGATTAAAATCAATTTTTGATAAAAACGGTTTTTTTTTATTCAAAAATATTTTTTTTGAATTAATAGGAGGTCAACCACTTTCATTGGAACAAATTCCAGGAACTGAAATTCTTTCCAACATTGAAGAGTTAAAAAAAACAGAAGATGAGCAAACAAAGTATCATCAAACTGGAGAAATTTTACAAAAAAATTTACGATTAATTTTACAGAAATTGAAAGAAGACAAAAATTCTTGGCCTTTCAAGTAATTTATTTTTTTTTATGAAAAAAATTTTACCCTTTATTTTTTTAGAGAATCTGTAGATCCAGATTCTGTTCCGGATTATAAAATTATTATCAATTTTCCTATCGATTTGGGCATAATTTCTCAAAAACTTAAAGATGGCTTTTATACTTGTGTAAGTACATAAAATTAATTTTTAGATTAAAAAGGACATTTAATTTTTTAAGGATCGGATGTTCATTGCAGACTTTAAACGTTTATTTTTCAATTGTTACAAATTCAATTCTCCAAGTTCTCAATATTACTATCATGGCTTTAAATTAAATGAGCATTGTCTTAAATTATTTAAAACTTATTTTCCCCATTCAAAATTACAACCAACATTACCAGAAATTAAACCTCAATATGTGCCTTCAGTAAAGAAATGTGAGAAATAAATTAATTAAAATCAGAATTTGTTAAATATTTACAATTCTGATTTTTTAAAACTAATATTAATTACAAATTCTGATTTTAAAGTTTTAGAATATTTACAATTCTGATTTTTTAAAACTAATATTAATTACAAATTCTGATTTTAAAGTTTTAGAATATTTACAATTCTGATTTTTTAAAACTAATATTAATTACAAATTCTGATTTTAAAGTTTTAGAATATTTACAATTCTGAAACTTAAAAAACCAGGATTTTAAAAATTCTGGTTTTTTAATATTTACAACTCTGGGATTTATAAGTTGTGAAAATTCTGATTTTGTAAAATATTTACGAATTGTAAAATAATTTTTACAAATTCTGATTTTTATCGATGCTGTAAACAAAGTGAATAATTTATTTGTAATAATCCTGTTTCTCTTTAATAAAAGAAAAGTTATCTATCAACGCGCTAATTATTATCCAATATTTTTTAACATTATCCTAACTGTTTCCTAAAACTAAAAATTAGTTAATTGCTTTTTAAAATAACTTACAAACTTGACTTTTAATTTTTTAAAATCAATTTTCCTAAGGGCTTCCTTACACGGGATTAAACCGTCCTTAAACTGTAAATCTGTTTAAGTCTCTACTCCTTCATAAATATTTTCCTTTTACAATTTTTAACGAGAACACACACTTATCGGCATCTTATAAATAACAAAAGATATATGCTGGTTTAGGAGAAAAATTCGTTGGATAGATTTGTGCGTATATGGTTAATAAATATTTATCTCTTTCCTCTATTAAATAAAAATAATTTTTCTTTTTATAGAAACAATGTTGAATAAAAGAAGCTTTTTCTTTAATAATTCCTTTTTTATGATTAAACAACTAGTTATTTTTTTATTTTTATCAATAAACGGATTTTTGGTATGCAAAGAGTTTAAGTTTTTTTAATTCAAAAATCTATAATAGGGAGAAAGAATACCAGGTGTATCCGAAATTGATCAATATGATGATCCAATGTTAGATGAGGTTGGTTAATAATAATAATAAAAGAGATCAGAATTTGAAACATTTATAAACTCAGAATTTGTTTACAAAAATATAAACTTAATCAGAATAATTAGAGTTTACAAATCGCAATTTTACAATCTTCAGATATTTAAAGAAACAAATTCTGATATACAAAAAACAGAAAATGTTGCTTCTTCAATAGTTCAACCACAACAATTACAACAACAAAGTTTACAACCATTTAATTCACAAAATAATTTAGCAATAAATTCTGAAAAATTAAATTCAGCCTCTTCAGTACTTAATCCAAATATTAAACCTCCATCAGGTTCTTTATTCCCAACAGAGTTGTTTGGACAACAACAACAACAAAATGCTTTTGGAATTTTCCAAAATCCTTATGGAGGGGGATTTGGTCAATATAATAACAATAATAATTTTGCAAGAACACCTCTTACTGATTTTGCTTATCAAGCTGGACAAACTTTTTATTCTGGCGTTAGACAGGTTAATTAATAAAGAATTTTGTTATGACCCAAATGTTTTGTGTTTAAATGTCCTTTTATTTTTTATATTTTATTTTTAAATTTTAATATATTTATGGACTCTTTTTATTTAAAAATTTTAATTTTTAGGCTTCTCGTTTGTTGGGTATTGACTCTGGTCAATACCAACCTTATGAAGTTCCCTTGCTCAGTCAAAGCACTCGTTTCTTTGGACGAAGAAAATAAACTAAAATAATTTTTTTAATTAAAAAAAAATTAATAAAAATTTTATTTGATTAAATTAATCATATTTTTACTCAAATTCTTCCTTGCAAAAATATTTAATTTTTTTGAAAATTCCAGAAATGTTTTTTTCTGAATTTTATTTATTTTTTGGTGAGTAGGGGGAAAGGGTTGAATTAAAAAAAAAAGAATTTTATGTTCAGAATAATTAAAAAAAATTTTTTTGACAAAAATATTGACCAATCTCTCTCATATATAATTAGACTAATCTTGTGATTAATTCATTAAAAAATTACTAAAAAAATATTTATTAAGCAGCTGACAAAATTCCGAAAAAAATCTTCTTTTTATGGCCTGTCAAAAATTGTCACTTAAAAATCTTTATTTTATTTTAAAAATAGAAAGAAGTTTTCTTTGATCGTTTATATCCTCAAATAACATTAGGCGACATTTTACCTATTTTTTAGAATTTTTAAAATTAGTCACTCTTTAAATTGGGGGAAGGGGAGACTAAGGGAACGGACGTTAGGGATCCTTTGAAGGTTTAAAGGCATAAAAGCCCCAATCTTTTCGCTTTTTTATTAATTTGTAAAATAATTTAATTAAAGAGAATGAAAATCCAAATTATTTTTATATTTTTTACATTTATTTTAATTAATGCAATTGAACATGAAGTTAACTCTGATGATGATTTAAAAGGATTTGAGGAGGATCAAATAATTTATAAACGACAGGTTTTTGTTTTAAGAAAAAAAAAGTTTATTATAAAAGTCTGAGAAGGGTAATGAAAGTCCTTTTAGACGCTAAAATAATTAAAAATTATTGTCCTTTCATTTGATAGATTCGAAGTGCTGATAATAACACCTCTGCCAGTAGTGAAGAAAATGAAGATTCTGCTGAAGGTTCTGGGGAAGAACCAACATCAACAACAAAAAATAGAAGGCAAAGAGCTTTAGAAAAAGATTCTTCTTCTTCCTCATCTTCTTCTTCGCAAGAAAGTGAAGCTTCTGTTGAAGGAAATTCAACTCAACCTCCACCCCAAACAACAACCATTGAATTAAATGAAGCAAACTCTAAAGAAAGTGAACAAGCAACAGAAGAAGAGGAAGAAACGCAACTTAAACAAAATGAAAATTAATCTTTAAAAAATAATTAAGTTTTTCTAAATTTAACAAAAAAAATATATTATATTATTTGGACTATTTTTTTTAATTTTTATTTAATAAAATTAAAGAAAATTTTTTCCCAAAAATAAAAAAAAATAAATATTTTATAAACATTTTTAACAAAAAAAAATAAAAACTTTTCTTCAACTAAGTTTGTTTCACAAAAACGTTACTTTTACAAACATTCAAGCATTTACTCCAATATCAAATTCAAAATCTTTATAACTTTGGTCTAATTCTTGAATACGCACATAACCATCTTCTCCACCAGAGACAACTAGAAAGATATAAGGTTTTAAGTTTATTTATTGTATCTCAAGTTTATTTTTGTATTTTAGTTATTTCAAGTTCATTTTTGTATTTCAAGTTTATTTTTTATTTCTGATATTCAAGCATATTTTTGTATTTCTCATATTTTAAGTTTATTATTGTATTTTAGATCTTATTATTGTAATTTAAACAGTTTTACCAATATCTCCTGTTGGATCAAAAGTAATTGAATTAATAGGACCAAAATGTCCTTTAAACCGAGCAAATTCTTCTTCAAAAATCATATGATAGAGTTTTGCTTCAAATTGTCCTGATGAAGTTGAAGTCATCTAATTTAAAGAGGAAATAAAATAAAAATAATTTTTTCTAACCGTAACAGTGGCAGATTCTTCGCCACCTCCCAAAATTATGTGATCTCTAGTTGGAGAAATTGCAGCAGAATTTACTGGACGAGTTGATCTAAAATATTTTTCACAAATGTAAGTTAAAGTTTATTTTTTTGTATTAAAACTTGTTTTTGCATTAATATTTAAGTAATGCTTATTTTTGTATTTTAGGTTTATTTTGTATTCCAGGTTTATTTTTGTATTTCAAGTTATTTTTGTATTTCATGTTTATTTTTGTATTTCAAGTTTATTTTGTATTTCAGTTTTATTTTTGTATTTACTTGTATTTTTTCAATTGTTGTAAAGTTCGTGAATCATGTAACTGTGCAGTCTTGTCTTTTGACGAAGAAATTAAAAATGTTTGATCAGCAGATTTTTGTAGCTCATTAATTGGAAAACTGTGAGGACTGCTAAAATCCTTTGCATCATTAGGCTGACGTAAATCGTACAAATGTATTTGACCATTTTGAGTTCCTAAAATACTTTTTTTTTAATTAAATGAAACTTTTTTAAAAAAACCTAAAACAATGGTATCATCCAAATGTGAAAAAAGACAAGTAATGCTTGGTTGGTCAATTTCAATACGCAGAGTTGGGTCAAACTTTTTACTAGATACTTCCCTAAGATCCTGTATAAAAACACCAGCTCTATTTGAAATTGCTTTTTGGGTAGATAAAACTGCCAAATTTCCACTATAAGAAAGTCCAATTGAACGAACAACAGAGCCAACTTCGCTATCATTTAATTGAGCGCCCGTTTCAACATCCCAAACCTAGGGAAGAAAGTTTAAAAAATTCAGTTAAAAATGGACCCCAAAAACCTTTAAAAATATTTTTAAAAAATAAAACCATCATGTGCTGATCACCAGAAGCAGAGACAAGTGTTTTAGTATCCCAACTAACATCGACATCCCAAACAACACCCGTATGACCTTCATAAGTCCCAATTCGTTCACCATTTTCCGTGTACCAAACACAAATATGCTTGTCCTTTCCAGAAGAAAAAAGAAGATCCCCTTCTTGATTAATACGTACACGTGTTATTGGACGTCCATGTCCTTTCAATGAGAGTGGTTTCATTTCTAAAAAAATTTTAAAAATTGAAAGGTAGTGTAAAAATTAAAAATAATATAAAATAATGGATTATTTGTTTGAAGAATTATGAAATAAAAATTAAGCAAAGTTTATTAAAAAAGAAAAAATATATAAGAAATCAGGGAGGCTTTATAACTTTATTTTTTGGTAACCCCACCCAGATTAAATCAAAGTCACAAAATCCAATACAATTTAATAAAACAAAAGTCAGAATATATTTTTAAAATATTCTTTAAAGTTGCATTGGTTGCTGTTCATCAGCCGGAGGGCCTTGATTATTAAGAGTTGCAATAATTTCCTTGACGCGTTCACTTGGAAGACATTGAAATTTGCATCGCTTTCCAACAATTGCAATTGCTGTATTCTTTTAAAGGAAAAAAAGAAAATTCAGATTTATTGAGAAAGAAATACATTCTCATCCAAATTCCCATTTGTCGGAAGAGTTTCTTTCAGAGCAAGAAGTGCATGACGAATAACCACATTTTGGTCTGTACTATTCTCATAGTCATCCAAATGTTTCTCCAAATAAGTACGGGCAGATTGAGAACGAGAACCAATAGAAGCGGCCTTGACCGAAAAAACATTTGAAGAAGGATCAGCATTGAGAACGTGAGGACCAGAATGCTTTAAAAATTGTGTATAAAATTTAAATAAAATTAAACATCGTATCCAATAATCAACAAGCCAACACCAAAAGGACGCCTTCCATAGTTTTGAATATTTCCTTGCATTCCTAAAAATTGGAATAACATTCTAAAATAATTTTAAAATTTTCTTACTAATGGTCAGCTTTGAACGCAAATTTTCAATTGGAATTAACGTCTGTAATTCCGAGAAGAAAGTAATACACTCATTTTGAATAAAACGACTAAAAGACAAAATGGTTTAATAAATAACAAAAAAATAAAATATACGCTAAAATCCTTCCATCAGCTAAAAGACCAGACATTGAAAGACCTACATGACTATCCAACTCAAAAATTTTTGATTGGTAAGAAGACAATTCATTTTGAGAACGCTAAAAGATTAATGAAAAATTTAAGTAAAATAAATTAACCATAAGTGCAACAACAACAGCATGATCCTTTCCATGCAAGGCAACAGTAGCACTTCCTTGACGCATTGCTTCAATTGCATAATCATTTTGATGCAAACGACCCTATAAAATTATTCAAAATTCTCCAATTAAAAAGATAAACCTGTGGACTAAAAACGGTGACATCACTGTCATATTGGTTCCGAAACATTTTGTAAGTTAACAAATAAATTCACAAGTCTTTAAACAAAAAATATATAAATTTAAAAAATTGCGTGTAAATTAATTACATATTTAAGGAAAATTTAAAGCAAAATTGCTTACAAAAAGAAAAGAATGAAAATACCTACTAATCGCGCGGAGTAATACTGGCATTTTTTCGCTGATTGTGAGTTGAATTAACCCGCGACTAATTGGGTCTATTTACGGAAATATGAGATAATTAGACGCAGAATAATAGTATATTAGCTTCTTCTGTTTTTTTCTAGCTGAATCATATCTAGTGCAATAAATCTGTTCGGATAAATGAAAAATCACTTTTGTTATTGTAATATACATATTAATACTTCTTGCTTTCATTTTATTTAGCTTATTTTTTAATTTATTGCTTCAACTTTTAGATTTAAATGTTTTATTCACAAAAGAATGATACTGTTGGATTTGTTTCCAATCTTTCTGATCAAGTATTTAAAAGATGTATTAAAAACGGATTTGAATTTTCTTTAATGGTTGTTGGTTAGAGTTTATTTTTAAGTTTAATATTTTATTTTTAATTTTAGGCCAATCTGGTTTAGGTAAATCAACCTTTTTAAATACACTTTTTATGGCTGAACTCAACGATTTGAATCAGAGCAATATGATAGTGCCAAAATCTACAGTAAAAATTGAAAACAAAACATTTTTTCTTGTTGAGAATGATGTTCGATTAAAGGTTATTTATATTTAAGGGGATGAGGGCAATATAAGAGGAAAAGATTGACAGGGAGTAAAAAGGCTGTCGTTGGTTAAGTGGTTAAGCTCTGTAATATGTAGCAGTCTCTCCTAGATTTGTAGGTTCGAGTAAATTTAACATTTATCTGGTCCTATACTCCTATTTCTCATCCGATTAACTCGACTATTAAGGTCACCATTGTGGATACACCTGGATTTGGAAATTTTATTGACAACTCTAAATGGTTTTTTTAGATTTAATTTATTTATTTTTAAATTTTTAGCTTGGAACCCATAGTTAAATACATTGATGACCGCCTTTCTGATTATCTGACAGAAGAGACAAAAATTGACCGATCTCTGAACATTGAGGACAAACGAATCCACCTCTGTATTTACTTTATTCCACCTAATGGACAAGGGTTTATTTAATTTATTTAATTTATTGAATTTAATAAATCTTTTTAAGCCTTAAACAATTGGACATTGCTTTCATGCAAGCACTACAAAATCGGGTTAATATTATTCCGTTAATTGCCAAAGCTGATACACTTACTCAGAATGAACTTGATTGCTTTAAACAACAAGTAAAAGATTCTAATATTTATTTTTAAAAAATTCCTTAAAGATAATTGCCGATATGAGAAACAATAAAATTTTCTGTTATAACTTCCCGGAGCTAAATGGTGAGCTGCAGCAGTCTTTTATGGCTACAACAATTAATGGAAACTCTCAACCTCGAACTGCTGGTGTAGCTTCTTTTCAGCTTGAAAAATTTCCATTTGCAATTGTTGGTTCAACTCACATTAAAGAACTTTTAATCGATGGCGAAAAACAAAAAGTTCGAGTTCGTGAATATCCCTGGGGTGTAGTAGAAGTGGACAATTTGGCACATAATGACTTTATTGCTCTTCGTGATATGGTTTTTCGGGATAGCTTGCTTGATCTAATTGAGGTTTATTTTTAAATTATTTATCATTTATTTACCAGCTTTAGATGACTAAATCTGTGCATTATGAGAATTATCGAATGCGTAATTTACCTCAAAGTAGTTTTGCTGACGATTCTTTGACACAGATGGAGGAGGAAATTCTTGCTCGACAACTTGAAGCTGAAGATTTGCGACGAAAGCAGGAAGCTCTTTTTAATGAATGGGTCACCATTCGTGAACAACGAATTACGGAAAGGACATTAGTGGTAATTAAACAATTATTAAAATAGATTTTATTTTAGTTTTACTATTAATCTAGATGTATAATTAATCAAAAGCATTTTAGATAGAAAAGGAAGAAAAGGAAAAGCGTTTGAATAAAAAACGTAAAACAAAGGACAGTAGTGCATTACAGACAGAATTGCCACCAACATCTGCAACAAAAACTGCTAAAATTCCTCGACTTAATCCTTCTGCTGTTCCATTACCTGTTGTTTGTACTAAAAGTATTCATCAGCAAGATTTGGATTTTTCTTTATTTTTTACCACAAAACCCTCTTCAAGACGTAAATTAAATTCATTTTTTTAATTAAAATAATTTTTTAAAGTTGGACTTGTTTTACATAAAGCTGAAGTTGAGGGACGTGATTATCAACAAAAAATTCAATCGAAACAAGAACAGGTTTATTTTTTAATTTTTAATTCATTTCCCTTCTTTAAGTCTGTTAATACAACTAATACAACAAACTGCAGCATTATCGAACAATTTGTTCGTAATCAGGATGAGCTAGCAGTAAAATGGCAGGAGCGTAATCAAGATAGAGAAATTCGTGAAGATCTTACTCGAAAAATACAAGAAAGGGACAAACAATTACGGGACCGGAAGGTTTCTTTTTTAAGATGGGAATTACAAGGCTTTGCTATTAAAAATAGAAAAAAGATGGAAGATGTTTTTAAGCTAAAAATGGGGGTGTTATGTTATTTTTTAAAAATTTTCTTTTTCTAATTTTAGTTAGGCTTGGAAGAAAAAGAGAATCAAAAGGCAAAGAAAGATAATCGTTTGAATAAAAAACGTAAAACAAAGGATAGTAGTGCATTATTACCAGAATTGCCACCAACATCTGCAACAAAAACTGCCAAAATTCTTCGACTTAATCCTTCATCTATTCCATTACCTGTTGTTTGTAATAAAGGCATTCCTCAGCAAGATGTGGATTTTAATTTATTTTTTACCACAAAACCTTCTTCAAGACGTAAATTAAATTCATTTTTTTAATTAAAATAATTTTTTAAAGTTGGACTTGTTTTACATAAAGCTGAAGTTGAGGGACGTGATTATCAACAAAAAATTCAATCGAAACAAGAACAGGTTTATTTTTTAATTTTTAATTCTTTTCCCTCTTCTTTAAGAATAATACAACAAACTGTAGCTTTATTGATAAATTATTTGATGATGAGGATGAGTTAGCAGTAAAATGGCAAGAGCGTAATCAAGATAGAGAAATTCGTGAAGATCTAACTCGAAAATTACAAGAAAGGGACAAACAATTACGGGACCGGAAAAATAGCTAAAAATCAAAAGTTTTTTTTTAAATAAGAGTATTACTTTTTAAATTTTATTTTTTTCAATGTATATTCGTAATATACTTATATAATATATATACATTGCTTCATCCCTTATTTCTTCTTTTATTTTTTCCCCTTTATTTTAGAGTGGGTTTAAAGCTAAAAAAGAATCCTTTTTTTAGTGTATTTAATTTTAAAAAATTTATTTTTTAAATGTTTGAGTTTATTTTAAACAGATTAGTTTATTTTCCCCTCAAACCCTTTATTTTTCTTTACATAATATATTTATTTATTTATAAACATTTGATTGATTTGATTTTTTTTCTTTATTTGAATTAAATTTTGATTAATTTTTAAATATTTTTCTCTTCTTCTAAAGGCTTAATTTCTGTTTATAAAGAAAAGATGTTGTTTCGATTGTGTTGTTCACAACATTATGGCCATTTCCTTTTAACTATGGAAAATGTTTTGGTTACTTCAAGGTTTATTTTTTAAAGGTTTTTATTTTTATTTATTCTCTAGAAGACTAAAAAACTCTTTAAAAAGAAGCCGTAGTTTTTCAACAATCAAAATACGTGAAGTTGTACCTCTACCGAAGGTACAAAAATTGTTGTCTCAACAAGAAGTTGAAGAACAACAATTTACTGAATTAAAACTTGCTTTGGGAATGCTTAATGGAAACAATGTTTTTGGTTCAGAACAGATTTTATTAGTTCATCCTCATGTAAGGTGGGGAAGTGGATCAGCACCGAAGAATGCAACACCTGAACTTGAAGTTGAAGAAGCACATACATTATGTCAAACAATTCCTGGTTTTCGAGTTGTTAGGTTTTTTTAATTACCTGAAGGGGTGGGAGTTCATATGGACGGTTCATTGCGAAGATTTTTATTTTTTAAATTAATTAAGGACCTGCATGGAATAAAATCTCCCCTTTTTAATGAGTAATTTTACTTAAAAGGATGTTAAAAATTGTATCATTTTTAGTAGTATTATTGTTAACACTGATTACAATGTTCGTTCAAAATTGATTTGGGGCTCAGGTCGATTAGATGCAATTGTTCGACATAAACAGCAATACAATGTTTCTGCTTTAATGATTAATGTTGATTCTCTTTCTCCGCTACAGTTGGTATATATTTTAAATTAATTATGGGCAAGGCTGCGTCAATGGCCGGTTCAGTGCTAGGCTTATAACTGTTAAAAACCGATTGGGTTTTAGATATTTTTGAGTTAATTTAACTCTGTTACATCCATTTAATCTTTTTTGAGCAAAGGTTTCCCCATTTTAAGACTGGCACTGAACCGACCACCCTCCTGAATTTGTTCGAATTTAGCGTGAATTAACAAATTATTTTGGACTTCCAATATATGATCGTTTAACTATTGTTCTCTCAATATTCAAAATGTTTGCCAGAACAAAGGAAGCTAAACTCCAAATTGCATTGGCAGAAATACCTCTTATAAGGTTTTTTTAATTTCTTTTGCTTTTCTTTAATATTTAGATCTCATGTTAAATTCTTAAATTCTTCTGGTGAACACCTTTCGGCTGATAAAACTAAGGCTCTTTCATCTGCTCCAATGTTTCCAAATATTGACAGGTTTATTTTTAAATTTTGGGTTAAGTGTAAGGACAGTTCATTGCCAAATTTTTTGTTGGCCCTTTTTCTTTTCAATTATTTGTTTTTCCTTTTAGCTTTAAATAAGCTTTTGATTGATTCTCTTGCATAATCAAGGCTTTCTAATGTTACAAAAATAATTTAATTCGGTTGGAAAAGGAAAATTTCTGGCCAAAAGACATTCGGCAATGAACCGTCCAAAATTAAATTTAAGATTAGAAGGCTCAAGACAACTCGAATTTCTTCGTCTTAAAGAACATAAAATTCGTAAACAAATAAAAAATTCAATCGAATCAACAAAGAAGGAATTGCTAGAAAGCAAAGAAAAACAAGGACCTGGAAAAACTCCTTTAATTGGTGTTATTGGGTATTTTTTGAAGTTTTTTTAAAAGCATTATTTTTGGTTATTTTAGTTATACAAATAGTGGAAAAACAACATTTATTAAAAAATTAACTGATTCTTCAACTCTTTTGGGTGAAGATAGACTTTTTGCTACGTTGGATTCATCGACACATTTGTCAATATTGCCTTCAACTTGTAAAGTTTATTTTGCTGATACAATAGGTTTCATTTCTAATTTACCTATTAAATTGTTGGCTTCATTCTCTGCTACTTTACAACATGTATTAAATTCTGTTAGGTTTTTTTTTTTTTTTTTTAAATTTTTTTAAAGGAAATACTCAATTTTTAATTATTTTCCCTTGTCTTTTTTAAAGGATTTATTAATTCATATAATGGACCTTTCACATCCTGACCTTCTAGCACAGCGTGACAATGTTTTTGAAACCTTAAATAATTTAAAAATTGATTCAAATTTAATTAATAATATTATCAATGTTGGCAATAAATTGGACAAATGTGATGCTGAGAGGAAGGAAAAACTGTCAGAATGGGGAATTTTTGATAATTTATTTTCTATTTCTTGTCGAACAATGGAAGGATTGCCTCAATTAGTTGAACAAATCGACAAAGTATTTTTTTGCATTTTAATATCATTTAATTTTGCTTATTTAAAAATTATTTTCTTTTGTGGGATTCGAACCTATGACCATTCTTGGATGAACCTAGAATTATCCGACTGAACCAAAAAATATTTTTGCTACAAGAATAGAAAAATATATATAGAACATTTATTTAAGCGGCGCCATAGATCTCGGGCCATAACTTTTTTAGTTTTTGACCAAATAATGTATTTCATATCTCATTTTAAAGCTCTAAATATGCTAAATATTTTTCCTTTTAGGGAAATTAATCTATCTTAATTTAAAAAAAAGTTATGATCAAATAAAGCTCGAAAATCGCGATTTTACGTGTTTTTCGGCTTATAACTTTTTTAAACATGATCGGATTAGATCATTCTACTTACGAAAAATAATCTACACATTTAGATCTTTCAATTGATACCAAATTTATATTTTTTGGTTAACGTTGAAAAGAGTTATGATCAAATAAATCTCGAAAATTGCGATTTTTCGTGTTTTTCAGCTTATAACTTTTTTTTAGCTGATCGGATTAGATCAGTCTATTTACGAAAAATAATATAGAAAATTAGAGCTTTCAAATGGTACCAAAATTTAGATTTTTTGTTAAAGAACAAAAGTTTTAACGTCCAAAAACAAATATTTCATCTAGTATTTTGGCGCCGAAACGCCCCCATTAATTTTAGAAAGTTCAATTGCTATCTGGATCTTCTCTTCGCCGTCTACGTCTCTCACACAACTCGAAAATAGTTCAAAAACTTTATAAAGAAGGATACAATGGAATTCCTAGTGATTGTGGAAATTATTTAACCTTTGATTTACTAATGAATGATGAACAATTTTCAAAATTTCATGCATCATTAGGGATGTGTTTAAAAAGAAGAAAAGGAGAAGAAGAAGAAGAAAATAAAATTGAAGAGCAATGAGTCATTAAAATTAAAAACTTTTTAATTTTTTAATGGAATGATTTTTAAAATAAACAAAAAACGAAAGAAGAAAGGAAGGGGTGACTGTTTTGTGTCCTGATGTTCTGCTCTCCGTTCAGTCTTTTAATCTTAAGCTGATTAAATAAAAAGAAGAGATAATTTTTATTTTAAATATTTAATTGCTCTCTTTTTTTACTTTATTTTTAAATTTTGCTATTTTTATTTTTAATTCTTTTAGTCAATTTTTAAAGTTTTCCACCAATATCAAATTTCTCTTATTTATTTATTTTACACCTTTTTCCTTTCTTCTTTAAAAGTTTTCTCAAAAATCTTATTTTTGTTTTTCTTTATTATTTCCGGAATTAAATAGAATTTATTCAGTTACCTGAGACTCAAGTGTCAACTTTTGAATAAATTAAGAATTACGGATAAGAAATTAAAAATTGTCAACCTCTAGTGTCATTAAATGATTTTTTTAATTAATGGACACTAGAGTATTGACTGTTCTTTACAGTAGATGAGAGAACTTTTTCTGTTGAGTAGTTTAATTTTATTTCTAATTTTGATAATTGCAACCCCAACAGCATCAGACAATACAAAAGAACTAAAATATGTTCACGCAATATGGAGACACGGTGACAGAGCACCGAAACGAAAGCCTTATGAAGACGATATCTATGGTTATTCAAAAAAATTAATTTTAGTTATTTTGAGAAAGGGGTTAAGGCAAGGACTAATAATCCTAAACTAGAAATTTGATATATTTTTCCACAGTTTTAAAGCTTCGAAACTAATTGGGCTTTACAAGTTTTTTATTTAATAAAGATGAAAGATATTGGCCAAGAGGTTGGAATCAATTAACAAATCTTGGAATGTTACAAATGCAGCAACTTGGACAATTTTTACGAGATCGATACGTTGGTTCCTTTCTCTCCACTAATTTTGATAGAAAAGAGGTTTTTTAATTAATTTAGTTAGGCAAATTTGGCTTTATTGTTTTGGAAAGTCTTGGATTAACGGATTTTATGCATTAAAAAAATTAATACAGTAATAAACAACTAATTTTCCCCTTGTGCTGAAACGACTTTTTTTAATTTATTTTCATTTCAGTGTCATAAAATAAATTGAAATTGCTCATTTCTTACTGTATTAATTAATTTTTAATTTGGTCTAAAATAAGAAAATATTTATTTTTAAAGTATTAGGAGCTAGAAAATTGTCATTTTAACTCTAAATATCATCAAAAAAGGTATTCATACGATCTTCAAGTGTTGACAGAGCTATTGAAAGTGCCCAATCTTTATTGAGTGGAATGTTTCCACCTTCAACGGACGAACGATTTGACGATACGCTTAATTGGCAACCAATCCCTGTGCATACCGGAACAAGCAAAATAAAAGACCCGGTGATTATTTCAAAATATAAATTAATTGAACTTCGTCAAAAATGTAAAAATATTTAATTTAGCTTCTTCGACCGAGCAGTTTCGCTTGCCCAAAATATGAAAAACTTTGGAATGATATTTCTGAAAATATGGAAAAAGAACAGCTTGAAAAGTACAGTGAATTGATTGAAGAGCTACGTCCAATTTTAAAATTCCCAAAAAATAAACAAATTCGACTTCGTGACATTACTGAATTGAAAAGAATTCAAATGGAGGTTTTTTTATTGGCGTTTTGGAAAATTTTTTCAAAAAGGTAAATCACAATTTGTCACAACCCACTTGGGTATTTAAAAATTGGCCACAATATGAAAACAAAACAACTTTGGAATTAATTATTGGATTAAGGGATTCAGAAAGAATTGCAGAATTTAATTCACATGAAAAGCTATCACGTCTAAGTGGTGGATATTTACTTGGAGATTGGTTAAACAGAATGAAAAAAGTTGTGAATACAAGTCAAGAAAATGAAGCTTTATTGGCATCAAAAATGGTACTGTATTCAGCGGTAAGTGACATTTTATTTTTTGATGTTTTGAAAATTTATATTTTGAAAAATTACATTGAAAAGTTGAATGTCCATCTATTCGCGACCAATTAATCGCAAACCAATAATTTATTCAAAAATGTCCATTAAAAATTTGGTATTTTGAAAATCGATATTCCGAACATTTAACATTTTGAAAAATTACATTGAAAAGTTGAATGTCCATCTATTCGCGACCAATTAATCGCAAACCAATAATTTATTCAAAAATGTCCATTAAAAATTTGGTATTTTGAAAATCGATATTCCGAACATTTAACATTTTGAAAAATTACATTGAAAAGTTGAATGTCCATCTATTCGCGACCAATTAATCGCAAACCAATAATTTATTCAAAAATGTTCATTAAAAATTTGGTATTTTGAAAATCGATATTCCGAACATTTGATATTTTAAAATATATAAAACTAAGAAACTTCTCAACATTTAAGCATGATGGAACCCTATTAGCTCTATTTTCTGCTCTACAAATAAATTCTACAGTAATCAAAATACCCCCATTTGCCTCCTGTCTGATTGCAGAACTTTATTTTGATGGAAATGATTATCAAGTTGAAGTAAATTAAATTAAATATCTTCTTTTTCTTCTTCTTTTTTTTAAAGTTGTTTTACAGACATAATGGTCAGCAACTAGAAAGTTTATCTGTAGAAAATTGTGGGACGAAATGTCCACTGACCAAATTTGAAAAATTGATAGAAAAAAGAGCAATTTCTGGATTGGATATGTTATACCAAGTTTTTAAAATAATTTAATTTAAAAAACATTTCTTTTATTTTTCTAAAGGAATGCGGAACGCCTCGGTGTGTTTTACCTTCAGAAACATCCACGGCAACCAACACAAATTTTTTAAGCAAAAAATTATTAATTTTAATAATTTTTTTTATTTTAAATATTTTAAAATAAATGCAAAAAATAAATATTAAAATTAATTTTTTTAAATTTTTTCAAAAAAAATATTTATGAGAGACAAACGAGAGGAATATTATTTTTCTTGTGTGTGTGTGCGTGTTGCTGTGATTTTTTCTTCTTTAATTAAATAAATTAAAACAAACAAATGGATCATTTTTTTAAAACTAAAGATCGGAAAAAATATAATTTTAAAAAATTCAAAATGTTAAAATTCAAAAATGTCAAAATTTAAAAATGTCAAAAATTCAAAAATTGTCAAAATTCAAAATAATCAAAATTTTTCCGATTTAAAGCCCCAAAATTAAATTTAGTTTTTTTTAAACAATAAGAATGCTCATTTTGTGCATATAAATAAAAGAAAAAAGTCAAAAAAACCTTGATTTTTAAGTCCTTTTTTTATGAGTGATTCCCCCATACACGCTTGTGATAATCAGCAGAAGCTAGGACATAATCCTTTTGAAATAAAATAAATAAAAAATAAATAAATTAAAAATAAAACCTCATCAACACTAAAAAATTCCTGATGATTTTTATTCAAAAACATAACAAAATCCTGTGCGTGACGAATAATTGCTTCGAGAGAACGCTCACTCCAATCAGTATATCCCAACTTTGAAGAGAAAAATTAATTAATAAACAAATTAAATTTAATTAAAGAAAACCATGTCAGTAAATCGAACAAACATTCTCAACAAATGTGGAAGTCCAAATTGTTTTGCAAAACAAACACGCAAAAAAGTTTCATTTTTGTTCTGTTTCAGCTCTTTAAATTAAAAAAAAAGTTTAAATAAGCAAAACAAAGTTTAAAACATTTTAATTAAATTTTTAAAAGTAGCGGAGGCAGCGGGATTCGAACCTGGTACCTCCCAAGCGAAAATCCCTAACACTACCACTGAACCACCACGACACATACTAATAAACGAGAATTTAACATATACATATGTTCACTTAAATAACAACTAAACCGTTTTGCCCCTATTTTCACCTTCAGCCTGTTTTTAACTACTTTAATTAGAACATAAAATAGAGAAACCTTTATTATTATTGTCACCACCACCTTCTCCACTACTACCACCATTTTCTCCTTCCTCTGCCTTCTCTTTACTTAATTGTTCGAAAAGATCGTTAAACATTGGACGTTCAAATTTGTAAAGAAGAATTGTCCCAATTGCTTGTTCAAAATAATCTAAAAGACCAAGAGCACTATGTTCCAAATTTTCAGCTGTTGGATTAAGCAGAGCATTGGAAACATCCGAATTTTCAATGTAGAATTCTCTGGGAGAAACACCGCGTGGATTAACTGTCTCTCGGTACTAAAAGAAAAACAATTAAGGAGGGGAAAGTAAAAAGAGGCTGAGCCATTGAGCATTTGTCTCGGGGAGTTAACAGAAAGTAGTAAAAATAAATAAAAAATAAACCTTCTGAACAATATCAAAAGCAGTAATTCGAGCAGGCAATTTAGGCAAAAAACAGCTCTTATTAATCAAGTTTTCATCATCAATAAGTATACGACGAAGAGCATCAGGTAACTGAATTTGTGGCATATCCTTTCTACGTTCATGAACATCTGCAGGTAAAGGTCTACGAATCGATGAAGCTGTCTTTCGTTTTGCTTAAGAATAAAAATACTTAAATGATAATAATAAGTAGAAGAAAAAAATACGACTTTTAAAAACCATATTATAAAACATATTTAATACATAGAAGCAAAATAAAGAAGTTTTAAAAATGTTTGACGATCAGCAGACATCAAACCCACAACCCTTTGTTCAAACAAGTGAGCTTCCCTCAAATAGTCGGGGACTTTACCAGTTAAGCCATCAAGACACTGTGTTGTTTTCGTTTTTAAATTGCTTAAATTGACGCCGATTCTCTTTTAATCGTGTCTTTTTTTACCTCAAGAGCTTTAACAAGGATAGACAATACCCGGGGAAACTCGAAAGCAACAAGAAAAGAAAACCTGAAAGATCTCCAACGCCACCTCCTGGAGTACTAGAACGACTCTCATCTGCAGTTGAAATGCCAGAAGAACGTTTATCAACAGCTTTACGCTTTTTATTCACTGCTTGTTGAGCTCGTTTAATTTCATCCTTAAAGATTGTTTTTAAATAAATGTTAGAAAATAAACCTTTGCTTTCTCTGCGTCTTCCTGTGTATAATCTTTAAAGCGAAGCAAAGCTTTGCTCTGTGGAATAATTTCATCATGACGAGAACTCCAACCCTAAAAATTGAACTCAATTTTCCTTTAAAAGCCTTGGCAGAAATAAAGGAAATATTTCAAAGAACAGCCAAGAGGGGTCGAACCTTAACCTATACACTACAATAACTTCAAGGCAATTCTCAATAACAATTTGTTTTTAATAAAAAAGAAAACCGGATAATGAACTGCATAAGCCATTTCTCCTTCTTTCGTCTTTAAAGCCATAATTTTTGCTTCATAATAAATATTTTCAGCATGCATATAACGACACAAAACCTTATCGCCAACTGTCCATTTTTTATTTGGCTCATGTACTGGATGTCCATCAATTGAAGTAGTCGAATCTGCCAATGCTTTTTCGGTAAAATCAACAGCAGAAGCACTTTTTGGTTGTAAAATATCTGAAGAATTGGTTGATGTATTTGATTTTCTTTTTGATGAACCGCTCTTTGTTGCTGGATTATTTGATGGCATTTTTTAAAAAATTTCTAATTAAAAAATAATTTAAATAAAAATTATCAAAAAATTCAATTTTTAAGAAAACATTGCCTCGCGATTACGTGACCATAGGAGAAAGACTGGGGAAAATAAGAGAGCATTTTTCCTGTAGAGAAAGAAACAATTAAATCCCTAAGAAAAATTGAATATATTCTGGACACTAGAGTCTGAATGTAAGAAATAATAAAAATTATGAGAATATACATATAAAAATTAAATTAAACAATAAAAAATTAAAAATATTTTCTTATTTAAGTATTTTTAATGATTAAGGCAAAATTAAAATAAAATGAAAACAAAATAATTATGGCAAGAGAATAAAGGCATTGAAAGGTAGGTAAATTTGGACGACTTTAAAAAATTAGAAAAAATTCTTTTGAGGGAAAATAAAAGTTTTACAAAATAATTAATTTAAAATTTTCTTTAGCAATTTTAACCCTTTTTGGGTTATTAAAAATAATTAAAAATACTTCCTTTTCTTCTTCTTCAATAAGTGAAAAACCATTGTCATTAAAATAATAAATTAAATTAAAATTTAATTTTAAAAAATTCTCTTCAAAATCAATCCAAATTAAAGGGAAAATTGTTCTTTTTTCCTCTTTTTTTATTTTTAATAAATATTTAAAATTTGTAATTTTAGAAAATTCTGAGATTAAAACCTTTGCATACTCTCCACCAGAATTAAATAAACTTGGAAATAATAAAGCTTTTGGAACAGATAAATTTAAAGTCGAATTTATTTCCAATTTTGCAGTTATTAAATACTCTTTATTTACCTTAAATTATTTTAAATTAATTAATAATCATTCTATTAAAATATTATTTAATATTTACTTTATTTTCCATCTCCAAAAATTCCATTTTTTCAGGCAAAAATAATTCAAAAGATGTTTGGGAAGGTATTTTATTTAATTGTACTGACTGTTGAAAAATTGGAATATTCCCTTTTTGAAGCAAAAAAAAATTTAATTTGAACAGTAGAATTGTGTAAATCTTCAAGTAAATCAGAACAAACAAAAAGATGGAAATTTTCATTTTGGTCTAAATACTGGAAAAAAATATTAAAAATGCCTAAAAATCCCCAAAATTAATTAATTAAAAAATTAATATCTTTTCTTCAATTTTAAGTTATAAGATCATTTTTAACCAGTTTATAGCTTAAATTCTGCTTTATTTTTTAACATTTAGATAATATTTTTTGATCAAGTTTTAAAAAAGTTACAAATTTTTAAAGAAACATGGGTAATTCATTCATAGGTAATGTTTAGTTCAGTGGAGACTGAAAATTTTACAAGGAGAGAAGGACAAAGGTTCGAATCCCACCAAGACCAAATAATTTTAAAATCACCCAGATGATCAAAAAACATTTCCAACATGCTAAAAATAAAATTTAAAAAATACCATTGACAAAATTAAAGGAGCAAAAGATCGTTTAACAAAATAATGGCCAATTTTCCATCTTAAATCAAAATCTATTGTCGACCAAGTTGGAGCAGCCCAGACATCGTTTAATTGCCAATACATTGCACACATTGTACATCCTTGTCCATTTGTTGAATTTATAGTAGAACGCCATCTTTTTTTAAATGTTTAATATCAAGAAATTAAAAAATAAACCTTCTATAATGCTCAATTTGTGTTTGTAAAGCTATAGCTTGATGGACTTGTGATAGAAAAGCAAATCTATCAATAAAAGAAGATGAAGAGTTTGAGGGTAACTGTTTAATTTATAAAATAAATAAAAACAGAACAAGTAATTTTAAAAGTTTATTTATTTAAAAAATACCAAAAAATGTTGAAAAACCATCGTTAAGAGAGTCAAAGCACCCCCTGGGTGATGCTGCCTTTGAAGCAAAGTTTCACTTGTATATCTCCATTCTTCTTCCTTAATCCATCTAATCATTGTACCTTTAAAAGGCATTGATTGAACACCAAATTCAGTAGCACATCGAGGTATTAAATAAGTTGAGTCTTTCCAAAGATTTTTTGTTTCAATGTAGAAGTGAATGTCACCATAGAGAGGATTTGCAGGATTTTTGGAAATTCCTCCTTCACTGAAAAGGAAAAATGGTAAAAATAACCCAATTATAATTCTGAAATTTCCTTCAATGTTTTCAGTGAACTTAACGTTTGTAAACATTCCTTAAAAAATCCCATTCCCCCAAATAAATTCACTAAAAAACCTCTGTTTACATTTCCGTTTTTATTCCATTTGAAGGGCTTGAAAGAAGAAAAGGCCTGCTTTTATCAAATCTTTCAACTATTGGTTGTACAGTTTGTTTGTAAAGAATTAAATAATCCTTTGCTTGTAATTCTTCTGAATAATTTTTTGCGGGATACCAACCACCTCTAATTATTTAAAACATTAAAAAAATAAATTAAAAAAAACCTTATAGCTAATTCATTTTCATTATTTCCTGCCCAACAGAGTAGAGATGGATGATGTCGTAAACGTAAAACCTTAATTAAAAAGTATTAAAAAACAATTAAAAGTTAATCATTTAATTTAACAACTTGAAAAGTCAATAAAATAAATCGAATACACCCAATGGGGGTCGAACCCATAACCTCATAACACACAAATGCGCGCCCTAATCCAACAGGCCACAGCCAGCAACAACCAAGTTAAAAAATTTTAATAATATATTAAAATTAAAAAAACCTGTTCTCCTACTTCATTTTTAACAGAATTTAAAAAATATTTATTTGTTGGATATAAAGCACAGGCAAACATAAAATCTTGCCAAACAAGTAATCCTACAAAATAAATAGTTAGAACTCAAAATAATAAACCTAATTTATCAGCCAAATCATAAAAATCATCAAACTCGTAAAAACCACCACCCCAGACACGCAAAACGTTCATATTCGCTTCAATCATTGAATGAAAGAGAAAGTTTCGTCTTAAAGTATTATTGCGTGCAGGAAAGATTGAAATTGGTACCCAGTTTGTACCTTAAAATTCAAAAATAGAAGAGGAAATACTCAAAAAATATTTTGTACAAATTTAAAAAATAAGGTCACTCAAGCGGGGTCGAACCCAAGACCCTCAAAAAACACCAACTGTTGGGGGAAAAGAAAATATCTTTAAAACTAAAAATTAAACCTTTAAGGAAAACAGTTAAATTATTAATTTCAAATTGAAAGAGGCGTCCCATTTCATGATCTAATTTATTTACAAAGCTTTGATTTAAATGAATTGTCCTAAATGCAATCCTTTTTTGACTGTAGTCCATCAATGTCTCTAAGAAAATTAAAATATTAAATAAAAAATATTTAAACCATTTGAAAATATCCTCAACGTTAAAGTATATAAAGGTTGAGATCCATAACCATTCGGCCACCAAAGTCTAATCTGCGTGAAACAAAAAATAGGGCCAATTCTTGGTATATGGGACAAAATGTCACTAAACAAGAAAAACCCAGAAACAATTCAAAAATGGATTTTATTCTATTTTATTGAATTGTTTCGAATATAATTATGAATCATTTACTTGAAAATAACAAAGGTTTTATACTGAAAATGTTTTTTAAAAAAGTGACAAAATATCCCACAGCAATTAAATCAAAAAATTTTAATTTAATTACCCAATTATTTACTTTAAAATAAACCTTATTACGAGGAATTAGAATATCCAAATCTTCAAGTTTAATTTGTGGACAATTTCCATAGTCAGATGGCCGAAACTTTAAAAGTTTTTTAAGACCCAATTCCTCCACAATTATCTCAAGGCCAAAGACTTGTAAATTGGAAGAACAAAAAAGTACAATCGAATTTTTGATAATAAAATGAGCTGAAAATAAACTTAACTTCTTAACCCTTAAAATAAAAAAAAGAAACCTTTTCCAAAACTTTCCACCAAAGGAGAAAATCTTTCAATTAAAATATGATCAAAATAAATTAATTCAATAGGTTGCCAAATTCCTACTAAAAAGAAAGTTATTTAAAATTAAAAAATGTTAACCAAAAGGCATGCTTGGTCCCCAATCCTGTTTGTAACGAGAAAAGTAAAAAAGAAAGAAAATAGCGCTAAATTTAATTTATTGGCGATGAGTTGGCGGCGATTTGCCGACCTCAACCTTTTGGCAAACTTTGTAAAGTATATTTTTCCACAAAAATTAATCACTTAACCCGGAGGGAATGGCTTAATATGCACAATACGTGATATTTGTTTTTTATGTGATATTATTCAACTCTGATTAAAGACATCCAGTTAAAGCAGAGCACATACCCATGCAAACCCAGCTTGCATTGAACGCAAAAAGTTGACATGACATTCACCATTGTAAGAAGGTGGTGGGCATTCCTTAAAAACGTCAAAATAAACAATAAAATAAACTAAAAAAATATACTGGAGGCAAGACATGTTCATTGAGCATCTATAAACAATTAAAAAAGGCTAAATTCCATCATATTTTAATTAAAAACCTTGTAAATATTTGAAAGCATCTCCGCTTTTCGAACGGGAGATTTAAACGAAATACTCAAAAAATTCATCCCTTTGATCAATAAAGAAGTTAGATTGAGCGAAAAGCTTTGAAATTGATTGTCAATATTGGCTAGGTGATAATCATTAAACCAAACAGAAGCAAAGCCATTTAATCCAGTTAGTTTTAAAAGAACATTGTTTGCCTATAAATGAAACTAAAAAAGGAAAAAGAAAAGGCCTTTTTAGACAGAAATTTCAAACACAGGCGTTCCCTTCCCTCAAAAACTAATCTAAAAAACAAATCAAGTCCCCTCTTATTCAAAATGAAATAAAAACCTTGCCTTGTAAACTTCTTCAGACAACAACAAATTCCGTTCATATGTCCAATCCTGTTGGCCTATCCATTTATAGAGTTTATCGTTCTGGCCAAATAAAGGATTTTTGATGAAATTATTAGCCTCCAAATCTGCATAAATATCTCCTGGAACAACAGCAGTGCCAGAAATGTTTAGTTTCGGTGAGTAAAAATTCCATAGATTTCCACCAATATCAATTTTAGAAGGAAGAGAAAGGTCCAAATTAATTAATAAAAATGTTATTAAAAACATTACTTTGCAAGAATTAATTGAAATTACTTAAATAAATAAAAGAAATTCTAAAATAATTAGAATAAGTAAAAGGAAAGCCAATAATTAAATTTAAAGGGAAAATTTTAATCCTCAAATTTATACATTTTCACACGGTAGAAAATTTTCTTGGGTATAAAAAAAAGTCATAAAGAACAAATAAACATTAAATATGAGTACCCAAATAATAAAAAAAACCTCAAATTTATTATTTTTTGCTATTTGGAGAGAAGACGATATGAGCAAGTTTTTCTTCTCTTCTAGCCTCTTCTATTGGACATTCTTTTGTTGGGTGAGAATCAAAACGTTCACAATATTCGCAGTAAAGGCGAACCCTTCTCTGCTTATTTATTGAATCAGAAGAATTTCTATAAAATTTTTTTAAAGAAAAGAAATGTTCAGGAACGACAAAATGTCCAAAAACGTAATAACAGGACTTTTATATTCCTTCTAAAAATACCCTATTTTCCCCTTTTTAGATAAAGAACAAACCTCACAGACTTTCCAGCAATAATATTATTATTAGCACTTCCTTCTTTCCCTCCTCCTTCTCCTCCACTAAATGACATTTTCTTCATTTGTTCAATAACCATTTGCTGGTCAGCAATTATTTTATTTAAAAAAGAATTTTGCTGTTCCAAACGATCCACATCTTGACACTTTTCCTTAAATTTTTCATTCATACAAGTCGGAGAAAAAATTAGATTTTTATCATCTGAACTTGTCGGAGTAGAAAAAATGTCATTAAATGGAAGTTGCTACAAAAATTAAATTAATAAATTAGATAAAATAAAAAAACAAACCGCAACGTTTAATTCTAGAACTTCACTGTTGCTGGTTGATGAAAAGGATGAATTTTTGAGAGTATCATTGAGCTTAGAATTATTCCTTTTTTCAACCGATTCCTTTTAACAAATAATTAAATAAATTTAAAAAAATTAACAAAAAAAACCTTTCTAATTACAGGACTTGAAATTAACAAATCAGTTTGAACTGAAGTTTCCACAAAATGTACAAAAACTGGAAGTTTTTCTTTAACTTCTTTTTTAATTCCTTCTTCCGTTTGTGAACTAATACTTTGCTTTTTCGGAGGCAATACAGGCAAAGTTTGAATACTTTCTTCTTTTATTTCAATTATTGTTTGGGTAGAGGAAGTGCAAATGTCTAAGGCTTTGGTAATCTTCTTTAAAATTAAAAAATGATAAAATCTTTGAATCATTCAGGGAAATAAAATTAAAAAATTAATCTTTAATTGTAAGAATTTTTTAAATTAAAAACCTTTGAATATTCCTCTTCTGTTTGAAAAGCAGAATCTTCCATTAATTTGACCTCTGTTTGATTAGAAGAATCTTTAACTTCTACCAAGTTAACTTCAGTTTGAGTTATTGAATCTTTTCCCAATTTTTCTTCTGTTTGATTTGTAGAATTAACCATCTTCTTTTCTTCCATTTGAGTAAAACTATCTTTACTTAAAACTTTTTTCTTCAGCTCTTCTTCCTCAAGTTGTTCTTCCACTCCATCTGTTTGAGTTCCCACATCTTTTTTAACAAGAATATTTTCTTCAGTTTGAGTGCCCAAATCTGAGTTTTTAATTAAACTGTTCTCTTCAACTTCTGTTTGAACATTTACTTCAACAAATGTTCTTTCGTCTTCTTTGGTAAATTCATCTAATGGAAGTAGTAATTGAGAATCAATTAAAGCAGAAATTGAAGGGCCTAAATAAAAGTTTAAAAATTCTTTTAAGACTAACAAGTACATAATTAACGAAAAAAGATTTCTAAAGTTTCAAACACTAAAAATATTTAAAAAAATTTTGGTACTCAACTGAACCCTTCCCTAATATTTTTTAAAATTAATAAAGTCACAACCTTTACTGTTTTCTCCTTCCAAATAATTTCCCTCTTCTTCTTCAAATAACGAAGGCATCTTCTTCAATTCGTTTAATTTATGTTCCAGTTCACTTCTTTGTACTTCACTTTCAGTAAAACAAAAAGATAGATCTTCAAGCCTTTTTTCATTTTCAGCATTAAAATGTTGAAGTTCTGCCCTCTCACGTGTTAATTCTTGAACATTAAAGTCCAATTCACCCACACGCAACTTTAGACTTTTATTTTCCTGAGCCAAACGTTCTGAACAAAAAAAATTGAGTAAAATTAAACGCCAAATTTACAAGAAAGATTAACCTGAATCACAACGCCGTTCCTCCAATTCATTCGATAATTTAGTTAAATGAGCCTCCTTCTCCTGCAGACATTTCTTAAAATTTCCCAAAATATATAACATTTGAAATCTAAAAAAAACCTTTAAACCAGCAATAACTTCAGTATCCTTAGAAAGGCTTGATTGCTTCTAAATTTAATTAAAACTTAATTTAAACTAAAAATTAAATTTAAACCAAGGTGCCTCCATATTTAGGTGGAGGAGATTTAGGCGATCTTGGAGATATTGCGCTATCCAATGATTCTAAAAATAAAATGTAATTTTAATTTATTTAAGAAATACCCATGCTTCCCCTCCAAGAACTTGCTCCTGCATTTGTAAATCCATCCAAACCTCCACGCTTTTCAAATCTTAATTTTGAAGCAGTTGTTTGTTTTGGGGCTATTTTTGGGGGAAGAGCAGACTCTGTACGAGTTGCACGTTTAACTTGTTCAGCGGGGAGAAAGACAGCGTATTTGGGGTAGCACTTGAAATATTGAACATTCTGAAAAAAAATATTTTTTTAATTTTGAAATAGAAGAATTAATGAATTTCCTTAATTAACTAGTTTATTGCACAAGAATTTTAATTAAAAAAAACCTCACATTAAATTCACCACTAGAATTACCAACAGGTTTATCCAATAAAATACCAGCATAAACTTGTCCATTTATTAAATTTAAAAATTTAATTTTTCCAACACGACTATCATTCGTATTTACACGATCACCAATATCATAACTAAAAATTAAAGAAGTTTAAACTTTTACAATGGAATACCCATATTCCTGTGCAAAGGGAGAATGCTCTCTAAGGCCTCCTACTTGTGAAGCAGCAATTGAAGGAGCAAAAGAACTGGCAACAGAATTAGTTGGTGAAGGCACTCTTCTATGTTGTTGTGATCTTTGAGCTAGTGGAGATTGTACTGAAGAAGATTGAGCATTTAATTTGACTAAATTGTTTGGACGACAGAAAACGCCAAATTTATCTGGACACTTGAAGAAAGAATTAGAAAAACGAAAATTCAAATAATGACCAGGGTAATCTTTAGAGGGCTCCGAAACGAAAAAGCTTCTCTACGTAAATATATTGACGAACCCCTTGTCACGAAACTTAAAAGCTTTAAATTCAAATAAAACCTTAAAATAAACTCGTCCATCAACACTTCCATTATTTTTTCCTTCAGGTTTTTCCAAAATAACTCCAATCCACATTCCAGCCTGGAAATCCGTTGGCCCAACAAACGCAACTACACCAACACGTCCCCCCGTCTTCATCTTTACTTGGTCCCCCAATTTGAATATTTCATTAGATAGTTCCGATGTTGTAGAATGAAGAGAATCTTTGCCTAAAATTTAATAAAATATAGACCTAAAAAATCACTGACTCCACTTAAATACATATATTTCTTGACAAAAATTGAATTAAGGCTTACTTATTGCAGATTTCATTAGTACAAGATAAATTCTGTTCTAGCGTGGTTGACTAAATTCTAAAGAAATGGAATAATAAAAGTGGAAGAGAAAAACATTAATGCATAAGTAGTAAAAACGCTTCAATGTAACGTACAAATAAAAATAAGACAGGAAAATTAAAACTTTATTTTTAAATAATAAATATTTAAGCATTGGCATTTGTCATAAGATCTTCTTGAATAGTTCAAGTTCAAAGCACCTCAAAGAACTGCCAGTCAAGTTTGGTAAATTTCGACTCAGAGTAGAAAGTAATGATTGTCGTCGTAACGCGAGGAACTAGAGAGTAGTTATAGACCTGTCCATGCAACTTATAGAAAGAGTTGACATTCGGAGTGAAGAAAAACCATGGATACAAAGTGAACAGTTCCCGTTGAGCAGATTGATAGAGCGTCCAATTGTCAAACTTGAAGCAAATACCACCTGTACCAATATGAGTAGCAAACACAGTCATCTTTCCATTAATATTTCGTAAAGTGGTCTAAAAAGAGTTTAAGATAAAAATAAAGAATTCTGTTTTCTAATTAGCGTAATCATACTATTGCACATTAATATAAAAAAACATGTTTTGTCCATGGGGTGTCTTCAAAAAACGCGTGATACTATTACCCAACATAGCCTTACTTCGTAATTACATAAATATACCAAAACATTGATGATCTCTTGTTTTTGAATTTGCGTTAGCTCCATGAAGTCAAAAACAACGATTGGGTCTTCATCCGAGTACTTTTGCTGTTCTAGAGCAGTGGAGAAATCCTTGCCAAGATTAAGCAACGTACAAAGCTCGTCAGCAGTATAAACCGGTGTCGACAAACTAAAGGTAGGTAACAATATTTAAAATATAATATTTAAAGAATACCTGTCATTTGAGGTGGAGTCGGAAGAATTTAAGGAACTTTCCATTATTAATGAGGTTTTAAAAAATAATCTGAAATATAAATAGGTAAAAAAAGAAATTGTTTGATTACGCGTATAAAATAAAATAAAGAATTTACTTTCAATTAACATTCTAAAAAGTGAAGCCAAGCCTTAATTTAAACTAAAAACTTTGTCTCTTTTTCTATAGCATGTAATCACTCAAAAGAAAAGTTGAAGGACACTAGAACGCGGAAAAAGAAATTTGGATGCAAGAAACGATAAAACCACTAGAGTCTAAGTAAATAGCACGTTAATAATTAATTATTTCAATAATTTTTTAATTTACATTAAAAATTTGTCAACTATTCAATTTTAGAAAATGTTTCAATTCAGCAAAAAATAAAAATTTTATTTTCATTACAAAAATAGCGGAAATAATTACTTTTTAATTTTTCTTGTTTTACGTAAAAATATCATGTTTTACATTTAATTATATAACAAATTTGTTTTTTAAAAAAAATATTTGTTGCGGATGTAAAAATAAAATTCAAAGTTCCTTTAATACTTTAATTACTAGTTCATTAAAAAGCTAACAATAAATCCAAGAATTTTGTGACATTTGAGTATTAGATTTATTATTTATTCTATTAATTACAAAATTAATTTTATTGTTATTGTCTAATGCTTGACTGGGTTTTTTCCTTAAAATTTAAGCACTTATTTCTAAATATACTTCCTCTCATAATACATAATATAATTGAATAGCAACCAGTCAGAGGAAATAATGGCCAAGTATCCGGAAATTATTTTTATTAAAGGTAAAGGGGGTAGTAAACTAAAAATATAAATAAACTTGATGAGTTACATATTTCCAAGTTTGTAAACTTAAATTTATTGTACAGTTAAGTTTTAAGTATCTTAATTTATTTTAAGTTTTCCGGAAAGTTTAAAGTTTATTTAATTTCAAGTTTAATTTTATTTTTTAATGTTTTTTGTACATATTCCGCTTTAATTTGATCCTTTTTTCTTTCTCGTTTAATTCTTTTAATATTAACACAACTTTTATTCAATTGTGTAATATTTTTAGTTTGGCCAATTGAGAGTCTTGGGGCGGTATAAAAAAAGAACTAGAATACATATAAATTGTAGGAGGGCCGTGAGAAAGAAGAAGAAGATTTTTTGCTTAACATGAAATAAAATATAATTTTTTTGCTTCTCATCTTCCAACAAATTTAAAAAAAATGCCGCATTGACTTAACATCAATTGGCCAATTTTCGCGCAATTTTTCCTTCTCTCTCTTCCAATCATTTTTTATTTTTTGCTTTTTCTATCATTTTTTAGGGTCGTTTTTCGTTTTATCCTTTTTATTTTTATTAAGCCGACTTTTAAATGACCCAATCAGATACTATATTTTAATTGTTATTTAATTTGAGAAATACATATATATTTTTTTAAATTTTTCCAAGAAGATTGTAAAGATTAAAATTTATTTATTTATTTCAAGTTTGTAATTTTAAAGTTTATTTTCTGTTTTTTCTCTTTATTAAGTTTTCAAGTTTTCCGGAAAAATGTCAAGTTTAAAGTTTAAATTTGTTTTTAGTATTTCCAAGTTTATTTAAATTTAAGTTTGTAATCTTAAATTTTCTTCTTCCTTTTTCAAGTTTATTTTTTCTTCAACCCATTTTTCTCCACTTAAGTTTTATAAAATAAATGCAACAACCACAAATCACTTGCTCTACCTTGTAATAATGTTGTTTTATTTTCAAGCATAAATCAACGTAAAAGTTGCAATTTAAAAACACATTTATGTCTGATATTTAAATTTATGAGTTGAGAAGGTTAAATTCTTCAATAATGTTGAAGAAGGTAACCTAAATTTTTGTTCAAAATATTTTCTATTTTTGAATGAAACTTTTTTGCTTTGTTATTAAGCTTTCTAAAATTTTCTAAGCAAACTTTAAAGTTAAAAAAGAAATTACCTAATATTTTTGTTTTTTTATATCTTCAGCATTTGGCCATTATTCTTGCTTTATTATATATTATTAAAAGGAAAAAGTTTTCTTTTTTTATTTTATTTTAGCAGCGGCATTAACCCTTTATTTTTATTAAAAAAAAAACAATTGAATAGATCAGTAAAGTTTTTTTTATTTTTGGTTAAATACTGGCCAATTGCATAATTTGCCCGCCTAAATGAAGTAATGAGTAAAAATTCTTTTATTTTTATTTTATAGTAAAAATTACTTTTTTCGGTATTTTATATTTTATTATTAATTCATTGATATTTACCGTTTATTATATTCGGAAGGTTCTATTAGTTGTTTAAATAAAAAAATAAAAAAAAGAAAGATTGTAAACTTAAAAATGGATTCCAACTTTCCGGAAAGTTGGAATTAATTATTACAAAGAATTAATAAATAAAATTACAAACTTAAAATTACACTTTCCGGAAAACTTAAAAATTATTATTTATTTTTATTTTACCTTTAAAGTTTTATTTTATCCTCTTTTTATTCACACAAAAAATTTTCTTCTCTTAATTTACCCTCAATAACCTGTTGAGTACCTAAATAATAAATATATATTTATTACCTTTTATTTTGTCTTTTTAAAAAAAAAATATTTTCCCTTTTCAAGGGTTTCTGTTTTTTTTTTCTCGCAATTTTTGATGAGTTTTATTAAGAGTTCGGGATTAAGTGCTCCCGATTTTGGCAACTAATGGCGGCATTTTTTCTTCTTTTTGAGAAGCTTTGATCGCCGAAAACTTTAATAAAATAAAATTATTAAAGATAATAAAGTTTATTTTTTAATTAATGCGCACCTAAAATTAAAGGTTTCTTTTTTTACTTTAATTACAATTCTATAATTGTAAAATAAATATTTATTATTCAAGTTTGTAATTTTTCAAGTTTGCGCAAGTTTCTTTTTCTTTCAAGTTTCCGGAAGGTTTGCGAACTTATTAATTGGTTAATAAATAAACTTTTTTTTACAATTAATTTATTTTTGTCCTCATTTTAATTTTTACTTTATTTTTCTCCCGAAATAAAAAATAATAAAAAATAATTTGCGCCCTTTAATTTTCCCGTTTATTTATTTTAAATAAATATTTAATCTTTTAAAAAATTGGCAAAACAAAGAAAAATCTGATTTTTAAAATTTAAATAAGAACAAAGCGGAAAAGGAAAAAAGAAGAAGCCAACAAACCGTTAGTAAAGATTATCCGTTTTTTATTTTTTGATTGCCCATCCTTTAGAGCTTTTGTTTTTCAACAGGTGCGCTAAAATGTTATTCTTGATTTAAGGACATTTTGTTATTTTTATTTAATTCTATTCAGCAAATATTTTTAGTTAATTTTTAAGTTTTCAAACTTTCCGGAAAACTTTAAAATAAATATTAAATAAATACAAAATTTGTCTTCATAAATTCAAGTTCTCAAACTTTCCGGAAAACTTTAAAATAAATATAAAACAAATATAAACTTTGTTTATATAAATTTAAGTTTTCAAACTTTCCGGAAAACTTTAAAATAAATATTAAATAAATACAAACTTACTCAAGTTTTCAAACTTTCCGGAAAACTTTAAAATAAATATTTCCGGAAATGAAAAGAAAATATATACACTTTTATTATTTTTATTGCGTAACAGTTCAAAATTTATTAATAAAAATACTTAAAACAATTTTGTGAATATATTTTACTTGCGCATTAAATGAATAAATTAATGAATTGGTAAAAAAGAAATTCCTTAGGATTTTTCCGCTATGAGTGAATAAATAAATAAATGAGTAATTAATCATGCACAAATAATTTCCAAATCAAAAGAAAAATGCCGTGAAAATAAAAATGTTTTTTTTTCTCTATAAATAAATGAAAGAAAAGAAATTTGACCATTTTGGTTAAATTTTCAATTAATTTTGCATAAACAAGTATTATTATAGTTTTTAATATTTTCATTTGGGAATTAAAAAAAAAAAGTAAAAAAACTTATATGTACATCGGCATTTTTCTAAAATTAAATTTTAAAGAAATTAATTAAAAGAAAAAAGAAATTAAAATATAAACTTGAAGCAGACTTTTTAAGTTTACAAACTTTAAAGTTTATTTAATTAGATATAAACTTAAACGTTTACAAAGTTTCCGGAAATTGTAAAAATAAACAACTTTCCGGAAAATATAATATTTTTTATAATTTAAGTTTTGGTTTATTTTAATTAATATTTTTATGCTTATTTTTAACAAAATTTTAATTATACACAAAATAAAAAGGAATATTTTTTTATTTTTTATCCAACCAAAATATAAACCAAAATTAAATGCCTTTCTCTCTCATTAATTGCTTTCTATCGGTCTTTATTAATGAGCCTATAAACAAAAGAAAAATCGGCTAAAAGAGTTGGGAATCAAAAAGCAAAATTTTTATATCCAAAAATAGGGAAAATAAAAAATTGCGCGAATCCTTTTTTTGGCCAATCTAAATAGAATAAAATAAAAATTATTTTTAAATTATTTTTATTGCTTATTTTTTAAGGTTGAACATTTATTTCAATACTTAAGTTTGTACTTTATATTATTTTTACTTTTTCAGGAAAGAAAATAAATTAAAACTTTCCGGAATACTTTAAAGTTTATTTAATTCCAACTTCTAATTTTCATTAAAAAGTTGCAAACTTAAAAATGTTCAGTCAAGTTTTATTTAAAATTAATTGTTTTAAGTTTTCCGGAAAGTTTATTTTGAAAGTTTTTAAGTTTTCCGGAATTTTCTAAGTAATTATTATTTTTATTTTTTTGAGACTATTAATTTATATTGTGTTAAAATATTTTGCATTAAATTTTGTCAAATAGCGGAAAATCTAAAAAAATAAATGAGGGCAAAAGAATTGTAAAAAATTTACTATAAACATGGAAAAGGCAATAAAAATTTTTGTGCACTAAATTGGGGTGACAATTCGTCCATTTTATTAATAAAAAATGAAAAAATATAAATAGAAGATTTTGGACAGATTTTAAAGAAATTGCAATGAAGAAAAAAATGCGATTGGGCGAGAAATTAGATTTGCACTAAAAAGATGCACTTTATTTAGAAAAACGCCGCACACTTGCAGCCGCTAAATAAATGTAAATATTTAGAAAAAAACAAAGTCTAAGCGAGGTTTTATTTATTAGAAATAAACTCAATAAAATCTTTTTTTATTTTTATACACGCGTATAAATTGCTTGAATTTTAAATAATAGGGTTAGTTTAACACTTAGAGTCTACAGATATATTTTAATTAATCTTTCTTAAGTTTCCGGAAAATAAGTTTTAAGCTTAAAAATATCTTTGAAAATGTTTCCGTAAATTAAAGTTTAAGTTCCAACTCTAACAGTTTTCAAGTTTATTTTTTAAAAGTTTCCGGAAAGTTTATTTTTATGTTTATATATTTATACTGACAACTAGAATAAACACATGTTTTGTTTCTGATTCTAAAAGCAATAAAAACACATTTTTCTGGATAATTTATTTTAAGGGTTTAATAAATTTAATATTAAAAGTGTCGGCAATATTATATAGAAAATTTAGTACTTTTTATTAAATAATGTTTTTATTTCTTTCATAATAAATTATATGAATAAATAAATAGTAGATTATTCTGAAAGATAGGAAAGAAGAAAAATGAGTATTTGTTGTTTGAAGTTTCTTACATTTTTATAAACTTTCCGGAATCTTAAAAATAAAACAAACTTAAAGTTTAATTATGGAAACTTTCCGGAAAATAAATAACTATTAGAAAATGTTAACTTAGAAGTAATAGTAAATTGTAAACTTAAAAACTTGAAACTTTTAAAACTTAAAACTTAAAAACTTGGAAAATTCGTGAGGAAAAGGAGAGAAGATCATCAATCTTCTTATTCCTCCCAGATGATCAACTGTTTGTTTTATTGTTTCCCTCAAATAATGGGCGGAGTCTGTTACTCGAGTGTAAAACAAATTTAGTGAAAAGTGGATTTGAGGCCCATCCCTTTTCTCTCTTTCTTTTATATTCTCATTTTAACCTACTAAAGCCTTTTCCGGTTAAGAATATTTGGAAGGCATTTATTTAATTTTCAGGGGAAGTAAATATTCGCTATATATAATTTTATTAAATTTACCAAATTGTTCATTTATTTTCATGCTTATAGGTAAAGGAAAAGGAAAGAATATTATTCTATTTTTCATTGTTTTCCACCCAATTTTGTCCCAATTTTCCTTCAAAATCCTCTAACAACACATTTTCCTCCTAGTTAAGCTCCACCCACAAATTTTCTTTTACTCCGAAAATATTTTTTTACCGTTTATGTGTTCATTTAATTTATTCACTTTATTATTTTTTTTCCAGTTAAATAAGATTTAAATAAAATTAAATTAAAATAACCAAAAACTTATTAATAAATTAATTATCAAAAAATCAACAGAAAACCTAGGATTAGAAAAATGGTAGGTTAATTACTTTAATTGTTTAATTTTATATTATTAAAAAAATACTTTAAGATGTTCACTTATTGGCCACCTATGCGCCATTGCCTCCTTTGTTCTTCTACTCATTGCTTTAATAATTCTACTCTTCGTTGTGCTATTTCTTTAGGTGATTTACCTGATCATATTTTTTTACAAATTTTGGATGATCAGAATCAAATTAATTATTATCAATCTTCTTCGTCAACACAATCCTTTCCTCAATATAACAAAAGAATAAGGAAAACAACATTAATAAGTGATGAACATTTTATGAGTGAAGAAGAGAAGGAAAACAATGCAATTGAGGAAATAAAGGTAAAAGTTAGTTGTTTATTTGTTTTTTCCGGAAAAGGTTTTTTCTTTTATTTTAATTAAACTTTTCCAAGTTTTCCGGAAAAGTTATTTGTTTTTTTCCGGAAAATCTTTTCTCTTCAAGTTTTTTCCAAGTTTTCCGGAAAGTTCTAATAATTTAAGTTTGTATTAACAATTTTCAAGTTTTCCGGAAATTATTTTTATTTATTAAAAGTATTTTAATTACTTTAGAGTCAAAAAACAGTTGGAACACAAACAGACATAAACATTCCATTTAAAATTGATAATGAAGAAATAGAAGATGATGAAGATTGTAAACTTATTTGTACACAAATAGCTCAATGCTTGTTAGATATGGCAAATCGTTGGGCCACACCAAAACAAGAGTTTGGAGGATTTTTTGGTTGGTTAAGTGCAAAAGTTTTAGGTTTTTAGGGTAAATAATTTTTCTGATATTTTCTACCAATATTTCATTTTTACTTTGTATTTTTTATTGCCTTTCTTATTATAGTTGCCATTATTTTTTTACCTTTTTTTATTTGTTTATGTGCAATATTTATTTTTTACAACTTTCAACTGCTTTATTTTATTCACTTAATACTCTTTAAATAAATTTTATTAAACTCAAGTTCAAGCTTAAGTTTTCTTTAAATAATACTAGATAATTTCCAACTTTTCCGGAAATAAAATAATTCAGGTTTATTTTAAGTATTTTATGTCAAGTTTTTAAACTTAAGTTTTTAGTGTTTAGTTTTATTAATTTTCCGGAAATGCTCGAATTTAATGCTTCCGGAAAATATTAACTATAAACTTTGACTACCATTTCTTTACTAAAGGCGAGAGTATTGTCCTTGTAAAACAAAAATTAACAATGAACATGCTTTTAATATTCTTTTAAAGTTGCCGTTCTTATTATTATTATTATGTATTTACCCTCATTTTAGCGCTTTTTCCCATACATCCACAAACATGATGCTTATTTTTCTTTCGAGTATCTTTTTTTTAAAGCGTAAAGGAAGAGTCACAATCCTTCTTTTCAAGGCCATTCATTGCCTTCATATTTTTCAAGTTTTAGTAGTAGTATATATCGCAAATTTGTTTTGTGCTTTGTTTCCTTTTTTACTACCCTTTTCTTTACTTAATTTGACCGTTCTTAGAGTTTTCCTCAAACACTTTTTTTGGTTTTATTCGAATAATTATATAAATATATATATCCCTCTCGGAAAAGATTCTCCAAATATATAGCTACTAGTGACTGGTAAAGAAAATTCTCTATTTTTGGCTTTTTAATAGTAGTAGTAATAGTTGTTGAGTTCATTTAACCAAATGGTTATTTAATAAATTCTTTGACCAAAAGATTGAATAAACCAAATATTATACTCTTCAATACATATTCCCGCAATGTTTTAGTAGACAATGAAAAAAAAGGAGAGAGGGTCACTAAATGCGCATAATCCAAAATAGGATAAATAAAATAGGAATATAAAAACATTGAAATAGAAAAACCGGAACATTTAATTTAAGGTTGTAAAAATTCCGGAAAACTTAAAACTTGAAGTTTAAAACTGTTTAAAAATACAACTTTCCGGAAAACTTAAATAATTACAAACCTAAAACTTTCGAACTTAAATAATTACAATCTTAAAAACTTTCCGGAAAAATAATAATTACTTTATTTCTTCAATTAATTCAATCTAAAATTAATTTTTATTTCTGGATGAGAATATTTTTTTAACAATTCGAGACAAGTGTAGGAAAAAAGATTAATTTACAATGTAATAGAAGAGAAGATTAATTTGAGATTTTATTAAGAATACAGGATTTAATGTGAAAGGGGATTACTCTACTACTACCTTTAGGTTGACACAGGCACTTGAGAGACCTTCCAAAAAATTGGCCATCCACCCAATAAAAATTATTTTAATTTTTCCCCTTTCCATTCACAGCTTCGCGCATTGTTTGGTTTTTAGTCCACCCTTATTTCTTTAATAATTCTATATTAATTTTTATTTAATGATTTTGTCAAGCTTTTTTGTTTAGGGGATAATTAATTTTGTCTATTTTTATTAAATTATATTAGAAGAAAATAATAATATTTTTTAAAAAATAAACAAATTAATTATTTTTTAATTAAAAATAATTTTAGAAAAAAAAAAATTAATTGAGTAGAAAATATGTTTTAAATTAATCCCTTATTAACAGTGCTATATCCTTTTCGCACTTGTTCGCACACACTTAACTCTTTTCTCCTTTTCTCTCTCTCTTATTTTTTATTTTAATTTAACGGTTAAAATCGGATTAATTCAATTATTGAAAATATTAATTTAGAAGAGGATTATTAAAATAAATTATTTTAGAACAAGTTAAGGACAGAGAAGAAAAATAAATTAATATACAAGAAAATATTAAAAATTATGAACAATAAAAATAAAATAACAATTGGTGCCATAAATTATTAAAAATGTCAAAAAATAATTATTTAAAATCTGAATAATTATTTTGATGACCGGCCATTTGTAACTTTTTAATAGAGTGACAATCAAGTGTTGTGAAATATGAGAAGTTTTAAATGTTTTTTTAAACAATAAATTTGAAGAATAATTCCAACACTCGCATTAAATGAATAAAATAGGAAGAAAATTAATAATAAATTTTATTTTTAATAATTGTAAAATAAACTTATTCGTAAAACATTTGTTTTTTAAATGTATTTAAGTTTTACAAACTTAAAACTTGAATTATGTTTTTATTTATTCTTTAAAACTTCAAACTTGGATGATATTAAGTAATTCCGGAAAACTTTAAAAGTTGGATTGTAATATTCATTTCCGGAAAAGTTAAAAACTTGAAATGCAAATGTTTTCCGGAAAACTTAAAAATAATGATAATTTCCGGAAATATGTTCATACTTTAATTAAAATTAAATTAACTTAAACTTAAGTTTAATTTCCGGAAAACTTAAAAGGTTACACAATTAAACATTTAGTCTATATTTTTACATATTCTTTCCTTTATTCCAAAACCTATAAATTCCAATATTTAAGCACATAAATTTCCTTTTAGCGGCCATAAATTTAAACTAAACAAAGAGAAAATGAAAAATGTACATATTAAAGACAATGAATAAAACTGACAGTTTTTTCATGAAAATTCCTTAAAATAATGCCTTTTGAGTACCGAAATTTTTAAATATCAATGTATTTTTTCCATAAATTTGAAAATATTATTTTAGAAAAACATTAGTCAATTTAAAAAAAACTTATTTTTGAGAAGGAATTTTTTCTATTATTATTTTGGTCTTTTCAATGACCACCCAAGACGAAGAAATAGTAATTATTAACTATTTAAAAAATTTATATAATATTAATTAATACCTGTCAATATAAAAAAAGGTTAAAAAAAAGTTTTAAATTAATGAGTTTTGTGTGTGCTTCCCCACACACACAATTTTGTATTTAAAAAAGAAAAACATATCAATCTGAGAAACTTAACCTGTCATATAGAATTTAAAGTAATTTAAAATAAAAAAAGTTTACAATTTTTTAAAATACTTATTTAAATAAATTTAATAAAAGGGAAAAATCTGTCTTATATTTTACAATCTTAATTGTTGCATATAAAATAATCAAGTTTACAAACTAGCATTTTTAAAGTATTGAAGAATTTTTTTTAAGTTGGAAAAACTTGAGTTTTTTGCTTAAAACTTAAGTTTGCGTTACAACTTTTTTTCTTCAAACTTAAAACTTGGATCTTTATTCTCTTTCACTCCAATATGTTTATATTCAATATAATTGTTTAAAAAAACAAAAAAAAGTTTTAATATTTATAACCTCTTTTTTAAGGCTTATCTTCCTTCAACATCTAAGAATTAATATGCGCATTGTTTGCGCGAAGCTAAAAATATTTAAGAAAGAGATTTGTGTTGATTGAGGGAAGAGAAGAGAGTTAAAAATAAAACTATTTGTTTGGATGATGGATTGTAATAATAAATAAATGGGGAAAAAGAGAGAAGAGCTATTTTTCTTCTTCTTCTTTTTTTTGGCACCTGCGCAGTAAATAAAATTACTTACAATTAGAAAAATAAAATTAGGATTTACTAGTATTTATTACATTATTATTTTTGGATATTAAATTTCAGACTTAAACAACTGATTGACCATTTTTTGGTAAATTTACAATTAAATAAACAAAAGAAAGGGAACTTAAATAAAGTGCCAATTAAATGAGAAGGGAAGAGTTTATTTAAAAGGTTGTAAATTTTAATGTTTAGGTACCCCACCTTTTAACAAAATTAAAGAAAAGAAAATTAAAGTTTCCACTTTAAAATGCCAAAAATAAAAAATGCCATGAATAGAAAATGCCAAAAATAAAAAATGCCAAAAATTAAAAATTATATCAAATTACAGATTTAAAAAAATACATATCTTTATTTATTTTTTGTAACTAACCAATGGGAGAAAGAGGAGAAAGGAAGGGGGGATATATGTGAATGAATGAATATAGAATAATAATGAAAAAGATAGCCATCTGTTTTCCTTATTAAATCTAATAAAATAATTCCACCTGTTATTATTTGTGTTATTAATAAGGTGAATATCTAATAATCCTCTTACCCGCATAATTATTAAATAAACAAATAAATAAATAAATTTTATAAATATTATTTTATTTAATTTGATTAAATTTTGAGTGTAAAATGACCGAAAAATGGGTAAATTTAATTATTAAATTTTAAAAAAATTTTTAAAAATTTGTTTCTTGCACTTTTCCTATTTTACTACATATTATATTAAATTAGCTATTTCCTTCCATTTACTAATTCTAGAATGGACAAATATTTCTTTTAAAAAGTAGGGAAAGAAATTGAAAGCTTTAGGACCTTTGTGGGAGACATATTTTTTAAAAAATTGAAAATATATTATCAAATAATTTCAATTTTTTATTTTACCATTTTATAGAAAATTTAATTCTCTATCAAATGGTACCAAACTCATAAAAAAATATTCATCCATTCGTGAGTTATAAGGCTAAAACTAACCCTAGTTCAACATAAGGTTTAAAAGAGGAAAAGCTTTTTCCATGAAAATTAAATTAGTAAAAAGAAGAGGGGGAAGAAATAAAAAAGAAGAAGAGAGAAAGGGAAAAATAAATAAATTTTGGGGACATTTTTATTTAAAAAAATAATAAATAACAAAAATCTGGCAACAGCCGCGCATATAATCGCGTGCTTTTTACCCTTAAATAAATCTTTGGGGAATTAGTAATTGAATATTTTATTATTATTAAGGACAAGAGAGAAGGCGTAAAAATATTTAGAAATTGGTTTTATTGGATTTGTTAAATTAATTATATTTTTAATTATTTATTAGTTAATAGAGAGAGAGAGATTTTTTAGAATTTTAAATGCATTAAGTAGGGAAAATATTTAAAAAATAAAATATGAGAAATAATAAAACATTTTTTCCGGAAAATGTTTAAAAAAACTTTCGAAAAAATGTGAAGAGAAAATAAGGGAAAATATTTTGAAAACTTTCCGGAAAAATGTGAAGAGAAAATAAGAGAAAATGTTTTAAAAACTTTGTCTTAAAACTTGAATCTTCTAAAATAAAAATATAGCAAAAACAACAACCAATTTTCCCTTCATAAAATTGCGGTAAAAAAAAATAATAAAAATAATATTAAAGAGAAACATAAAATATAATTGCGTGATGGATAATGTGTGAAAAAAGCCGACTATTTAAAAAGCATTTTCTTATTGGCTTTTGCCTTTATGCCGCTAAATAATTTTCATATCAAAATTGAAAAATAAAATGTGAATGGAAAAGGAAATGTTTTTATATTTTCTTTTTTTTTAATTACAAAAATATAATAAGAAATGGAAAGGAAAAGATGTTTTCCGGAAAAAATTTAAATAAACTTGTCTCCGGAATTTTATTTAAAATTATTCTCTTTAAACATTTCAACAAACATTTTCCGGAAAAATATTAGATAAACTTAATTTCTCCTCAACAAACACTTTCCGGAAAGAAAACAACAAGTTTCTCCTCCAACAAACATTTTAAAAACATCAAACATTTTCCGGAAAAAAATGTTGTTTAATATTTAATGTTGTATACAAGTTGTTTTACAGTATTCTAAGTTCACAGCTGCAATCCACCAAATAATACAATTCACAGCTGCTAATTTTTAGACCAACTTTACAATTTTAACTAAGGAAAAGAGTAAGTTTAAATAAATTAGCAAATAATAAAAATAAAAGATTAAAGAGAAAATTTCTAAAAATATTTTATTAAAAAGTGGAAACAATGGAAAATTTAAAGGAAAAATTTTTTCTTTAATTTTGAATTTAATTTGGAAAAAGTTGAACTATTTTTTAGCAAAAAAAAAATTAAAAATTTGTTGACTATTTGTCATCATAAAAATAAATAATCCTTTTTTAAATATTTGAGAGAATTTATTGGTTATTTACTAAATTTTATGGCCATTTAAAGAGAGAAGGTTATATAACAAAATATTTGCTAACAAAAAAAAATAGGGAATAAAGATAAGCTTAAAAAATATTAAATATAAGAGAAGAAAAAAAATAGAATATTCATTACTCAACATATTAAAAAATATTTGCAAATAAAAAATGCCAAAAATAATAATTTCCCTCATTCAGGATAATAAAAAGAAAGAGGATTAACTTTATTTCTGATTTGTAAAAAATATTTACACTGGAGCATTTCTGAATATTCTGAATTGTAAAAATATTAAATTGTAAAAAAGTTTATTTTAATGAGAAATGTAAAAGTTGATTTAAAAACTTAGTTGTAACAATGTTCTGATTTGTTTTGTTCCTAATAATTACAAATGTTTTAAAACTTTGTTTAATTACAAATTGTAAAAGGTTTTAAAATTATAATTGTAAAATATTAAGTTTTAAAAAATATATTAATTTATTTTGTTGATTTAATTATTTAATTTGTTTGTTTGTTTGCTTAACATTGTTGATGGGGATTTGAACTTTTTTTTTATTTGTTTGCTTATTTGGCAAGCCATGACAAAAAAAATTCTATATAGAGAAAATTAAGGGTGGCAGACAGATGTGTAAATGGCTAAAACTAATTGATATATTTAAGTTGATGGGGAAAGTGGATTGTAAAAATTAAATATGTTAAAAGTTGAAAATGTGTTCAAGTGTTTGGTAGTTTAACAAACAAAATTATATAAGTATAATAATTTATGCAAATAATTTCTAAAAATATTCTGAAGATTAATAAAAATAAAATGTTTTTTCTATGTTAATAAATAAAACTTGAAAATAAAAATCAGAATTGTAAAACTTGAAAATAAAAATCAGAATTGTAAAACTTGAAAATAAAAATCAGAATTGTAAAACTTGAAAATAAAAATCAGAATTGTAAAACTTGAAAATAAAAATCAGAATTGTAAAACTTGAAAATAAAAATCAGAATTGTAAAACTTGAAAATAAAAATCAGAATTGTAAAACTTGAAAATAAAAATCAGAATTGTAAAACTTGAAAATAAAATCAGAATAATTACAATTATAAAATATCAGAACTAAACATGAGTATCTATGTGTTTGATTGTAAAATTATTAAATATTTACCTAAACAATAAAAATACATAGAAATACAAATAAACATATAATCTTAAGAAAACACAATTTACAAAGAAAAATAGAAAAGAAATCCATTGTTTAATATTTTCCTTTTTTGCGGCATTAAAAAGAAGAAGAAAAAGTAATTGTTTGTAAGGCAATTCAACCTCCTTCCCAACAAGTTTTGAAAAATTTTAGAAAAGTAAAAAACTACTTGACCCTTCCTCTCTCCGGGGGAAATATTTCCCGCATTTCCTTTCTTCTAGTAATTGTTTGCCAATTAATTGAAAAAAGCACAAATATGGCAATAAAAAGAAAAGATTTTTAACCGACAAAGAAAGCAAGAATTGAGAAGCAATTTAGTTAAGTGGTATAAATAAATGATAAAGGAAGAATATTGCAAAGAAGAATTGGCACTTGGTGAGGATATAAACAAATAAAAGAATAGTTTCATTTTTTGGTTAATTTTAAAGGCTAAAAGGAAAGATAAATAAAATTTAAATTGTAAAAATAAATTAAAAAAATATTCAGAGACTGACCATAAGAAAATATTTTTTTTTCTCAAATAAAATGAAGAGAAGAAGAAATTCTAATAATTTTAAAATAATAATAATAATAAGGGGAGAAAGGATAAATAAATAAATATATTCAAGGACAAATATCAACACATCAAGTTTTATCCTTCTTTTAATCTAAGAAAAGCTACTGTGTTAATTTTAAATGAAGGAAGAATAGTTCCCAAAATTTTTAAACATTTTTAAGGTGTTATTTATTAAAAAAGATGTTGCAAGATAAATATACCGACAAAAAAAAAACATTGTAAAATATGTTGAATTAAAAGGTAACTATAAATAATCTACTACCTAAAACATCAAACAAAACAATATAATTAAATAATGACCTTCAAGTTGTAAAAAATAGTTGTGAAAATAAAACTTTTTACGATTGTAAAAAGTTGGTAACTTAATTAAACCTATTTTACAATTTGTAAAAAAGTTTCACACATAAGTTTTACAATAATTTTACAATCGTTACTAATCAAGTTGTAAATTAAGTTTTACAATAATTTTACAATCGTTACTAATCAAGTTGTAAATTAAGTTTTACAATAATTTTACAATCGTTACTAATCAAGTTGTAAATTAAGTTTTACAATAATTTTACAATCGTTACTAATCAAGTTGTAAATTAAGTTTTACAATAATTTTACAATCGTTACTAATCAAGTTGTAAATTAAGTTTTACAATAATTTTACAATCGTTACTAATCAAGTTGTAAATTAAGTTTTACAATAATTTTACAATCGTTACTAATCAAGTTGTAAATTAAGTTTTACAATAATTTTACAATCGTTACTAATCAAGTTGTAAATTAAGTTTTACAATAATTTTACAATCGTTACTAATCAAGTTGTAAATTAAGTTTTACAATAATTTGTAAAACTTAAAAATATTCCAAAATATCAACTATACGAACCAAATAAATTAATTAGTATATTCTATTCCTAATTTGTCAAGTAATTTATTATTTTCAAGCTTCATTGGTTAGTCAACAATCGTGTCTTTTCTGCTTCTTTCCCTTACCTTCCATCCATTTATACCCTTCCATGTTTCATTTACTTCCGTTTTATTGTTCTATTTATTTTTCCAAAATTATTTTTTACCCAAATTCTCAATATACATATATTTATAATACCGGTTCGTGCCTAGCTCTAATTGTTGAATTAAGAAGGAAGGAAAAGTGCGCTAAATTGGGAGATGAGGAACTAAATAATATAAATAAATTGAATAGCAAGGAAAGGGAAGGGTTTATAAATGTAAGTAAATTAAGAGACACCTGCAAGAAGTAAATTGTTTCTTAAAATGGATTTAGAAACAAAATGTATTATTATTTAATAAACTTTAAAAATATTGAAGAAATTGTGAGAGAAAGGGAAAGTTTTAAATATTCAAACTTAATTTTTAAGAAACAATTTAAAAAATTCTAATAGAAAACTTTTAAAATATTCCATGGTCAAGGTCCGGGTATTCTTGAAATATTCAAAAAATTAAAAGTACAATTTTCCATGTTGTGGCTTCTAATTTTTATATTTTTTAGGGATTAGACATCCTATTCTTTGATTTTAAGAAATTTCTAAAAAATTAAGAGAAACTTTTAAAATATTTCATGGTCAAGGTCCAGGAATTTTTGAAATATTTTAAAAAATTTTTCAAAATTTTTGATACGGGCGGGCTTTTTTTGCTCCTTATTGCTCTTTTTTGCTCTTTTTGTCCTTATGCTCTTTTCATTCTGTAAACATAAATTTAATGTATTAAATAAACTTGGCAATTTGTTTTATTAAATTCAGACTCTAACTTTTTTAGATGAGAGATTATATGTACAGAGAAAGAAACAAAGCGTCTAATTGTTTGAATTTTAACGCCCATTTTTTAATTTCTTAAATTTTACTAATTATAGATACATTATTTTGGTATTTTTTAATTCTTTTAGAAGGAGAAGATTTAAAATTATTCAATAATCAGCCTTGTTATGTCTGTTACTCTCTTGCTAGGTGCTCAATGGGGCGATGAAGGGAAAGGAAAGGTTTATTTATTTTAATTTATTTTTTATTATCTTTAAAAATAAAGGTTTTGGACTACTTAATAGGTCATTACAAGGTTTTTCTTTTTCTATTTTTAATTTATTTTTATATTTTTAGATTGGTGTTGTAGCTCGTTCTCAAGGAGGTTTATTTTAATTTTTGGGCAAACTAAAAAAGCGTTAGGTAGTCCAAGGGATCTTTTAACCTTTATTTGTTAATGTAAGACTTAAGCTACTAAAAAATTTAAAAAGGAAACAATGCTGGTCACACAGTGGTCTTTAATAACCATGAATATGATTTTCACTTGTTACCTACTGGAATGGCTACTAAGGAATGTATAAATATAATAGGGAATGGAGTTGTTGTTAATTTGGACGCTCTCTTCATGGAAATTGAAAAGAACGGTTTCGTATTCGGAAATGACGAGAACGAAAAGAACAGGAAACTCTACATTAGTGATTGTGCACATTTGGTCCTTCCTGTACATATTGAAGCAGATGGATATCATGAATCTTTATTAGAGGAGAAGGCGTAGGGAGTTTTATTTTATTTATTTTCACGCACAAAGAAGTCATTTAAATGCACTTGCCTGTCTTTTGATCCTCAATATTGTCCTCTTTTCATTGATTTTTTAATTGAAATATTTTTTAGAAAATTGGGAACAACAAAGCGAGGAATAGGGCCAACTTATTCTAGCAAATGTTTTCGAATAGGCGTTCGTCTGGGTGATTTGTTAAACGATCCTTCAAACTTTGAAAAAAGGTTTCTTTTCTATTTATTTAAAAGAAGATTTATTTAAAGGTATAGAGAACAAGTTCAATTTTATTCCAAAATATTTGCGAGCATAAATTCTAAGGTTGAAAGTGACCTTCAAAAATTTAAGGTTTCTTTTTTAATGTTTTTTAATGTTTGACAAACCTCTCTTTAGGAACTCGCTTTAAAAATAAAAAAGCTTGGACTGGCCTGCAACACAACATTGTTGTTACATAAATATAGACAGGAAGGACGTTCTATCCTTGTTGAGGGTGCTAATGGAACTCTTTTGGATATTGATTTTGGTATTCTTTATTTTTTATTTTCTTAATTTCTTTTAATTTAAATTCTTTGTAAAGTTCTCTGTTGTCTCTCTTCTTTTCGGATACTATTTTTGGTTGAAAGTGGTTTTATTCAGACAGGGTTTTGTTCGTTTCCGGGATTGTGTCAGAGACATAATTAATTAAAATATTAATTAACTGTCCATCTTTCCTCAAAAAAAAGAATTAGTTAAAATTTTAGGAACTTACCCATTTGTCACTTCTTCCAATTCAACAGCAGGAGGTGCTTGTACAGGTTTAGGTTCGTTCAGGTTTGAAAAAGATGATAAAACAAATTTAATTTATTTAATGTTTCTTTCGTAATGTGGGGAATTAATTAAATTTAAAAAAAAATATCAAAGACTGTTTCACATTCCAGTCTTGGCGTTTCGGTCTTTACCTATTTAATGACTTTTCATTCTCTGAGGCAAAAAATACCCTGCGACACATTTTTTTGTTAGGTATTCCCCCAACATGTATTACACGCGTTGTAGGAGTATTCAAAGCGTACCAGACACGTGTTGGTTCTGGCCCTTTTCCAACAGAATTGTTAAATAATGAAGGAAAGCCTAACAAAGAAGGGAACAAACTTCAACAAATTGGTGCCGAAATTGGAGTTACTACGGGAAGGAAAAGACGTTGTGGATGGTTAGATATGGTCTTGTTGCGTTATTCTTGTATTATCAATGGATTTACATCGTTTCTTTTTAATTAAAAGTTGAGAATTTTGTTTTTATTTTTTAAGATTGGTGGCAACTAAAGTGGACGTTTTGGACACTTTCGAGGAAATAAAAGCAGGAATAGCTTATTATTTAGATGGAGTTGAACTTCTATACCCTCCAGGTTTTACTTTTAACTAATTTAAAAGAATTGAGTTAAAAAAAAATGTTGACACTCGAACGGGTTCGAACCTGTACCCCCACGACCTTTATATTAGCTATTCAATTTAAGTGTTCTAAATTTAAAAAATTTTTTCTTTCTTTTTCCCAGCAACAATAAACGATTGGTATAGAATTAAAGTAGAATACAAAACATTTCCTGGTTGGATGTCAGATACTTCAAAGGCCAGAACTTTTGATCAATTACCCCAAGCCTGTAAAGATTACCTTTTATTTATTGAACAAGATATTAAAATACCCATTGAATTTATCGGTGTAGGAAAGAGTAGAGATGCTTTAATTGTTTGCAATAAATTGGAATAAAAAATTCCTTTTTTAATGTAAATAAAGTGGTGACATTTGGGCGCAGGACAGTTAAGTGCCGTTATTAAATTTTCCGTTATTCTTTTTGAATCTGGATGGTTTTTTTCTATTTTTTAACACTCCAAAGATTGTCCAGATTGTCTTTATGAGTCCGCTTTGCTCCCACTTGTCCAGATCTCTAGGTTTACTTCAAGATTTCAATTCCCTACAATTACCTTAAAATATTTACCATTTTTAAGTTTACCATTTTGAACCTTAAAATAGTCAAAAATGTTTTAAAGTTGTCTAAATTGTAAATAAAAAATGTTAGGAATTTTGGGATTCATTTAACAATTTACCTTGAATTTAACTCTTTAGCCTTTAACGCTTTATTTTTTTTTTTTTTTTTTTTTGTTTAAGCATAATAGAATAAATGTTTTTTTTAAAATTATATTTTAATAATTTAAATAATTTAATTTTTTAAATATTTTTTTATTTTTTTAAATATTTTTTTATTTATTTTTATAAAGGAAAATGTCTTGGAAAAATACAGATCCTTTAGAATTATGGAAAACGTCAACTACACTTCCCATTAGTTGCAATAAAATAAATGAACTTAATGCAAAGGATAAAAGGTTTTTACTTTAAAGGGGAAAATGTCTTTGGTTAAGTGGTGAAATTTTATTTTTAATAATATTTTTTTCAAGTTACCAACCGCCCCCAGCACCTGTCAGAATTAGATTTTGGATGTCTATGAATCAGCTTGACTCAAGAAAAAAGATGGAATATTTCTGGAAGTTAATTAAGGCTTGGCCTGATGAATGGGAAAAAAGAGCTGTTATTTGGTCTAAAGCAGGAATTCCAATTGCGAATACTTTAACTGCTTTTTATATCGGTAAATCAAGGTTTTTTAAATGATTTTTATAATTTTTGGGGTGTTTTTGAACTGGTTTGGTATTTTTCTAAGCTTTTTAAGTGTTTAAATTCTTTTAAAAATTAAAGACACTCAACGAGGTTCGAACCCATGACCCCCCTAATTTTTAATATTTTTTAATTTTAACTCTTTAAGCAACAAAAATCACCGCTGACGTCTTCTTAATGGACCCAAAATTAAAATTCATACAAACAGTTCGTAAAATTCCAGTTCTATCTCCCTTTTTGATTTTTGCATTGGTTGGATTTACTTGTCAAATAATTACAATGACACTCCTTTTTTACCCTTATTTAATGTTTGAAGGTCAATTGTCTACTTCCAACTTAACCAAAAGAGCAGTTTCTATTTCCCTTTTAATGGGAGTTGTAGTACCTTTATTTGCAGTTCCTCCAGTTGCTAATAGTGCAGTTAGTTTATTTTAATTTTTTTCTTTAAATAAAACCCTTAAATTGTTTGGTTTTTGCTTCAATTTCTGGGTTTTCTTTTGTTTTAAATTTTATTTTAATTTTTATTCCAAAACCCCTTTAATTTCCCATGCTTTTTACATTAAAATTAATTTAAATAAATTCAATAGTCAATTAAATTCCATTTTTATTTTTCAGTTACTTAGCCATCGTGAAAAATTAGGAATGCGAAAATTACCGCAAGGGAGTGTTCTCGATCTTATTGCACAAACTTTTGAATCTACCCGTTCTGTTTGGCGAAAATTGCCGTTGCTTGCTGGAGTAAATTTAGGGGCTGCTGGTGTTGTTGTTTTTGCAATGGCTTGGGCTAGAGACAGGTTTTTTTAACTTTTAATTTTTCTGAAGGCTTTACCCTTTTTATTTTTTTATTAAAAATGTGTTGGAATAATTTAATTTAACTACCTTAAAAATTAAAGAAAATAATAAAGTAAAGTTGGTAATTAAAATTGACTGCTTTTTTTTTTGTTTAAACTTTTTTTTTGAATTCTTGGTCAATTTTAATTATTTAATTTAATTATTTTTAAATGCTCACAACTGTTCTCTATTTATTAATATTTAATTTAACTTTAACGAATTAATTAAAAAAGAGTTGGGAATTTTTGAAAACAATGACCACCTTTTTTCCCCTTCTTTTTAATTATTCTAATTTAATTAAATAAACTTTTCCTTTATTTATTTTATTTCTTTTAAAGAATTCACAGCAAAGTAGACGTTGATCCAGAATTAATAAATGAATTGGTAACAAATAGTGAATATTATCAAAACAAAAAAAGGGGATTTTTTGCTAAACAATTATACTCAATTGGGGCTTATTTGACCAGTCCGAAGGTTCTCAATTTCTTTGAAAGAAAGCGTGTTAGTGCTCCAGACAATCCTTTGGATGTTTAGGTATTTTAAATTAGATTTTTCTTTTAAATGTTGTTTCTGAGTTGATATACTTTTTTGTTAATTAGTTGGGTCTAACAGTTGAGTCTGACTCTAATTGAGTTTTTTAATACTCAAAAGTAGTGTTTAGACATTTTGAAAGTTGACATTTTGAAGGGATTTAATTTTAGTTTCTTTTTTCTTATTTTTTCTGTTCTCTAAATAATAGAATAATTTAAAGAATAGCCCAAAAAGTATATAAAAAACGCAAAAAATTGTTAGGAATTTTATTTTTTCTTTTAATTAAAAAATTAAGAATAAAAAAAAAGTCATTAAATTCCTTGTTTCTTTTTTAATTAATTTCGTTACATTTTTTAATTAAAATCTTTGCATTTTGTTCATATTCTAGTCGATTATATCTGAAATATTTATTTTCTAAAATTAAAAAAAAAATTTTTTCTTAACCTGGGCCGTAGGAGCAAAAACGCAAAAGTTGCGCCAACTATTGCGGTCAGCGCCCAAAAGTCAATGGACACTTAAATTTAATTTTTATTTTATTTGAGAGGCGTCAGAGCCTTTCATTCTTTTTTACCTACATTTATAATTTCGTTTTTCTCCATAAATCCAATCAACAGACTCTAATGACTGCATTATAAAGGTTAATAGAAACAGTTGTAATTGACTTTAAAATTGAATTAAATTAATTTTAAAATGATTAAAATAACAAACCCAGCAATTACTAGAGTTCCTGAAGAAGAAGCTTCTGCAACAGGGAAAGTGCTTTCTACACCCAATTCTAGACTAATGGGGAAGACTGGGATGGCAAATATTCCCAATAATATGAAGAATATAAAAAGGGCAATTATTGTGAATTGTAATGAAGTTGTTGGATTGTGGAGAAGCTAAAATAATTAATTTTATATAGTTGGACATTTTGTCCAATTTCTAATGTTTGGACATTTTGTCCAGTTGTAACACTTGGACATTTTGTCCCAGTTGTATCATTTGGGCATTTTGTCCCATTTGTATCATTTGGACATTTTGTCCCAGTTATATCATTTGGGCATTCTGTCCCGTTGTAACACATGGACATTTTGTCCAATCTCTTGATTGGACATTTTTTCCAATTTCTAAAGATTGGACGTTTTGTCCCAACTGTTTTACCGTATTTAATGCAACAGCAGAAACAGCAATTCCAACGTAAGAAAATTTAATAAATTCATTAAATTTCTTGGTTCTATCAACAATCCAACCACCAAAAATAGTTGATAAAGTTCCAGCAAAAGCAGAGGAAGCTAACAAATAACCAGAATTAACCTTTTTAATTTTTAAAGAATTAAATTTAATTAAAATTAAACTTTTGTTTCTAAAATTTCAAGTTGTTTACTAGCTGTAAAAAATATTGACCATTGAAGGGCAAAGGCCATTCCAAAGGTTAATGTTTGAATTAAAAAGAATTTTGAACTGACAGAAAATTTGTTTAATTTTTAAATTAATTTATTTTAATTTAACTTAAATAAAAGGCAAAGTCCTTTAATGAATTCTGGTTTATCAAAATCTGATGAAGCAGATGGAGGGGTTGGTGGCTTCTGTCTTGTGACTAGTAAACAAAAGAGCATTGTAAATGCTGAGAGAATCATTAAAAGTAGATTCTGAAAAATCAGAATAAAATCAGAATTATTCTGAAAAAAAAATCAGAATTTAATTTAAACATTACCACATAAAGTATAAGCAATTCAGTCTGTTGTAAATCATTTTGTGTTTTTTTCTCAAATAAAAAACTAAAAGTCACAGGAGTGATTGATCCAAGAAAAACACCAAAAGGATTGGCTTTTTAAATTAATTAATTTAAATTAATTAATTTAATTAATTTTACCAATAAAAGAAAGTGAATTAGCCAATGCCCTTTGATTTTCTCCAAACCAATATTCTGCCACCTTGGGGGAAAGACAAAGAAAAAAAGGTTGGCTCATAGCTGAAATAGTTTGGCCAAAGAAAAGAAAAATTAATCTGTCAGATTTGTCGAGTAATGGCAAAGAAGAAATAAAACGAATAATTGAACCAAATAAATTCAAAGCGGCGCCGAAATGGCACTTAATAAATTTAAAGAAATAATTAAAAATTAAAATAAATAAAAAGAACTGAAACTCGAATTCCATAACGATCGGTTATAAACATCCCAAACAACCCGGTTAGAACACCAACAAGTTGAAAAATTTGAGAACTCCAAGTTTCAATATCACAATTTGTTTTTTCTTCTTTACCCTCAACAACAAGTTTATTATTGCTTATATTATTGTTGTTACAGTAAAACAAGTTTGCTGCATTCTGAACTGGGGCAAATGCTATCCATTGCTGCATTTGTTTAAAAAACAAGGTAAAAAATGTTTAGAAGTTTATGTTCATGTTTTTATGAAATTCTGATTTTATGTTTTGATGAGTTTTTTTTTAGAATGTTTTGAATTTATTCTGATTTTGTTTTTTAAATTAAATATGTTTAAATATAATTAACTGTTGCATTGGACAATGCTAGGAGACAAACTGCTGCCAAAACAACCCAACGTTGAGAGTATGTTCTATATAAAACTTGAGGCTTCACAACATTTGATGAATACATCATTTAATAATTTAAAAAGAATTTTTTATTTTTAAATCTTTCAATTGAAAAATTTCAACTAAGGGGAAAAAGTATAAAAATTCTTTAGGTCAGTTGGAATGTGAAGAATCAAATGGATTGATTTAATTTTAGATCAATCTTTTATTTTTCAATGGCCATCAAAGTATTTATTTTTTCTAAAAATGTCATTTTCTTTCTTTAACGTCACAAAAATGTTTCAAGTTTGCTTATATCAAAAACAAGTTTTTAAAGAATTTTACAATTGTAAAGTTCTGATTTTTGTTTACAGAACATTTAAGTTTACAATTGCACTTATTAAAACTTGTTTTAGACTAAGTTTTACAATCTAAACTTATAATTCAAGTTTGCAAAAAAAGTTTTAAGTTTTACAATCTATACTTATTTAATAAAACTTGAAATACATATATGTAAAGAAGTCAAGCAAACTAAGTTTCTCAAGTTTGTGAACAATCAGAAATGTTTGGAAAAATAAATCCAAACAAAACTAAGTTTGCTGTTTTTATTTAAAAATTGTTACATAACAAACTTTTTATTCTTATTTGTTTTACAAATGTAAAATTTTCACGAAATCATATTTACATCAAAAAACATTTTATTCCTATTTAAATAATTTATAACTGTTAAAAGCAAATTGAGTATCAAAAAAAAAAGGAAAAATCCATTAACGAGAAACTTAAAATAAAATTTAATAAATTAATTAAACATTTATTTTATTAAAAGAAATTCTTCTCCACAGGCCCCTTCATCCAATTCCTTCTCACTTGCAGTTTTTTGGCATGTCATAGCTTTGCGAAATTGATGATCATAGGGACCGGCAACCAAATGTGAAACACAGTGACACTCAAAATTAATAGAGCCATCCAGTTTTGTTAGACCTATTGCATTATTTTTTAAAATACCTATGTTCCTTATAAATAAAAACATGGAGCATAATTTCTTCAGGAGACATTTTAGAAATAGATTCAACAATACTCATCAAGAATTGGCTAATGTAAATAAACTAGAATGATTTTTGTTAAAAATATAAATAAATCTTTTCGTTCGGTTTATTATTGTCAACATTATTGGTTCTCTTACGGTTGGCTTGAGAATTGGCAACTTTTAAAACAGATAAAAATTTTGAAAAAGATGAAAACATACTACACAATTTAAACATTAATTTAAATTTTATTACAGATAAAATTTTTTTTTGGTCAATATCAATTGCAAATAGATAAACATTAAAAAAATAAAATCTAACATTTACTGAGAAAAATAAATATAACAAATATTGTTGTCAAACTAAACTTCAAAAAACTGATAGGCATTCATGGTCAATTTTCCGGTGTTCTCACTGTAAAATCCAATAACTGCCGTTGTAATTAACGGAAAAGCCCTGTATTCAAGGTAATGTCCATCGGCATCTCGAAAAAACGTAGCTTCCCCTTCCGCATTATTTGAATAAAACGCCCAAGTAAGTGTCTTCCTCATACGTTTACGTGCATTTTCCATATGACCCCAAGTTTCAAACTTAAAGACGACATCACTGAAACCGCTCACAACACCGCCATTAACTAACTATAAGAAACGGAATCAAATTAATTACGCTTAAAGAATTGAACTAAAGTTCTAGTATTTTTTTTCCAACTAAATCCTAAAAACTAAAATCTAGTATTCCCTAAAGAATCATAAAAAGTTAACAAACCAGAGCCTGTTTTACCGCCTCACGTTGATTAATGGTCGCTTCCGGTAAGTAATTCAGAACCAATAAAGGATCAGAATCGTCGAAGTGCTGATCCACCAACCAAGCACCGAAGTCATCTCCCATAGCCAAAATATTTGCAATTTCTTGTGGTGTGAATGCGCCTTCAGAGCTACAATTATTAGATTTTATCAAGGTCTAATTTAATTAAAATAAACATCCTTCTAATAAAATGTTAAAACAAACAATGAAGAGAACCCGCAATGCGATGTACCAGAGTCAGAGGTATTGGATCCTGAAGACAAATTCATTATGAAATTGTATCTTAAATTTTAATATAAAATGGTACAAACAGAAAAAAAAGATATAAAAATTATTCAGTAAATAATAGAAAAAATATTGTAAAGTTTTACTTTAATGTGTTCTATTTCTCACAATTTTTCTCATTAAGGTTCGCGAATAGATGGCGATGGAAGGTTCTAGAAAAACAGAATGCCATAGTTATAAATTGTAACAAATTTAAAGTTGGAAAAGCTATTTTCTTTATTTTTGCTATTTTTAATCAATTTTTAAACGTTTTTAACTTTTTTAAATTAATTTTAAGCTTATTTAAAAGTAAATGTCTTCAATATTTAAAAATACAACGATATCGCTGTTTTGCGTATCACGCAATTTGCCTCGATTTACCAACTTCTTTATTTTTAAACCATTGTTTAGATTGATTACAGCTTCAAATTTATGTTCAATTTCTGAAGCTAAAGCTTTACCAAATATGGAAATTAAAAATAATAAAAATGAGAAGCTTAAACAACTCGAAAATTGCATTAATTTTATTAAAATGAGGTTTTTTATCTTTAGAGTTTTATTTATATTTTTTAGTCAGAATTTTAAAGAAACAGGAGATAAGTGTTCACAATATGTTTCCTTTTACAACAAATCAATTGGGGATGAAAATAATGTGAAAGGATACAAAAATGTTTACGTTAAATCTCTTTTTTCAATTTTGCAAACGTTTTATTTTGAGGGAGTGAAGAAAAATGAAGCGGATAATTTATTAATTGGCCGAATTAATTCAGGTTTATAATTTTTTTATTTTTTAGGAATTTGGAACTCCCTAGAGATGAGATTTTCCTTTATTTTGACCTCTTTTTAATTCAATTTTAATGCTTCCCTGTATTAGTCATTCTTGGTCGAGTGGGTTAACTCTTTGATTTGATTTATTTTAAATCAATGTTGGTTCGAATCCACTGGTGGAATTTTTTGCTTATTTCTCTCCAATCCTAAAATACTATTTAAAATAATTCTCAAGAATTTTTTAAAAATTGTTTTTTATTTTTTTAAATTTAGTTCTCAATTGTATAGAAGATTTATCCCCCACAAAGCGTTATAGTTTTATTGGCGCTGTTCTGTTAGCTGACGACCAGACATTAAAATTCTTTGATTATTTAAAGGTTTTTTCTATTTTTAATATTTTATTTTAAATTTATTTTCTTAAGATTAACAAAATTGAATTAACTAGCAATCACATTGAATATCTTTGTCGAATAGCTGTTTCGTCAAAAAATGTTTTTTTTTAAATTAAATTACCCAAAAATCTTATTTTTTTAATTTTTAGCCTAAAGTGCTTGAACCATTAGTGGATATTCCCGATTTTATAGGAAGAAGACTTCCACTCCTTGCAATGCTCTACGAAAATTTGGCTTTAATTTACGGTTTATTTTTTAATTAATTTTTTAATTTTAATTGAACTTTAAAGGAAAAACTGAGAAATTAGATAGACTCGAATGGCTTTGGCAATTTATTTTAGACAAAAAAAGGCATAGAGGAAGAGATATTGCTCATTTCAGGTTTTTTAAATTATTTTAGAGGTCAAAAACTCGAAATTCAAGTAAAAAGTACATTAGAGTCTCAGCCAGTAATTCCATTAAAATTAAATTTTTGAAGGACAGACTCTAATGTCCACTTGTATAATTAAAGAAAAATATTTTTAGATTTACACTTAACCGAATTGCTCATTTCTATCGTTGTTCTAATAAAAGATTACCAAAAGAATTGTCTTCAACATTGTCAAGGTTGGATAATTTAACACTTAAATTCAAAAAAGAAGAAGAAAAATAGAGGAGAAAAATTTCTAAAAATAGAGCTGTAAAGAAGGTATTTTCTACTACTAAAAACACTTCAAGGTTTATTTTTTTATTTAAATTTTATTTTATTTATTTAATTCTCTGACTCTTAATGCTTAAAAAGAGTCACTTTTTCTGTCCTTTTTTATTTAAAAAAAAATATTTTTTTTTTAAAGGACATTTAAGTGGACATTTTTTGTTTATTTTTTCTGGTCATTTTTTAACACATTTTTTAAAGAAAATTATTTTTTAATAAAAAGGAATTTTAATGAATAAAATTTTTATTTTATTTTTTATTTATTTTTTTTCTTCTTTTCCTTTTATTATTTATTCTCTTTTATGTGCTTTTGGTTGTAAAGAATTCCCCCCTCAACAAATCTTTTCCTCTGCACAGTTTAGATCTTTTATTAGGCCAAGGGATGTTTTTGGGAGATGTGGATCTGTTGGCTGTTGTAATTGTGGAACAGGTTTTTAATTAAAATGGACAAAAGGGTAAAATGACAAAATGGTAAATTGACAAAATGTCAAAATTACAAAATGTCACAATTACAAAATCGTCAAATTAATAAAATGATCATCTGCCCATTATGTCGAGTTACCGTTTTGTCCAAATAAAGATTTTCCAATTTTTTACATTTAATTATTAAAAAAAAAAAAGCAGATGAAACAGAAGGTACTTAATGCTGAATAAATGAAGAAATTAATAAATTAATTTCTTTTATTTAAAAGAAATTAAATTTTAACATTAAATATTAATTAATAAAATTTGTTTACTTATTTTTTATTTTTTCTTTCTTTTTTTTTTTTTCCTTTTTTTAAAAAATAAGGAAAAAAATAAATAAAAAGGTTAATAATATATTTTTAAGGGTTTTTCTCTTCTTTTTCTTTATTGGAGAAAGAATGTCATGTGCTTAAAAGTGTAAATAAACATGGGGAAATTATTAAAAATAATAAAAAAAAATGTGATTGACAATTAAAATTTATGTTATATAAATTTAAAATGTTGAGCAATTTTTGATAATATTTTAATTAATTTTTTTAGTTAATTTGGTGAGGTGAGTACCTTATTTTAAGGGGCTGCTGACTCATCTTTTCTTTAAATATTTTTTTGTATTTAATTAATTTCTACATTTTTTTCTTATCATTTTATAGAGCAGAATCTCCTCTTTCTTTTGATATATTTTTCATAATTTTATATCATTTTGATAAAAAGTTATGCTGGAAAAACCGATCACGCCATTTTTAAAACTTGACCTAAACATCTTTAAAAATTCATAACTTTTTTTAAGTTTAAGTTGTTGGCATAATTTTTTCTTTATTTTATAGCTTAGAATCTCCTCTATCTTTTGATATATTATTCATAATTTTATATCATTCTGATAAAAAGTTATGAGCCAAAGACCAAACGTCGCGCAACGCAAAACTCTTTTTTGCGCACAACTCTAATACTAGAGTAAAGCAAAAATAGGTCAAATCGATGCGAAAATTAGGAGGAAAAATTTTTTTTTGTTATTATTAAAATAAAATAATTTCCTTTCTTCTTAATTCATCATTTCTGACCCAAAATTTCGTTTGTTTTTGATGAAAAATACAAAAACGCCAAAAAAACGCAACTAATGACGCACACCTTATCATTATTTAAAAATAATCCAAATTTAAAGAAAGTAAAAAAGGAAGTTGAAAGGTGATTAATTTTGCTTTTTACTTTAATTGGTTTCTTAAATTAGAATTTTACACGTGAAGAATGGAAGACCTTTTTTATTTTTTTTTTCGTTGTCATTGCTTAGATTATTTTAAAAATTTTTTTTAATTCTGCGCCTAAATGACCTTCCAATTTGGTTTAATTTTATTTATTTTTTGGCCTTTTTGGCCAACAAAAAACAGTTGTTTCCTCCCAATTTTTTTAATTTTATTTTCTAATTTAAAAAGCCAATTGGCTAAAAATATTTTAATGGACGGATGTGTTCATTTTTTTTCTTTCTATTTTTGTTCTTTTTTTTTTAATTTACCTTTAAAAATGTAAGTACTAAAAAGTGATATTTTTGTCCTTAAAAAATTTAATTAATTTTTTTAAAATTTTTCTAAATATTTTTAATAGTTTTAACTTTCTTCTAGTTAAATTTAAAAATTTTTTTGTTTGACAACTAAAAAGTTTAAGGAGTTTGCGCTCTTAATGCGAGTCTGCGCCCTAATGTCCCCCTTTATTTTCTATTTATTTTAAAATTAAAAATTTCAATAAAAATAAATTTAAATTAATTTTCTAAATATTTTTAAATTAATAAATTAATTATTTAGAATTGAAAAAAAATTCTTTAACAACAAAAAAAAATTAATTAAATTTAATTAATTAATTTAAAAATGAATTTTTCTTTATTTTTTCAATTTTATTTTATTAAATTATTTTTATTAATAATTGCTCCATTCTGCTCTTTTGCTATTTTATGCAGAACAGGCGTGGATTTATTGGGAGGTCCAATAGCTAATTGTGGGAGAATTAACCAATGCATGAATACAACGTCCTCTTTGGGACAAACTGTCTTTTCTTGTGATTTTGCTGGTATTTGTGATAATATTTTGAATTTGAGAGACAATTGTATTCAGGATGGAAATAGAATGGTAATTTTTAAAAGAAAAATTAATGGCACCGGAGAGGGTCGAACCCGGACCCCCTTGGTTTGTTCAATTACACTTAACTACGAAGATTTTTAATTTATTTTAAAAATATTTCGGCGCAGAAACTTTTGGGCGTTTCTTTGTGTGTAGACGTAAAATTATTTTTTGCGCCGAACTGACCCCTTTATTAATTTTTAATATAATTTAAGGTCTGTTGTTGTTCCAATATTGATGGCTGTAATTTTGGATTGGGAGATGGAATATTATCAACTAATTTAGTAAATATTCCTTTATTCAATAAAAAGGTAGCAACAATTCAAAAAAGGGTGTCTTCAAAATTGGAGGCTGCGGCTATTTTTAATTTTGTTGATAAATTGGAACCTAGTGAATTCTGAAAAAGAAAAAAAGTTTTTTTATTTTTTGTTGTCTTTTATTCACTTATTTAAATTTAAGTAAAATTATTTTTTCCTGACCTCACGAATTTTTAAAAAATAATTTTAATTATAGGAGTGAACCATTTGGGCGCCAGCCATTATAACTAAGGAACTATTGGGTATTTTTAGGTGTTCTTGGTACCATTTTATAGAGCAGAATATAGTCTATAAAATGGCAAAAAATCAAAATTTTTGGAAAAATATAACAAAAGTTATGGTCAAAAAACTACATAAAATGCAGGTTTTTGGAGGTTTTTTGACCATAACTTTTTACTTTTCCAAAAATTTTGATTTTTTGACATTTTATAGACAATTTTCCGCTCTATAAAATGGTACCAAAAACACCAAAAAATACCCAATAGTTCTTTAGTTATAATAGCCAGAGCTTAGGTGGCCACATCCCCAAAAGAACATCCTTCCACCACTTGAAATAAAATTAATTATTTTTTGAATAAATTCCTTAAATAAAAATACTTCATTTTTTAAATTAAATATGGCCATTTGGGTCTCATTTCCTTCTTCGGCGCAAACCGTCTGGGACTAGTCTACCTTAATCTTTTTATTTCTAATTTTTCTCTTCCGGAAAAAATTTTTAAATCACGTCAGTTACAATCAAAAAAGATTTTTTTTCAATACATTGTAAACATTTTCAAAAAATTCAATGCGCAAACTGATTATCTCACCCCATTAGGCCTTAATTTTTTTTTGGCGCTTAAATATTAAAATTGGGGTCGGCTCGGCGCAGCCTAAAGCGGCGCCCCTCCAGTTAAACATTTCTGCGCCGAAATAACCCCAAATGTTTTTATTTTGTTAAAACTTGGATGACTGGAAACAAGTTGGAAAAAAGAGGGAAGGAAATGGTAAAAGAATAGAAAAGAGAAGATAAAAATATAAGCGGATTTACACCAAATTTTATTTGAAAAATGAACACAATTTTTGAAGGCGCATGTGAATTCAAGGTTGTTAAAAAATGTGAAGAATAAAAAGGTTGGTAAAAAAAGAATTAAATAAATAATTTTAAACATTTTAAAGAGAATTAAAAAATGGCTAATTTAATTATTTTATTTATTTTATTTTTGTCTTCATTTTGGACACAAATAATTAATTGCCAAAATGGTTATTATTTTTAATTAATTAAAGAGTTTAAAATGCTTTAGATTTCCCTTCAACTTCAACTACTTTTGATGCATCAGACACTTCAACATTAACAACAACATTAAATACAATAGTAAGCCTTAAAACTTTATTTTTAAATGTTTCCCAAACAAAGTTGTTAGAAACAAACAATTTAACAACAACAACCATGTTTCAAAACACAACATTTTCAGAAGTTGAACAAAACATTACAACATTTAATGCTTTAAACACAACAACAGAAGGGGTAATGTTTTTGTATTTTTTAATGTTTTTGTATTTTTTAATGTTTTTGTTTGCTATAAAACAAGGCGGAAAAACATGTTTTTAATTTGTTTTAATGTTTTTAAGTTTATTCTTTCTGATAATGACAACAAAAACATCACTTCTTCTACAAACAACAACACAAATACAAACATGTTTTTAACAACAACAGAATTACCCAACTTAACCAACTATACAACTACAACATTAAACAATAATATTAGTAAAATAATCTCTCGAGATTCAACCGAAAATGTTGAAAAAAAGGAAAGATCTATTTTAGCTTCAGGTTCAGTTTCTTCTTCTCAGTCAATAGAGGAAAAAGATGAAAATGAAAAAACAAAATTTGGGAATAATTTAATGGAGAATAATCAACCAAATAAAATTCCTTCAAGATTATTAATTTATGCTGTTCAAAGAAATTCTAATTATGTTGAAGAAGATTTTGGAAGTAAAATAAAAAATATAATTTAATAAACTTTAATTTAAGCAAATTCAATATCTTCAACTGGAAAGACAAAGTTTGAATTATCTAAAGAAGATAAATCAAAAGAAAGTTTGGAAAAGCCAATGTTGAGACGACGAAGAGGTTAAAAAGAAAGAGAGAAGAAACATTTGTTTTGATTAAGAACATTAAAACCTTGTTTTGTTTAAACAAAACAAGGTTTTATTTAAATCAGCAAAACAAAGTTTTAATGTTTTTAGTTAAAGAATGTTTTGATTAAAAACATTAAAACTTTGTTTAAAAAATTAAACTTTGTTTTGTTTAAACAAAACAAATGTTTTAATGTTTTAAACAAAGTTGTAATTTTTATTTAAACAATGTTTTGTTTAAATAAAAATTAAAACTTTGTTTAAAACATTTGTTTTGTTCAGATAATAATTATTTCTCCGATGCAATGAGTAAATTAACTAATCCAATTGCTACTGCACAACAACAAATACAACAACAACAAACAAACTCTGTTGCTTCTTTACAACCCCAAATAATTCCAATTCCCCCAAATTCACCTAATATTATATTTACTAGTGGTAATTTAAATTTAAATAAATAAATTAATTTAAATTTAAGACACTGGAAACATAACGCTACAAAAAGGACCTGGTTTCATATCTGTAGAAACTTCAATGGGACAGCATTAAAAAGAAGCCGTTTGGGCGCGAAAACTTTTTGAGTGTGTTTGACCCTTTTTTTGTTCCACAATTTAATTAAAAAAGTTTTGGAAAGAGAATTGGAATTATTTAGACACTCAAATTTCGCGTTCTAACGACCCCTAATTTTAATTAAACTTTTTAAACTACTTAAAATAGAAAGAAAATTTTAAACCTGTTTTTAACAATATTTAAATACCTTATTTCTTCAAGTTTTGGAATAAAGTTGCTCTGTCCTTTCATTCTGTTCAATAGAAATGTCCTTGTTAAAGAAGGGAATGTAAAGATCTGTGCCTAAAAAAATAATTAATTAAATATTTTGAACATAAAATATTAAATAATTATTCTTCTTTATTTCCCCTTTTTTTTAAAATAGGGGAAAACACAGAGGTAAAAAAGAAAGAAAAAGAAAGGTTTTTAAGGCCCAAAAACTTCAAAAAGTCTAAAAAACAAAAAAAAACCGTAAGCACATCTCTGCCTTCTCACAGCTTTTTTCTTCAATTGATACATCAAATACTCGTCCTTAGTCATCGTTTTTCTTAATTGAAAATCTTGATAACGAGCATTAACTACCAAATAAATTAGGTACGATAAAAGAGAACCAATTATTGAATACTAAAAGAAGAAAAAGAATTTTTTAAATTATTTTTAATAAAATACTCGTATTAAATTTGGATAACGAATAAAAAGTCCACTGAAATTTAAAAAAGAAATTAATTAATTAATTAAAAAAGCCAAACTTTAATTTCTTTCGAGTCCAATGTATTTTCCTTTTATTATATTCAGGTACATAGTTTCGAAAAGAATAAAGCCAAGGCGTTTTTAAGTGTTGATGAATGAATAAAGACGAAAACTTTGAAGCACTAATCATTTTTGAAAACTCTAAAAATAAATCTAAAAATAAAAACAGGGTTAGAAAAAGTTAATTTTTACTAGAGAAAAATAAAAGAAAATATTTAGAAAGAAGAGAAAAAAAGAAAAGAAAAAGAAACATTTCGCCAAAACAATTAAAATAAATTAATTTAAAGTTTGAGTCTGAATAGCGATTAAGCGTCTCTTTTCCTTAAAGAAAGCCCAACTAGTCGCGTCAATTTATTCACTCTAACTTTCTCTTTTTCTCTTTATTTAATAATATTATTTCGATTAAATTCTCTGCTTTATATTACTTTTTGTTGATTTAAACTAATTCTCTTTTTTCAGTTTTTGTTGATTAAACAAATGTCTTTTCTGTTTAAAAATACAAAACTAATACCGCTAACAATTAATTTGTCTTCTCTTCAACCTCCAAAGAATTGTTTTTGTTTAATTTCTGCTTTAAATATTAAACAAAGCAATCAAAGAAGACAGCAATATTGTTCAATCAATAATTATGCAGTTTTGAATAAGACACAAATTAGGGATATGCAGGAACAAGGATTTCCGTTTTGGGAGTTGAGATGTGCTGTTGAAAGTGCAATAAATGAGGAATTAAATAAAAGGTTTATTTTGCTTTAATTTAAGGGGAAAGGCCTTTTAGAGTCTGGGGACTTTTTCTGAATTTTTTTGGTCTTTAATAAATCTCTGGATTTAATTTTAGAATTTAAATGTTTAAATTAAACCCCTGGACTGTTTAAAAAATAAAAAATAATTCCATCGGTACCAGAAATTTATTTAAAAATTAAATTTAAAGCAACTATTCCAATGCTTTAAATGTCTGGAAACTATTTGTGGACAATACTCAATCAACTTTTGGCATTTTATTTTTAATTGAGTTTCTATTTAAAAATTATGAAGGAAACGAGTTGAAGAGAAACATAGGTTTTTTAATTAAATTAATTTAAATTAATTTCTCTAAAGCCTTATTATGGAACGATTCCAAGACTTTATTAACCGCCAACGATTTTATTGCATACCTGGTTATTGGAATGATGAAGACTGGTTATATTGAAGAGGCTAATATTTTTGCTAAAAAGGTTTTCTTTTTAATTTTAATTTTAAATTTTGACCTTTTTGGGGTTTAAAAGGGTCCTTTATTTTTATTTAAATTAATAATAAATTTATGGATTTAAAAGGAAATAATTTCTGAGTATTTTTAGGGTGTTTTTAGACTACCCGTTCTTTTGTTTGTGAATTAATTAATTTTTAATTCTTTAGTTTACCATTTTTGGTACTTCATTTATTGCTCCATTCAAAGAAGCTATTGAAGGACAAGAGGTTTTCTTTTAATTAATTTAGTTTTTAAAATTAAAATTTAATAGGATTGCCTTGAATTTTTCCAACAATTTTCTCAATTATTGGAAAATGTTTTCTTTTCTGTACCGACACTGACGGTTGAATTAAAGGCTAGAATGAAGGATAAAAGGAATGAAAAGTATAATAAAAATGGTGAAAAATGTGAAGAAAATTTAGAAGAAGAAAATAAAATAAAAAAGGTTTTTTTAATTTAATTAAATTAAAAAAAATAATTTTTTTTAAAGCCTAATTTTCGTTTTCAAAATTTAATTTGGATTTGGGCACCTCCAAAAAAATTAAAAAATAATCCTTTGGACGAAAACTATTTGCCTCGTTTAAATAAACCAAAAAAACAAAAAATACATCAAGTTAATTTAAAAAGTTTGGAAAAATTGTGTGTAGAATTTGTTCATGTTTGGGAACAAAAAGCAGGTTAAAACTTTAATTTAATTTTTTACAACATGTTTTTAAAGTTGAATGTTTAAAATTAAATGCAAATCAGAATCCTCTGGAATGTTGTTATTCTTTTGTTAAAAGAAATAACCTTTCACTTCCCAACACAACATTACAAACAATAGACAAAACAGATTTAAACAACAACAACAACAAAAACATTAATAATAATAAAACACAACTTGTTTTTAATAATTATTAATGTTGTGTTTTTCTTCATGTGTTTTTCTTCATGTGTTTTTTAAAACTTGTTTTTATTATTAAAGTTTTGTGTTTTTGTTTGTTTAGGTTTTTATTGTAAAAAATAAACTTGTTTTTGTTCAGAAAATAAACTTTGTTTTTATATGTTTTTAAACACATTTTTATTTCAAATAAACATTATTATTTGTTGGAAAAAACATATTTTTGTTTTATTTTTGTTTTAATTAATTTATTAATATTTTTAATTTTTTTATTATTTTAAAAATTAATTAATTAATTAGTTTGTGAATATGACAACCAAAAATGAACAAATTCAACAACAACCAAGTACTTCAAATTCAACCCAAACATCTCCTACACACAATAACAATAATAACAACAATACAGTTACTCATGTACATAAACGAATATTAAGTCAATCAATTGCTGCAATATGTCAAATGACAGGTTTTACTAATATACAAACAAGTGCATTAAATACAATTACTGCTTTGGCTCATAAATGTAAAAATTAATTAATTAATTTAATTAATTAAAATGTTAAAGATTTAACACAATTATGCTGTTCTAGCAGAGAATTATGCGAACATACGGGACGCTCAATTTTAACACCTGGAGATCTGTTTATTGCAATGATTAACTCGGGAATTGATGTTCAAAAATTTCCCGAGTTTTTACAGTCAATACAACAAACAAAACCTCCCCAATTTACAAGTTTTTTCTTTTTAAATGTTTTTAAACAAACAAAAACACAAATATGTGTTTTTGTTTAAGTTAAATAAACTTGTTTGTTTAATTTAAATAAACATTAAACAAACATGTGTTTTAGTTTAAGTAAAAACATGATCTAAACAAAAACACATGTTTATTTAAATTAAACATTAAATAAACTTGTATTTTTGTTTGTTTTAAACATTTAAAAACTTCAATTTATCAAAACAAACTTGTTTCAAGTTTTACCCCAATCGCCAGTAAAGTCTCCTCCATTGCTACGAATTTCCGATCCACGGCCACATCCTTCATATTTTCCAAACTTTTTGCCTCCTTTTCCAGATCCGCATACATATATTCGAACAGAGGTTTTCTTATCCTTAAAAATTAATTTAATTCAAAATTAAGGTTAAAGATGATATTGACAATAATTACGAAAAAGTTCGTTGTTTAACAGCAGCAAATAAAAGAGATACTGAAAAGAGTTTAATAAATTATGCTCTTTGTGTATACCCCAGAATATGTGTGTTTCAAGAGATGGCAATGAAATTACAATTTGAGTCTAAAAATGTAATTAATTAAATTTAATTAATTAAAATTTAAATTAATTAAATTAGAAAGAACAAAATGAACACAACAAAATTAATCAAATAAATAATGAAATTATTAATGGACAAGAAAATATTGATGATATTTTAATTTTGGAAAATGGAAATGGAGACCCTGAATGTGTTCAAAAGAAAAGAAAAAAAGAAGAAGAAGAAAATGAACAACAAAAATCCCTTAATTGTTCTTCTGGTAAAGTTGAAATAAAGGTTAGAATTTAATAAAAATTAATTTAATTTTATTAAAAAAGACAGCAACAACAAGTGCTTCAACTTTAACTGATTTAGTTATTAGTGAAGAACAACTTAAATTACGTGACACAGAATTGTTTTATGTTTTTAAACGAATTCCCCCCTATTGTCATAGTAAGTTTGTTTTTATTATTACTATTAAACAAACAAATGTTTTTATCAAAACATTTGTTTGTTTATATTATTTTTTATTAAAACATTTGTTTAATAAACTTGTTTACTTTAATGTAAAACACAAATGTTTTTGGTAAAAACATTTATTTAAACAAACATGTTTTATTTAAAAACACATGTTTGTTTAAATAAACTTGTTTAGCTCACTGTAAAATAAACAAATGTTTTTATCAAAACATTTGTTTGTTCATTTTTACTAAACAAATGTTTTTATTATTAAATAAACTTATATGTTTTTGTTGTTTTGTTTGTAGAAAAAAGAAGTTTTAATAATGTTTTTCTAGTTTTGTTGCCATTTGAGAATCACAACCCATATATTACTGCATTAGTGACTGATGATGTTGATGTTGCAGATTCTGAAGAACACAATTATTTTGCTTCAATTCTCAGTAAAGAAATGGAAGAAGAAGAAGAGGAAGAATTAATAGAAAATAATAATGATGAGGAAGAGCATATGGATACTAATAATTGATGGAATTAAATTAAATATACCTCTCTTTTTTTGGATTTATTAAATATAAAATATTATTTAATTAATTTATTTATACTTTATTTAATCTCTCTTCTAATATTCCTTATTTTTATGTCTCTCTGCAATATCCCTTCTAATCGGTTCCCGTAATTGTGGCTCAGGCTCAGTTGAAGTACTTGTAGCCATTACAGTTGTATCAGCATCATCACATATATAAATAGTATTATCTGTTTCTTTTAATATTGGGTCTTTAAAATAATTTATTTTAATTAATTTAATTGTTTTAACCTTTCCCTTTTTTTGGCATTCTCATATAATCCATTAATGGAATTTGGTCATAAGAATGTAAACTTGACATATCTTCCAATAAATGTTGAGCCGCATTCCTTCTAATTTGATCAAAAATACTAAACGCACACTGCCCTTTTGGAGGTTTGGATTTTATAGTTGAAGCAATGAAATTGACACCAACAATTTCATGTTTGCTCATCATACTTTCGCTTGGTACACTAAGCACTGAGTTGCTGCAAAAGATTTAAACATGTTTTAAAAATCAGAAAAACATTTTTGATTCAAACATTTTAATAAAAACATTTTCAGAATTTAAACAAAACACTCACAAAAAACATCTTCAGAATTTTGTCAAAACATTACCAGAATTTAAACAAAACATAAATTTAACATTTTCAGAATTTAATCAAAACATTATCAGAATTAAAAAAAAACTTACTTAGCCCTAAAGCTTCTTGCAGTCTTAAATTCAAAGCCTTTTCCTTCCTTCTTTTTTGTCTTGGTAGCATCTTTATCGCCCTTTTTATTTAATTGTTTCTTAACAACCTGTTTCTTCTGTACCTGTTGTGATGATTCTCCTGAAATAATCATCTGTTTACCATTTGTTTCACTTTTTAATTTCTCCCTTTTCTTCTCTAATTTTTTCTTTTTGTTGTTTGTTTCTGAAGAAGATGGCTAAAAGAAAAATCTTTTTTTTAATCCAAAAATCCTTTTACCTTTAAAGTTGAAGTTCTATTGTTATATTTACAAGACTTTTTAGCTTTTTTGCAACAATTTGGGAAAATCATTATTGACATTAAAATGGTAAAAAAGGCCAAAATAGAAAACAACAATTTATCTATTTAATTAAATTAATTATTAAATAAATAAAAAATACCTTGAAGGAAAGGAAAATTCATTTTAAAACACAAAATAAACAAAGAAATAAATTAATGAGGTAATTAAACTTGACTAAGAATTCTGGTTTTTATACTTGTTTTTTTCTTTTTAATTAATTAATTTATTTTTTATTTCTAAATTAAATAAATTTTAATTAATTAAATTATTTTCCTTAAAATTCATCATTTATTTTTATTTTTTTATTTTTTCCATAAACTCCATTAATTAAATTAAATTCACGATGCGTCTCAGTCAATTCATGCCAAAAACGAAGCCTTTCCCATTCTTCAAAAACATTTTCTTTTAGAACAGAATTTGTTCCATTAATTAATAAATGACAGGAAGGGTCGTTTTTAGTTGCAAGTTTCCAGTTAATATTCTTTACAGTTGGTTTACTTAAATAAATAAATATTAAACATTATCAGAATTTAATCAAAACATTATCAGAATTTAATCAAAACATTATCAGAATTTAATCAAAACATTATCAGAATTTAATCAAAACATTATCAGAATTTAATCAAAACATTATCAGAATTTAATCAAAACATTATCAGAATTTAATCAAAACATTATCAGAATTTAATCAAAACATACCCATTAACAACAAAACTAGCAACAATTTCCACCAACAATTCTGCTACTTGTTTTGCCTCCTCACTCTTTGCATAAAACTTTCCAACTCCAAACAACAAATCATGGTCTAACATATGAAACGCTTCTCTTACTTTAACCCATTCTGGGAACAAAGAAGGTTCAGTCCAAGCAAACTCGTAAAAATAGATTGGCCAATTCCACTCAACTTTGAGTCTTAATTCCCAAAATGCAGGGGATATGTAATGAAGGTCGCTAAGTAACTAAAAGATATTAAATTAATTAATTAATTAAATTAGAATAAATTAAAGACTTACCAAACTATATCTCTCCAAAAAGAAATTATTATCCTTTTTTCTAATTTTATATTCTTTTGTATAAAAATTAATTATTTTTTCTTGAACTATTTTTGCAACTTTATGACCAAAATACTCATTCTTAGCAACCATATTTCTCACTATATTGTCAAAATCTGCTTGACCAAAATGCCCAATTCTTTCACGGGGAACTACAAATTGTGTTACACTGCTATTCTTTGACTGAATTAATGCTGAAAATAAAAGGTCAGTTTGGTGCGAAATTTTGAGTGCCAAAATGGTTTGGCACTGAAACGTCCGGGGTAAAATTAAAAAAAAATCTAACTATAGGCCAAAGAGTCCATTCTATTGTAACCCATTATTGTTGGCTTCGGAGGTGATTCTTCCATTAGAGTAAGTAAATCAAGGGGAAAGAAGTCATTATCTGATGTTCTTGTTGCGAACTTTGCAAAATTAACATCAGCCCTTGAAGATCCCTTTTATAATTTAAATTAAGGTTAAATTAATTGAAATTTTGTCTTATTTTTAATTCTGACATTTTGTCCAAATCTCAATTAATTGACATTTTGTCTTATTCTCAACTAATTGACATTTTGTCCAATCTCAATTAATTGACATTTCGTCCCACCATTAGTTAATTGACATTTATAAACAAAAACATACAATTTTCCCCACTGCTTCATGTATCTTCTCAACACTAGAAGAACGTAAACATTCCTTCAACCTAACAGAATCTTCTTCACTCCAACCATCAGAATTGTAATTTCCCCAACAATTCAATTCCTTCCCCAAAGCCCTAGTTTCATTAAAAACAAACGTTCCACTCTTTGTTTGACTAAAATGTGAACCACTTAATTGAATGTTTTGTTTAAACAAATGACGGGAATGAGGAGAAGCTGACAAAGAAGAAATTGCTGCAGAACCAGCAGAATATCCTAACAAAGTTATTTTGTTTAAGTCTCCATTGAAGGCTAATTCTGCTTCGCTATTTATCCATTTTAATGCGGACAATAGATCCCATAGGCCTAAATTTCCTGTGAGTGTTTTGTCCCCTGTTGAAGCAAAACCTTTAGACAAAACGAAAGAAAATAAAACAACAAAAATACAAAAATTAACCTAAAACTCCTAATCGATATTGAACAGTTACTACTACAATACCTCTACTTGCATAATGTTCTCCCAACAATTTATAATTGTAATTGCGTGCTGTCCCTACTTCAAACGCTCCCCCATGAATTATAAAGAGAATGGGGAAAAGAGATGTTAATTCTTTTACCTTTTAATTAACAAGGCTTTTTTTAAGAAAAATATTTTACAAAATTAAAACCTCTTGTCTTTTGTGAGGAGCAATAACATTTAAATAAAGACAATCTTCATCAAAAGGCACTTTCAAGTTCAAAATTTCGTCCCCAATTGGAAGAGAATGGGGAACACAAGCAGGAGAATACTCTTTTGTAATTAATACACCTTTCCATTTTGAAGGAGGTACTGGTTTCTTAAAATGGGTAATCTTGATAAAATAAAATTTAAAAAATATTTTTAAATATAAAAAAGAACTAAAGAAAATTTTAAATTAATGTTTTTAGTTGTTAAAAAGCAAAAGCACCCAAGCGGAATCGAACCTGCACCCCCATGTAACTTTATGGTTCCCAGTCCAACATCATAACCACTAGACCACCAACGAACTTGTTAGATAACATTAAAGTTTAAACATAAATAAAAGAAGAATGCTTAATTTTAGGACATTTTTCAATCAACCCTAATTAGAAGTTTTTCATTTTAAAAAATTAAAAAAACCTCAAATCTTAACTTTCCAATAGGTTTTTCAGCAAATGGAATACCCAGAAAAACATCAATTAATTTTCCATCTTCAAGTTTATGTACAAATCCTTCAATTTCTCCATAGCTTGTTTGGGCAATTATTGAAGGGTTGTTGCTGTTGTCTAATCCTTTAACAAAGAAAAGCTTTAATAAAAGAAGCAGAAGGGCTGTTTTAATCATTTAAACCTGAAAATTAAATTTAAAATGGATTATTTAAGTCAAAAAATAAAAATTTAACCAACGGAGCAATAGAGTCTCAAAATAAAAGAAAAGGAACATTTGAGTCTAGGCTTTAATTTAAACATAAAATAAAATTAAATCTTTTTTAGTCAATTTCCAAAAAATATTAAAAAGGATTTACATACTTTGTCAAGTATTTATGTTTAAATTAAAGCTGTTTAAATAAACGTTAATAAAATTAAAAAATAAAAGATTGATTTTTGCATTGAAAAATAAAGCATTTTAATTAGAAAATAAGAGAACGATAAGGAAATATTTAAATGAAAAATATCAAAGAAGAGAAAAGTACACTAAAGAAAATTTATTTAATTTTTTATTAATGTCAAAATGTCAACTTACCCAAATTAGAGTAGAGGGTCACTAGAGTCTCAACCAAAAGGAGCACTGAAATATTGAGTATGCACCAAAGAATAAACAAAAGGGACATTAGAGTCTCTGGGACGCTTACAAAAAGAACCAAATTTTCAAGCCAAGACTCTAATGGGGGAAACCAGTTAAATAAACATCATTTAATAGAACTTTATTTTATTTAAAAAGTCTAATTTTTATCATCAAAATATAACAACTAAAAATTAAAATAAAAATAATATTCTATTAAATTTAATTATACAATAATATTTTAAGTCTAAAAAAAATTAATCAATTAATTTAAAATAAAATTCTCTCTAAATAGGTAAAAAAGTGAAATAAAAAAAATAATATTTTTTAATTAAATTATTTAAAATTAATTCTATTTAATTAATTTAAATTTAATTAAATTGGTTAAATTTTAATTAATTAAATTTAATAAATTGATTAATTAAATTGAAATTAATTAAATTTTAATTTAATTAAATAATTAAAATTTATTTAATTTTAATTAATTTAATTAATTAATTAATTTAAATTAAATTAATAACCTAAAAAAATTTTAAAAAAAAATTTCCTTCCCTTGATTTACTTCAAAATCCATTAGAAGAATTGTTAGAAGATGAAGAAGGAGGATTTTTATCATCTTCTGTCTCGTATGGCGGTGGTAATTGAACAGTCCCTCCCTTCTCTATATTCCAAATATCCTTTGCATATTCCTTTATTGTTCTGTCTGTACTAAATTTACCACTTGAGGATATATTGAATAGACACATTTTAAGCCATTTATCTTGGTCCTTTTTTAAAGAAAAATTTTTTTTTAACCGTAAAAGCATCAAAAAGACAAAACGGTCAAAAGGACAAAATGCCAACAAACAGAGAGATTAAAAAAACAAATTTGACATTTTGTCATTGTGACTTTGTCAGCAAAAAAAAATTAAAAAACCTTGTAAGTCTTAGAAACCAACTCCTGACAACGTATATAATCAGCATAGTCAGCACAGACATGAAAACGATCATAAAAACGTAAAGAATTAGCAACATCTTTAAGGTCATCGGGTTGGTCAGGAGTGAAAAAACCTGCTTCAATTTGTTCTACACATTGACGTAATTCTTCATTTTGTTCAATAAAATCGGTTGATTTATAACTAAAAGGAAAAAAGGTCTAAAAAGAAACTCAAAAAAGGACCCATTTTTGAAGGAAAAATTGGTCCCCCAACACTCAAAGGAAACGGAAAAAATAAAGAAGACATTTTAAACTAATAGAGCAACTTAATTAAAGTAGAAAAGAGCTCTTTTAGCAACCAGAAGATTAAAAAACCAAAAAGGACACAAAGAGAAGGCTGGAGGGAAATGTTCCTTATCCTCTACCTTTTTAATCAAAGTAAGGGTTAAGGAACAATTTAACAAACTTAATAATTTTTATTTATTTATTTTTTATAAATATTCTTCTACTCTTTTTTTAAATTTAATCAAAAAAATGGATAGAAAAGAAGCTTTCTCTCAGCCTTTTCCTCCCTCAAAAGAATAAAATAATTAAAAAACCTCTTTTTTTCCAAAGCAGCAACGTCTTCCACTTTCATTCCAAAAATAAAAATATTTTCTTCACCCATTTCTTCAGCCATTTCAACATTTGCTCCATCTAAGGTTCCAATTGTTAAAGCCCCATTTAACATAAATTTCATATTCCCAGTCCCTGAGGCTTCCGTCCCTGCTGTCGAAATTTGTTCAGATAAGTCAGCTGCGGGGATTATTTTTTCGGCCATTGAAACACGATAATTCTCCAAAAAGACTACCTAATCAAAAAAAAAATTTTTTTTAAACATTTTGAAAAGTTGGCGTTTTGAAAACTTTTCAAAATTTTGGACAAAAGGGTCAAACCCCAAACTTTAGACAAAATATCAATAAACACAAAAATAAATAATAAAAAAAACCTTCAATTTGTCCCCAACAATAGGATCAAAATTAACAACAGACGCAACAGCATTAATTAATTTAATAATTTGTTTAGCCATGTGATACCCTGGAGCTGCCTTAAAATAATTTTAAAAAATTAAACAAAGAAGAAAAAGAAAACCTTTCCACCAAACATAACAGTCCTCGGAACAACTTCAGAATTAGGGTCTGTTTTTATTCGATTGTAAAGAGTAATTACATGAAGAATATTTAATAATTGACGTTTATATTCGTGAATACGCTTTACATGGATGTCATACATACCTTTTAAAATTAAACAAAAATAGTTAACGTTGAAAGAATAATTAAAAAAAGAAAAGGAACGCTCAAAAAGGTCAAAAACCCAACTTTGGACAAAATGGTCAAAAACCCAACTTTGGACAAAAGGGTCAAAAACCCCAATTTCTAACAAAGGGCCAAACACCACAATTAAATAAATAAAAGAAAGAAAAACAAACTTGCAGGATTAATGTCAATGTCAAACTGTTCTTTAATAAATTGAGCAACACGTAATTTATTGTCCTTAACAAAATTTAAAAATTAATTAAAATTTAAATTAAAAAAAAAAACTCTTTTAATCCGTGCAATAGCATCCAAAAATCCAATATTATTAGAATATTTTTCTAATTGTCTAAGTTTTGATAAATCATTAATAAATTCATCCCCAATCTTCTAAAATTTAATTTAATTAAAAAAAAAGTTTTTAAATTAAATTTACGTCACAAATAAGGTCAGCAAGTGAAGGATTACACAAAAGAAGCCAACGACGTGGAGTTATTCCATTCGTTTTGTTTTGAAAACGATTAGGGAAAAATTCAGAAAAATCGCGGAAACTAAAAAATTAATTAAAATAAAAAATTAATTTTTGGTTAAGTGGAAAAATATTAAAAATATGTAAAAGGGGGTAAAGGTTCGAACCCTTTTGAAGGAAAACATTTTTAAAAAATAGGAAAACACTTTTTCAAGCTTTATAAATATTTTCTGCACCAAATAGAATAAAAAAGAAAAAAAAATACGTTTGACTTTTAAGCAAACTTGAATGTAATTCAGCCACTCCATTAGTACAGTGAGAACCAACAATGCACAAATGTGCCATATTAATTCTTTTATCTCCATTAAATTCGTCAGGTTCTTCAACTATTGACATTCTACGCATTCTGTCTAGATCACCAGGGAATTTCTTTTCTACTTGCTTTTATAATAAATTGAAAAAAAAAATTTTTTTTTTAACATTAATTCTCTTACGTCTAAAAATTCTTGGTTGATCATGTAGATAATCTTAACAAAAAAATATTTTCTTAAATATTTTTTAAATTAAAAAGATTTAGAACTTAAATTTTCAAAAAAAACATCACAATTAATAAAAATACAAAAAATAGATTTTTTGGTTAAGTGGAGAATTTTAGCTTAAAAGACGCAGGTTCGAACCCGCTTAGGTGCAACAATATTTTTAAACTATTTATTAACTTTAAAAGGGAAGGAACTCAATTCTAACCAAAAATAATTTAAAAATAAATTAAAAAACCTCCAAATGTCGCGGCAATAAATGCTCAAGCATTGAAACCTGAATTTTAAAAATTAGTAAAAATTCAAAACATTAAAAAAAACCGGCCAACGTTCCAAGGCTTCAGGTAATAAAGTGTGATTAGTATAGGCAAATGTTTTCACACAAATATCCCAGGCTTGGTCAAATTCAATCCCTTCAACATCAACCAGAAGACGAACAAGTTCAGGTATTCCAATGGATGGATGCGTGTCATTTAATTGAATTGCCACCTTTAGAATATTAAATAAAAACAAACAAATGAAGGAAATAAAGAATGAACAAGTAATGGTAAAATTTCTTCCAGTTATCACAACTTTAGTTACTTTGGTTAAGTGGTACCAAAGTGATTGAACCTTAGAAGGGGGTGAAGGTTCGAATCCGTTAGGCGCCAAACATGTTTTAAATTAAGAGACTCAACGTATTAAACAATTTTAACCAAAAAATCACCAGAAAACACCCAAAAATAATTAAAAAAACAAAAACCTTGTCAGGAAACGAAGCAAAATCAACACGAATAGGACTTCTATTACCATATTGACTTGATTTAAAACGTCTAATAATATCCTGTAAAGTAGCCGCTACCAAAAAATATTCTTGTTTCAATCTCAATTCTTTCCCAACAAAAACATTGTCATTCGGGTAGAGAACGCGTGTTATATTTTCGGAAACATTTCTGTCCATAACAGCTTGAATGTATTCTCCATCGTTGACTAAAAATGGATACAAAATAAGCAAAGATAATTTAATGTTAATTTTCCCAAAGAATTGGTCTTTAATTTAAAAATAGTCAAAGGGACCCGTGCCAATAACTAATTTAACAAAATTAAAGAAAAATGAAGCTCAATTGGTTCAGAAATTGTTAAAATTACTTTAACCCCCACAAGTAAAAGGTTTTATCAAATTAAGAAAAGCAAACAAAATTGCAAATGGAAGTGATTCTCAGCCTTTGCAGACCAAAGACGAAGAGTATTAACCACATTATTCCGAAATCCGGGCACTGGAGTGTCATAAGGCATAGCAAAGACTAAATGAGTGTCTTTCCAATGACTCTAAATAATTTTTTAAATTTAAATTCTTCTATTTAAATAAAAACCTTTCCGGAAGAATCTTTTTCAACTTTTCCATAGAAATTGACTGGAAGCATATATTCTGGTCTAGCTTTCTCCCAAGGATTGCCAAAGCGAAGCCAATCGTCTGGTTCTTCGACCTAAAGGTTTCAAGTCAGTAAACGATGTTTTTATTTAAGAAAAGTCTATTGACATTTGGGAATCTCATCTTTTTAAAGTAAAGAGTAGTAAAAGGTAATTTTATACGTTTACTTTACAAGCTGAGACAATGAAATATCTAAAGGGAGCCTTTATCTTCTCCGGTTTATAGACCTCCATACATTAGTGATGTTCTAAAAGCATATAGCTTTCAACTTTCCTTAACTTATATTTGGTTCAGAAACGCTCAAAAGTTACATAAATGTTAACAACAAGAACTTAGAGCTTCCAAAGTGGATTTAGTTCGACTCAAACAAAAGGGAGAAGAAAGAAAATCAAGCAAAGAAAAAAAAGGTTAAACTCCAAACCTGCCATCCATCCTTTATTAACTGTTTAAATATTCCATATTCATAACGCAACCCATAGCCATAAGCAGGAATTCCCAAAGTAGCCATTGAATCAAGAAAACATGCAGCTAAACGTCCAAGTCCCCCATTTCCTAGGCCTGCATCTTCTTCGATTTCTTGTAATTCTTCAATGTTTAGACCAAGCTAATTTTTGGAATTTTTATTGAGAATTAAAAAAAGAAACCTGATAGAGAGCTTCATCAACAGTCGCTTGCATTCCCAAATTCAACATTGTATTTGACAATGTTCTTCCCATATAAAATTCTAATGAGAGGTAGTAAACACGCTTAAAAGGATTGGAATTAAATTTTAAAAGGAAATGATAACAAGAGCTCCATGGGGTTATTTTGTTACTACTTTACACCTTTCTAACATTTAGCTCGTTCAAACAGTTAAAGGTAAAATGCCCAAAGAAAAGCTAAAAATAAGGGAAAAAGACAGATAAATAATCATAGGAAGATTACCCTTCAGAATGGCTATAAACCAAAAAAGGCCTCCCTGTCCTAATATCAAATAAAAAATAAACCTTAGGATCCTTCTCATAATAATGCTGTTGTGTTCGAATCCATCGACTGACCAAATGGTCGCGGACAGTGTGCGCAAGAGCTTAATAATAAAACAAAATTTAAACATACTAAAATATAAACAAATAAACCTTTCGACTGGTCCCTTCTTTAACCCTTTAAATTTACCAAAATAATAATCCCTAGGCGTTGACACATTTCTGTCCTTTATCATTGAAAAATGAAGATGTCGATTGAACGTCTTTTTAATATTTGCAACATTCTCAACCTGTGCAATTCCTCGTACACTAATTTGTTTATGTTTATCAATGTCAGAATTATCCATTTTTTAAAGATTATCTTTAATCTTGTTTAAAAAAAGAAATAAAAGTTTTTAATAAATATTAAGAACGTTAAAACAATTAAAAATAAAAAGGCTATTGGTTAAAATTTACTACAAAACAAATAAAAGAATTTAACCTCCAATATTGATCTTAACATAATATTAAAGGTTAATAAATATTTAATGTGAAAAACACAAGTATGTTAAAAAATAAATAAAAAAAGACCAAAATACACAGAGAAAAGTAGAGGCGAAAATAACTAAAGAAGAGATAAAAAATTAAAGAAAAGACCGACTAATCGCAAGCCAAGTAATCGCGCATAGTATTTAAAAAAAACTACGCGTTAAGAAACGAAATTTCTGAATTAAAAATAATTTAAAAAATTTATTTAAACAAAAATTGATAAATTTAAGATCTAAAAGCTTGTGTTGGTTGATTATTTTGATTAAACTTTTAAAATAAAAAATTAAATATTTTTTTAAATTTCAACGTAAAGTCACCATCTTAAAAAAGAGTTAAAAAAATAATAAGAAAATTGTTTAGTTTTTTTTTCGTTTAATTTATTTTAAACTGTGTATAATTTACATTTTTTCTAAAGAAGTTATTTGTTTTTTGCCAATAAATCTTTTCCTTTTTTTAACTAATTTTTAGGGAGAAAAAAAAACAATTATTAAATTGATTTTCTCTTAAAAATAAAAAAAACATTTAAATTTTTATTTATTTTTATTATTTCATTTTTAATGTCTTTCAATCTAATATCCTATTTGTAATCGATTCTATGCACTCTTTTGCCAGTTTAATATTAATACCAGTTTTATTTAAATATATGTACACGGTTGTAGTACGCATATTTTCCTCCTTTTACTTATACTACATATTATGTACACATAATATATTTTTGCTTTCGATGCAAAGAAAAATCAGAATTTTAAATAAACTTAATCAGAATTTTAAATAAACTTAATCAGAATTTTAAATAAACTTAATCAGAATTTTAAATAAACTTAATCAGAATTTTAAATAAACTTAATCAGAATTTTAAATAAACTTAATCAGAACTTACTCTAAGAAAATAATAAATCAGAATAAAATTCAAACAATGAATAAAACAATTAATAAAAATAATTCCTCTGAACCTACAAAAATTATACAAACAAAACATGGCCAAATACAAGGTTTTAAATACCAACTTAACAACGAGGAATGGGCAGATATTTTCTTGAATATTCCTTTTGCTAAGCCACCCATTGGAGAATTAAGATTTGAGGTAAATTTTAAATTAAGTTTAAAAAATCAGAATTTAAAAAAATCAGAACAAAAATCAGAATTTAAAAAATCAGAACAAAAATCAGAATTTAAAAAAATCAGAACAAAAATCAGAATTTAAAAAATCAGAACAAAAATCAGAATTTAAAAAATCAGAACAAAAATCAGAATTTAAAAAAATCAGAACAAAAATCAGAATTTAAAAAATCAGAACAAAAATCAGAATTTAAAAAAATCAGAACAAAAATCAGAATTTAAAAAATCAGAACAAAAATCAGAATTTAAAAAATCAGAACAAAAATCAGAATTTAAAAAAATCAGAACAAAAATCAGAATTTAAAAAATCAGAACAAAAATCAGAATTTAAAAAATCAGAACAAAAATCAGAATTTAAAAAAATCAGAACAAAAATCAGAATTTAAAAAATCAGAACAAAAAAATCAGAATTTAAAAAATCAGAACAAAAATCAGAATTTAAAAAAATCAGAACAAAAATCAGAATTTAAAAAAATCAGAACAAAAATCAGAATTTAAAAAATCAGAACAAAAATCAGAATTTAAAAAATCAGAACAAAAATCAGAATTTAAAAAATCAGAACAAAAATCAGAATTTAAAAAATCAGAACAAAAATCAGAATTTAAAAAATCAGAACAAAAATCAGAATTTAAAAAAATCAGAACAAAAATCAGAATTAAAAAAATCAGAACAAAAATCAGAATTTAAAAAATCAGAACAAAAATCAGAATTTAAAAAAATCAGAACAAAAATCAGAATTTAAAAAATCAGAACAAAAATCAGAATTTAAAAAAATCAGAACAAAAATCAGAATTTAAAAAATCAGAACAAAAATCAGAATTTAAAAAATCAGAACAAAAATCAGAATTTAAAAAAATCAGAACAAAAATCAGAATTTAAAAAAATCAGAACAAAAATCAGAATTTAAAAAATCAGAACAAAAAAATCAGAATTTAAAAAATCAGAACAAAAATCAGAATTTAAAAAAATCAGAACAAAAATCAGAATTTATTTTCAGAAGCCTCAACCCCCAGATAACTGGGAAGGTATACTAAAATGTACAGAGTTTGGTTCAAGCTCTATCTCTATAGATATTAAAACATTTAAAACATCAAAATGTTCAGAAGATTGTTTAACTCTAAACATTTTCTGTCCATCACAAGTTTCTTCCCCCATTCCCGTTCTTTTTTATATTCACGGGGGAGGGTTTTGCAATGGCTCTGCTTGCGATTATGGCTACAAACATTGGGTAGAAAATTTTATATCTCAACAAATTATTTTGGTTACAATACAATACAGACTAGGACCTCTTGGTTTGCCTATTTTTTCAAATTGTCAACATTTCAAAATGTCAACTTTTAGGTTTTCTTTCGCTGGGTGACTTTATGCCTGGCAATTTAGGTCTATGGGATATGGCCCTAGCACTTAAATTTGTATATCAAAATATCCAACAGTTTGGGGGTGATTGCAACAAAATAACAGTGGCAGGGTTAAGTGCTGGGGGAGCGGCGGCTGCGTCACTGGCTTTGTCGCCTATTACAAGGGGTAGAAAATTAATTTTAAAAAATTAAAAAAATTAATTAAAAAATAAAGAGATGGTCTACGCAACCATAGAAATGAGTGGAACTTTATTAGCTGAATGGACTGCTAGTGAACAAATTATTACAGCTGGGAAGGAGTTTGCTAAAAGGGCATTTTTAATGGAAAAAGGGAAAGAAAAAGGTTTAAAAAAAATTTTAAAAAATAAAAAATAAATTAAATAGAGATTATTTCATTACTTGAATCTTCCCAACCTTTGGAATTAATTTCTACTGAACAGATTAAATTAAAATTAAAATCATTAAGTGTTGAGACAATTATGAAAATTACTACAGAAATGGTTTAATTAAAATTTAATTAATTTTTTAAAAAATTAAAATTAAAAAAAGGGTACAACCAGAAAAGAACCTAATTTACTCATTTGGACTCCTCGCATTGACGGCATTTTTTTCCCAAATGATTTTATTTATTTAATTAAAAATAATGGAATTAATGAAAAAATAATTCCTTCACTTATGGGTGTAACAGAAAAAGAGGCTGTTTATTTTGGTATTAATTTTAATTTTTTAAATAAAAAAAATTAATTTAAAAATTTTTAAGCTATTCAAGGCAAAGATAAATTTCTCAACCCTTTCTCCATTCCCCGCGAAGAAATGGAAAAGTTTAGAGAAAAAGAGTTTTGTAAACTTGTAAAGGAAAACATATTGTCTAGCGTTCCCTTTAAAAAGTTTTGTCAGACATCAAGAAACTTTTACAAAGAAATGGATGAACAGATGCTTAAAGACATTTGCAACTTTTATTTAGAGAAAGAAGAGAATAAAGAAAAGAATGGGATAAACATAGAGAAGGATAGAGAAACAAAAGAAAATACAAACTTTTACTTGGAACAATATGTTAGAGTAAGTTTATTTAAAACATGAACTATTTTCTGTTCTGAAAAAGTTTGTTTTATTTAAAACTTGAAACATCATGTTAGAGTAAGTTTATTTAAAACATGAACTATTTTCTGTTCTGAAAAAGTTTGTTTTATTTAAAACTTGAAACATCATGTTAGAGTAAGTTTATTTAAAACATGAACTATTTTCTGTTCTGAAAATGTCTTATTTTTATGCACTCTCTAACCTTTCTCTAACCTATTTTATTTAAAACAAACTTTTTCAGTTAATTTCGGATCTTTTATTTAATGTTCCCTTTATTTGGATGGCTAAAATGAGAAAAGAAAAATTACAGCCAACTTATCTTTATATTAATAATTATTACAATTCTCAACAATTTTATAATTGGTTACCGGTTAAAGGAGCAACTCATGCTAATGAATATCCTTATATTAATGGATTATTTCCTGTTGGGGAATTTACTTTTAATGAACAGGATAGACAACACTCAAGTGCATTAATACAAATAATATCAAATTTTGTGAAAAATGGGTAAGTCTGAATTATTAGAAAAAATCAGAATAAAAATCAGAAAAAAGCAGAATAAATCAGAATAAAAATCAGAAAAAATCAGAATAAAAATCAGAAAAAATCAGAACAAAAATCAGAAAAATCAGAAAAAAAATCAGAATAAAAATTCTGATTTTTCTTTCAACTTTTAAGCAACCCAGGAATAAAAGAATGGACTTCAAGTCACAAAGATCCCACAGATAATCTTCAACCATTAAAAATAATGCAAATGGGAATACAAAAAGGAGAGCATAAATTAACACAAAAAACCCAACTTAGTCAGTGCGAAAAAAGTGCCAATTTTTGGACAAAGTTCAGTGACAAATTTAAATTTAATCCTGTTAGGGGAAGGGAAGAGGAGGGGAAAAATTAATTTTAATTAAAATTAAAATAAATAAATTAATTTTTATTTAATTTAATTAGAATAAATGTCCTTGTTTTCCCCTTCAAAAAATTAAAAAAATAAAATCAGAAAATTCTGAATTAAATTCCTTGAAATAAAACAAAAAATTCAAGGAATCTTTCCTCCTTAAAAAATCTTTTTTTCTTTGTGTTATTTTAAAAGAAAAAAAAATAAATTTATTCAAATGATGCAAAAATTGAATAAAATATTTTTTAAAATAACAATATTTGAATAAACTAATTTTGTTTGTTTTTAAAAAAAATATATTTTTCAATCCTCCTTAACCCCCTCAAAAAATTAAAAAAAATATTTAAATTTAAATAAAAAATAAAACTAATTTTTCCTTCATTTTTTAAACACAACTTACCTTTTTTTTCTTAATTTCCCCCAAAAAAATAATTATTATAATTAATTTTTTTTATATACTTTTTATTTTTTAAACATTCTCACCGCTCTCGTCATGTCCTTCAAATGAATCAACATTGTCTGAAAAAAAAAGAATTTATTTTTTAAAAATTTTCCGTCTTTTAAAGCAGTTTAAGAAGCTTAAAAAGGCTTCAATCTCATTAATAAAATTTAAAAAAATTAAAAATAAACCTCCATTCCTATCGGTTTCAGCATTCTCCTCACCCCCAACAACAACAACATTCTCTTCTACTTCAACCTCTACTTCCTCTTCTTCTTCTTCCTCCTCATCTCCATCAATTATTACACTCTTTGTTGGACCAACAGTTTCATTATCTAAAAAACATTTTTATTTCTTTCCTTTTTTAATTAATTAATACTTGAAACAATTATTGGCCCATTAATTTGTTCATTTTCCTCAATTTGTGCTTCCTTTTTAACCACAATTGTTGACTTCAATGGAGAAACAACTTTACCCCCTAAAACACTTTTCTTTTGTTTAAAGCCTTCTTCATCTTCAGAATCGTCTTCTTCAATTTCTTGTTTGGTTACAACATTACCAGAGATTATATATGTTCCTAAACGCTTGAGTTCTCGGTCCATTTCTTCTCTGCGAAGTTCAATAAGACCTGAAGGAAAAAAGGAAAAAGTTGAAGTTTTTGGGAATTAAACAGGTTAATTAAAGAGACCTCAATTTACAACAAATTCAGAGCTTAAAGAAAATAATTTTGGAGGTTATAAAGACTAAAAGTAGCTTAACCAACTGCTTAAAACCCAAAGGGAAGCGAAAAAAAAAAGGTTAGAAAAAGGCCCACTGATCCAACTCATTGTCAGTTAAATAAATGACTGAAAAAAGATCTAATTAAGACTTAAAAAAGCTATTAAAAAACAGAAAAACAACAAACTTTCAATCTTTTTAGAAGAATCTTTAAGCAATTCTAAAGTTCTCAGAGTATGTTTTGATGGCAAAAAGAAAAGTGGTGGTTTAGTTTGCGTTTGAATAAAACAGGCAAGTCTTTGAAAATGTTTAGTTTTCTCCTCCGCCTAAAGTTTCAAAATTTTTAAAAGACAAAAAAAAATAAACCGATTGCTCAATAGCTTTCTGTCGGCGAAGTGCCTGAATTTGAATTTCTTTATCTCGCCGCTTTTCCATTAAAATATTGCGCTCGCGTAACAATTTCTCACGATTTTCCTTTTCGTCAACCTCCAAACGACGCTCAACTTCACGTTGCTTTTCGAGCTAAAAAACAAACTAGTAGAGGACAAAGAAGTTAAAGAAGAAAACCTGTGCTTGTCCTTTAACCCCAACAGTCTTTTCTTCCTTCTGAAATTGACGTAAAGTACGAACCAGAAGATTGGAAAAAAGACGTCGGTTCCTTTAGAAGATATTTAAAAATCAAACTTCTCAATTTAAAAAAAACAAACCGGACAGCATCCTCTTTAGTTTCATTTTTCTTCTTCTCAGTGATGATAGCAGTCCGCGACTTGGTCTCAATTGTAGACGCACCACTTGTTGACGACATTATAACACTAGACAAAGTACGTTGAGTTCGTGAGGGAGGGGAATATTCACGTGGTGGGTAGCGCTGATTGTTGTGTTGATGCTGTTCATTCCATAAGTCATCATCACGTCGAGAACGTTTCACACTTAAAATTAAAATCATTACACATTTATTAAGATCGGGATGAACTTTGAAAAAGTCTGGGGTCTTAATTAAACCCAACGCATTTTTTAAGGATTATAAGCCTCTCTGGGGGTTCCTACACATCTACCCAATATCACTAATTAACAAACCTGCTCTCCGGTCCGATAATTATCCTTCGACCACCATCAAGAATTCGACTTTGAAAAAAAAAAGTAAGGGAAACAAAAATGTAAAAAATACCGATCATTTGAAGGATTTGTCACGTTTCCAGAATCGTTAGCATTTCGCTTCCTTGTGCTAAATCTAAAAATAAAACAAGTAAAAGTCAAAGAGAAATAAACACCGATCCTGAACACCAGATAATGAAGACAAATCCATATCAATATTTCTAAGTTCTTCATATGCTAAATTCAATGCTGAATTAACGTCTACCGCCATTTTAACAAGAAAAGTATTAAAATTAACTAAAAATAAATGAAAGTATTAAATAAAAATGAAAGAAATTAATTAAGAACGAGAACCATGGAAATCTTTAAATTTTGTTAGACTGTCTAATGTCTCTCCTCAAATAGCTTTATCTCTAAATATTTTTATTAAACGCAACGCCAACATTAAATTACTGTAAAGCGTTAACTTGACACAATAATGTTCGCCCTATTAAAAACATTTAAATGTTGAGAAACATTAACAAACAAATAAATGTTTAAATAAGTTTATACAAATAATAGATGAAAACAAGAGTTTTCTAAATCAAAACACTTCTCAACATTTATTTTTAATTAATCCATTTAATGGACAAACAATAACTCCTTTTTCCATTAAAACACTAAAAACACAGAAAAAGACGTAGGCAACCAACATTATCCCTCCAAAAAGTTTACTCATTTTCCAATGTGTTATTGCCTTAATTTAAATGCTTTGTGTTTTTGTTTGTTTAAAGTTTATTTGTTCTTGTCTAAATGTTTTGTGTTTTTCTTTAAAGTTTATTTGTGTGTTTTTGTTTTAAGTTTATTTTTCTGCTTAAGTTTATTTGTGTTTTTGTTTGTTTAAATGTTTTGTATTTTTGTTTAAAGTTTATTAAATTACCACAGAAACAACAAGCACAACAAGCATAAGGAATAAAATGCTGATAGAGCAAAGCAAACCTTAACAAGAAATAATGCATTATTTTCATTAAAAAGGGAAAAATGTTTTGAAAATTAAAAACACCAAACCATTAGATCCAACAGAAATGGGAGTTAATTTTTCTTCAATCCCTTTCTTTGCAGCAGTTAGTGAAAAATGCAACAGCCAGGGGATTGGAAGACCAACACAAATATCAAAAATATTGGAACCTATAGAGCTTGAAACGGCCATATCCCCCAACCCTTTTCTTGAAACAATAACACTGAAAATTGAACAAAAATGATTTTTTTTTGTTTTTAATTTTACCTCGTAATTAAATCAGGAATTGAAGTGCCAGCGGCTAAAGCAGTTAACCCAATAATTTCAGTTGGAATACCCAAAGTTAGGCCTACAATAGATGCCCACCAAACCATTAAATATGTGAACAGAGCAATCCATAGTACTTTAAATTAATTAAATAAATTAATTTTAATTTAATTACCGGAGCCAACAAAGGTAAAAGCTGCAAACTTTTTTCTATTCTAAAAAACAAGTTTAATTTAAATCAAACTTTTCCCAACATCTCTCTTTACGTCCGGAAGAGTATAAACTAAAGGAAACATAATTGGTGCAAGAAAAACAAAAACACATTTTTTATAAAATGTTTTTGGCCAACTCAAGTCAATAGAAGATTCTTGTTGTTCTTCTTCTTCATTGATTTCTTCTTCTTTTTCTTTTTTTATTACCTCAATTGCTCCATTTTCTAACACTAAATCTGGAGAATAATTTTCATTACCATTTTCTTCTATATATTCTTGTTTATTATGCATATCTTCTTTACTATTTTTGTTTATGTCTTCCTCCACTGGGGGAAGAGAAGAATACGCCTTTATTATAAAAACAAGTTTTAATTTGTGTTTTTTTCCTTAAAGTTTTGTATTTTCCGGAAAACATGTTTACTTCTAAAGTTTCAAGTTTTCCGGAATTTTTATTTATAAGGTTGTATTTTCTAAAACAATGTTTAAAGTTTTGTATTTTCCGGAAAACTTTTTATTATTATTTTTACATACCGCCATTGAAGGAGGAAAATTTTTGTTTTTTGCAACCAAATTTACTGGGGGAAGTCCATTTGTAATATCTTTAAGTTTAAACTATTAAAATTGATATTATTAATTAATTTACTTCTATGAGGTAAAATGCCATTATTTCCTGTAATAGCTGGTGAAACTAAAATAGTTTTAATATCTTCATTATTTGTTGATATTATTGTATTTTTTGGAAGGGTATAAGAAAACGATGGAAGAGAACAAGCCTTGTCAAGTTTTCTGCTGCTTCGACGACCATGTTGTCCCCTAGCAGTCGAAGCATTTCTTCTTGATAATGTAATAATATGATCAGCCGATTCTCTTTTACGTATAATTCGTGACGAATCTAAACTTATTAAAAACTTGTTTTCCGGAAAAAAGTTTGATATTTTTAACATATTTTAAAAGTTCTGAAAACAAGTTTATTATTTTTTCCGGAAACACATTTTTTGTATTTTTCAAACATTTAATTAAAACAAGTTTTAAAATAAACTTGTTTTGTACAAAACATTTAATTAAAAAAATTAAAATGTTTTAGATACCTGAATATGTTGTTGATTTTATTCCAATATCTTTGAGAAGCTTATTTGGGTCTAAAGCCACCTATAAATTAAAAAAATAAATAAGGAAAATAATATGTTAACCTGTAAAATTCCTGGGTAGATTTCTGGAAAGCTAGCTCCTGCGTGAAGTAGAGGTCTTCTAAGCTCAATTCCACCTGCTGTTGTTTGACGTGGTGTCTGTGTATTTTTGTTCATGTTTTTTCCATCTGCTAGGCTAGAAGATTTTTCATTAGCATCACCACTGACATTATTTACATTTGGAGTAAGTTCATTAAATGTCTAAATAAAAGAGAATACAAAGGTTTAAAAATACATACTTTCCGGAAATATATTATAAAACTTTTCCGGAAAAACATTAAAACTCGTTGAGGAAATAAAAACACATGTGTTTTCTTAAAACATGAAAACACTTTAAAATTAAAACTTGTCTTCCGGAAAACATTAAAACTTGTTTATGATATTAAAAACATTTTAAAATTAAAACTTATTTTCCGGAAAAATATTAAAACTTGTTTTTAAACATAAACCTATTAAAGTTTAAAATCTAAACAAAACAACACTCACCCCATATAATAAGCCCAACTTTCCTTTTACCCATCGTTCAATCTTTGCATTGTATTTCATAAACACAGCATAGATTAGATAAACCACAAACATTGCTAATGCTTCAGTCCAATAAACACGCTCATCCAAAAAGAAGAAAGTTAAGCAGAGAAGAGCAATTCCATAAAAGCTAATATCTCTAAAATAATTAATTTAAATATTAAATTCATTAATTTAAACCTATACAGAGGCCACCAAGTTAAAGAAAGAATATTTTTAGAAAATAGTGTACAAAATGATAACACACAGAGTATATTAAACGTAGCACTTCCAACAATAGTTCCAACTCCAACATTATTTTCAGTTATAAATACACCAAAAAGTGAAGTAAACTGAAAGAAAAAATATTTTTTAATATAAAAAATATTTTTGTTTTAGACGAATTCAGGTGCTGAGCCTCCTGCGGCCATAAACGTTGCACCGGCAACATCATCACTAATTTCTAACTTTAATTTAATTAAATAGGAAATTAATTTTATTTAAAGAAAATTAAACCATTTCTGTAATTACCCCCAGAGAAGGCACAAAAAACTCATCACAAACAATTGCCAAGGCTATAAACATATAAATCAAACCAAAAAAGTTTAAAACAACAGCCCCATTTCGTCGCTGTTGGATTGTGAATAAATCGGGAGGAAATGGGTTTTGTTCCAACTTGCTTCTATTTGCTAGAAATTATTATTATTACTATTAAAACTTTCCGGAAAACATGTTTTCAGAAATAAAGTAAAACTTTCCCCATTTCCGGAAAATCTATTGGAATTAATTAAAGCATTAAAAACAATTTTATTGAATAAAAACTTGAATAAAAACACGTTTTCCGGAAAGTTTATAAACTTTCCCGAAAACATGTTTTATGACTATTTAAATGTTTTCCGGAATTTTTATTTATTTATTTAAACATTAAAAATACCTAAACATTCAATGCTTCTATTTAAATCAGCAACACTTCTCCGTCTTTTTTGTTTCAAATTGCTAGAAGATGCATCAAACGAAGTCAGAAAAATAGTAAAAGCAAAAATAATTATAAGTAAAAAGATTGGTAAATTGCGTCTAATTAGTTTATGGCGTTTTTGTAAAAATTTCACTTTAAAAGAAAAGAATATTTTAAGGCTTTAATTAACACTTAAAATTCTAAATTTACCTCTATCTGTAATTAAAACTTTTTTGCTTGAAGAATTCTGACTTAATGTTGAAAATCTCAGCTCAAAATTATTATTTATAATTTTTTGTCTAATTTTAATTTGTTGATTTGAGGACATTTATTCGCATAAAATGAATTTTCTTTAATAAATAAAAAAAGATGTGTTTTCCGGAATATTATTTAAAACTTAAAATAAACTTTTTTTCCGGAAAAACATTTATTTGTTTGTTTTTAATCAATTTATTTAAACAAATATATTTAATGTATGCGCATGCAATCCTTTTTAAATGTTTTAGGCCTTATGTGTTAGAGTCATTAAGTGCCCAAGGGATAAATTAATGTGTGCTGGATATTGGCAAAAATTTAAAAGTTGTTTTAAAGCGCGAAAGTGAAAAAAAAGACTGAAAATAAGGTTCTCAATTTTCAAGCTTTAATGAAGAGTGGCGCTTAAAATTTGCTTGAAGAGATTAAATAAGTAAAAGGATGTTTATTTTTATCAAAATAAATTGTTAGGAATAAAAATAATAATTGAAAAATATTTAAAACAAATTAAATTAAATAAATAAACTTATTCTCTATGAAAAGTTGAAATGTTAATTCCGGAAAGTTTTATTTATTTTCAAGTTTATTTATTTTTAAGTTTTGTATTTTAAGTTTTGTATTTTCAAGTTTTGTATTTTTGTTCGTTAAGTTTTATTTTCTATACTGTCCGTATTTATGTATTTCTAAGTTGTATTTATTTAATTTTTTAATTGTATTTTATGTTTTCCGGAAAAGTTTTAATTTCTTATTTTCTCTACCTTTAACAAATATTAATTAACCAAACACTGGTCATTCTCTAAAATAATTTATTTCTGTACTTTTTATTTCGTCAACTGGCAGCGCATGGCTCGATATATGGTCATTCATGGTCATTTTTCTCATTTTTATAAAATCTGTCAGATTTCTTTTTTTTATTTTTTTCCTTCAAATGTCCATTACATTGAATGACCTTCAAATTGCAATTTTTACCTTTTTTATTTTTTGACTATTTTTATTCTTTAATTTAATTTTTTTATTTATTTTTTATTTAATTAATTTTTTTTTAATTTTAAAATATTTTTTAACATTATTTAGATTTATTTTTATTTTTTAGATTATCCCCTCCTTTTTCTTCATGTCCAAAAATAATTAAATATTTGCCCATTCCCTCTTTAAGTATTTTTTTACTTTTTTTTACTTTCACGTACATTTATTTATTTTATTTATTTATTATAATAACCCTTTTCCTCTTATTTTCTAAGGCTTTTTTTAATTTTTTTCTGCGCACACCCTCCCCCTTTTGTTTTCGTGTTTTTCTGTTTTGTATATGTTGTTTGTTTATTGTCTGTTATATATACATTATTTTATTATTATTATTTCCCCTTTTGTCTGCAAAATACAAAAAATTGTTTTACTACTTTTATTCAATATGTTTTGTTTATTTATTGTTTAATCCCTTCTGTTAGATATTTTTGTATTTTTACAGTTTTTAAAGTTTTGATTTTATACAATACAAATATACAGTGCAATCAGAATTATTTTTAAAGTTTTAATTCTGATTTGTATTTTCCCCAACTTTGTCTTTGCAACTTTAAATTCTGATTTTTGCATTAGATAAATTAAACTTTAAATTAAACTTGTTTTCCTTCTTTTTTGTATTTTTGTTTATTATTCTGATTTGTATTTTCCAACTTTGTTTTTACAACTTTAAATTCTGATTATATTCTTTGTCTTTATTTTTGTTTTAATTTATTCTGTTTTGCATTTTTATTTAAATTCACTGTATTTTCTTTTAATTTTAGCTTTATACATTTTTACGTATTTTTAGTTGCCCTTTTTTTCTTTTTCGTTTATTTTCCCGCATCCACTTATTTTTTTTTCTTCACATTTTAGTCTCTTATTCCCAACGTAAAAAATATATATTATTAGCAGTCCAGCTAGTTTGTGGCTATTTTTTCTACTACTCTTCTGCTACCCTTTTTTTCTTTCTAACGTTGTCTGGCCCCATCATTCCAGCCATTACCCTTTTTTCTTTTTTTTTTTCAATCGTACAAACGAATGGCCCTAAAAATTCTCATCTCCCCTGGACAGTCGGAGGATTGAAAAAATGGACGTTGGACATTCCTTTCTCTCTAAAACATTTTTTAGTTGCTCTGTTGGTCACTCAATAAACTAAATAAACTAAAAAAGAAAATTTAAAAACACTAAAAACACTAAAAACTTGAATTATATTCGCAAAAAACACATTTTTATTAATCAAGTTTTAAGTAAAAATAAACACAAATTCTGATTTTTCTATACAAAATTAAACTTGTATTTTTCCCTTATTAATTTATTACAACTTTTTCTTCTGATTTTAAAGTTTTACAAATATCAGAACCTTCTTCTGTTGAATATTTTTTATTATCTTTTAATTCCCTTTCTTTTATTTTGTCGTTTTTATTTATTTATTCCTTTAGTAGGAAATTTTTTTTTATTCTGTCTGGCCCCCTCCACCTTCTCCAAATGTCCAGTGTGGCAAAAAATAAAAAAAAATATAGAAAAGCATGGTCCATATTTTCTGTCTATATAATTTCTTTCACCTAATATATTCCCCTTCTTCTAGTGCTGCTGCTATGGATAGCCGCAGCTGTGTGGCTAATATTAATAATAATGTGTCCAATAGACAGACAAAAAAAAAACACGTATCTAGTAAACAAAATAACGAGTACACAAATAGTACAATTTTTTTATTTTTTTTTTGTCCACAGGATATTAAATAATTATTTTTTTATTATTTTATTTTATTTTATTTTTGCTTCAAATTGACCCCAACATTCTTTTTTTTATTTAAATGAACTTAATATTTGTTTGTATTTTTTACTTTACAATTCTGATTCCTGAAAACACAAACTTTAGAATAAATAAACTTAACAACCTTTCTTTTGTATTTCCGGAAAATACAACCTTTTATTGTAAATTAAGCATTTTTGTATTTTGCTTTCATTATTGTACAAAATACAACTTTTTTTTAATGTTTATCGAAAAACACAAATTTTACAGTCTAAAATGATTTAAAAAAAAACTTGTCCACTTACATAAATTGTGTTTTTTTTTATTTCTATTTATTTACCCTTTAACACAGCCACTTACTACTTGGTCATTGAGGGTTAGTGTTACTACTATGTGCAATCGTAGCGTCGCGCAACAATTTTTAACAACCAGTTTTTAACATTTTTTCTCCTCAATTTTCGTCTATATACACACACAAAGGTAGAAAAATGTCCAAACCTGTTGTGTTGCTTTAATTTGTGTTTTTATTTTATTTTTCTGTGTCCATGCCCTTAAATAAATGGAATGGGACTTTACTTTAGCCATCCCTTTTCCTCTTTTATTTTATTTTATTTTCTTTTTTTATGGCCTTCTTTCTTTTATTTTAGCTTATTAATTAATAAAATTAATTTCTTCTGATTTTTGTATTTTTTAAAACTTTTCAGAATTTTCTTCAAAAATAAACTTTATCAGAAACATGTGTTTTTTACCAGAATTCTGATACTTCATTTAAATTATTGTGTTTTACCTTTCTTCTGGAAAACACAATTAATTAAACTTAAGTTTATTTTCTTGAAAACACATTTTTGTAAAACTTGACACACACAAAAATAAACTTTTTTTATTTATATTTTTGTATTTCTTAGCATTACCAGGCGGAATTAATACAAATAAAATATGTTTAAAAATCAGGTTGTTGCGCAATATAAATGTGTTTTCTATTCTTCGACGGGTAAAATACAGTCAAATTAAAACTTTAAAAAACTGGTCAGTAATCGACTTTTTTTTTGTATTTTTGCTACAAGTTTATTTTCCTCAATTTTATATATTTAATTGTTTAGTATGTATTTTATTTATTTCAATAGAATTGGGTTAGGCTTACGTCTCCAGAATAAAAAAAAAATAAAAATTGAACATAAAGAAAAAGAAAAAAATTTTTTTTCTTTTTTACCTTATGTCATATATATTTATAGTAGAACACCCAAAAAATCATTTTTAGCCAAGTGGCCGATAAAAAAAAATAAAAAGAAAATAAAAAATTATTTAAAAAGGTGATTTGTTTAACGTTTTTGTGGGGATGTTTGTTGCTTGCTCATTTTTTTCTTTTTTTTCTTTCAATATATTTGTATGTGCTTCATTTTGTTTGTTTACTCATGGCCAGTCGGCTAACATTCTTTTCTTTTTTCTTTTCACTTTTATTTTTTTATTTTTATTTTACATTCTTTTTAGAGCTCTAAATTCATGTTCGGACACTTTAATAAATTAATATATATTTTTTTAAAATAATAGCATTTAAAAATTTAATTTACTCCATGCTTCTGTTTTATGCTTCAAGTTTATTTTTTGAAAGGTTTATTTACCAGGTTTTGTATTTCGTTGCTTCAAGTTTATTTACTGTCGTTTACTTTTGTATTTTTAGTTTGCTTCAAGTTTCTTTACCGCTAAGTTTATTTTCCTTTTGTATTTTTTGTGTTTGCTTCAAGTTCATTTTTTCTTTCTTTTTACTTAATATATACCAATTAAAATTGTAGCCCTTTATGATTTTTACATTCTATTTTTATCTTTGACTTAGTCTTTTGTTCCTTTATTTACAATATCTCTAAAAATAGCTGACAGAAGAGGGACAAACATACTATCATTAAGCTTCACAATATTCTTGTTTTGTAAAAAGGTTTTCAATTTTAGCCTTTATTTACAAAGCTTATTATTAAATAGAAAAAAGGCCACCAGTCAACACATTTTTAATAATTAGTATGTTTCTTTTGTTTCAAGTTTAATTTTTAGTCTGCTTCAAGTTTGTTTCTTTCAAGCTTAATTTTTAGTCTGCTTCAAGTTTATTTCTTTCAAGTTTATTTTTTGTAGTTGCTTCAAGTTTATTTTCTCTTATTTTATAGTTAAAACAACTTGGTCACGAGTAATACCGGTAGGTAAGAGGACGTCGGCTATCTCTCTGCAGTCGGCCGTCGTAACATATTTTATTTTAATAGTCAACCAATGCGTCTGTTTTCCCTCTGCTCCTTTGTTTGTTCTTTCCTCAACAAATAGAGACAGCGCAATTCTTAAAAAACATACAATAGATTCTTTCTAATACAAAAGGGAAAGTGAACACACAGATTGTGAAAGGAAAACGTGAAAAAATATATAAAATGTTGGTTGAGTGAATGAATGAAAGTGAGGGATGAGGATCGGAAAAAAAGAAGGAAAATATAAAATGGCCAATTTTTCACAATATGTAGAAAGTATTCCGTTGATTCGTAAAAATAAAAATTATGAGATGAGCATGGGAGATAATAAACTTGAAGTATATATACATAAATCAGGTTTCATTGCTTTTCAAGTTTATTTTTAAGGTTTAAATTTTATTTTTGTTTCAAGTTTAGTTTTGGATTCAAATTTACTTCAAGTTTATTTTTAAGATTCAGGTTTATTTTGAAGCTTCAAGTTTATTTTAGTTTCTGGTTTACTTTTAGGCTTCAAGTTTATTTTTAAGATTCAGGTTTATTTTGAAGCTTCAAGTTTATTTTAGTTTCTGGTTTACTTTTAGGCTTCAAGTTTATTTTTAAGATTCAGGTTTATTTTGAAGCTTCAAGTTTATTTTAGTTTCTGGTTTACTTTTAGGCTTCAAGTTTATTTTTAAGATTCAGGTTTATTTTGAAGCTTCAAGTTTATTTTAGTTTCTGGTTTACTTTTAGGCTTCAAGTTTATTTTTAAGATTCAGGTTTATTTTGAAGCTTCAAGTTTATTTTAGTTTCTGGTTTACTTTTAGGCTTCAAGTTTATTTTTAAGATTCAGGTTTATTTTGAAGCTTCAAGTTTATTTTTTTAGTTCCAAGTTTTTTTAGGCTTCAAGTTTTATTGTTCCCAATTTATGTAGATCAGATTCCTTGTTTGTTTCTATCATTTTTAATTGACCATTTTTTGTTTCCAATATTTTCTTTTATTTATTTCTGGCTCAATTCCCTACTATATATTTATTTTATAAATAATTCTATCTCCTATCCCTTCCACAAATTGTCAATTGCGCAATTCTTCTATTTCTCTCTCTAAAATAGTCCTTCTTTTTCTCTTTACTTGAAGAGCCAGGAACATATGTACTATGAAGAAAAAAAAGATTTTTTTTAAAGAAATTTGGCGAAGTATAAAGGTAAAAAAGAAAGGATCAGCCGACCATTCAGAGTCTATCAGGCAACAAATAACACAATCGGCCAGCCAAAAAATAAAATAAAAATTCAATTGAATACGCATAATGTTTTGGGTCTTTTTCTGTGCGCAATAACTTTTGGCGTTGTGTTTTTTTTAATTTTAAAGTTAAAAAATGTCTCAAAATTTGTTTAAAAATCCCCTTTTCGTTAAAAAATAAAATTTTTAATTTTTTGTTTAAATAAAATAATATTTTAAGCCTTTTGCGTTCTTTAAAATTAGCGTTGCGCACACTTAAAACTTTATTTTTGTTTGAGCCTTTTTTCACCAAAAACAGCAGCTACCCTACTTGTTTAATAGCCCATTATCCCCATCTATTTCTTCACTTTTCCCAAAAATTTTTTTCTTTTATTTTGATGGCCTTTGTCCCCTGCCCCTCTTCTTGTCCTTTCGCGCACATTTTTTTTCCTTTAATTTATCTAATTTTTATTATTAATGTAAAAACGTGTTTTATTTAGTAAAGAATATAATGCAAAGTTAAATTAATGCAAAAATACAACTTGATGCTTCAAGTTTAATTTTTTAAGAAAATAAACTTGAAACTTTAATTTAAATTAAATAAACTTGAAACAAAGTTTTTTCAGAAAATAAACTTGAAACTTTAATTTAAATTAAATAAACTTGAAACAAAGTTTTTTCAGAAAATAAACTTGAAACTTTAATTTAAATTAAATAAACTTGAAACAAAGTTTTTTCAGAAAATAAACTTGAAACTTTAATTTAAATTAAATAAACTTGAAACAAAGTTTTTTCAGAAAATAAACTTGAAACTTTAATTTAAATTAAATAAACTTGAAACAAAGTTTTTTCAGAAAATAAACTTGAAACTTTAATTTAAATTAAATAAACTTGAAACAAAGTTTTTTCAGAAAATAAACTTGAAACTTTAATTAAATAAACCAAGTTTTAAGAATAGTCCCTTTTTCAAGGATAGTTTTTATTTTTCAATTTTGTCGCCCCGAAGTGTCCTTATTATTTTTTTCTTCTTTCTTATTTTGGAAGAAAAATCAGTTGTTATAGAAAAATAAAATTTTTATTTTATAAAATAATCCTCCACGCATTTCTTTCAATTTTTTCTTCCCTCTCCTCTTTTTTTCTTTTTTTACATTTCCTGTCGTCCCCTCTTTCATTCACAAATGTCACTTTAAACAAAAAAAAAAAAAAAAGGACGGCGGCCTACGGCCAGTCGCGTGAATATATATATATATTCTATTTATTTATTTAAGAGAGGGTTTTGAAAAAAAGAGTAAAAAAAAGAAAGAAAAATGTAAAAAAACGAAGAAGAAAGGGATCGGTTAAAGAGATGGCCAAAAGCATGAGTGGATGAAAAGACAGAAGAGAGGCAAAGTTGACTCTTTTTTTAACTGAGCCGATTTTTCCTCTTCATTTTCAGCTAAAATGACTGAAACTTTTATGCTTTATGTATGGTATTTATTATAATATGTTTTACTACATTTTTGCTTCAACATTAAGTTGGAAGCAAACTGTCCATTTTTTGCTTCAATTTTTAAATTTGTTTTGTTGCGCGCTCTATTTAAATAAAAATAAACTTGAAGCATACAAAAATAAACTTGAAAAATAAACTTGAAATTCAGAAAATAAACTTGAAAATAAAACTTGCTTCAAGTTTTATTTTGTTTTTGTATTTTTAAAGTTTTATTTCTTTCTTTTTATGTGTTTTCCAAGTTTCAAGTTTATTTTTATTTTATTTAATATTTTTTAACCTTAAAATGTGTTGTTTATCTATGAACTATAAAATTTTGTTTTATTTTTATTGTGCTTTAATTCTTTCGATTTTTTCTTTTTTTTTAAACAAACATTTTCTCGTCCCATACAATCTTCTCATTCGATTTCCGAATGGCCACCGAACGGCTGGTTTGTTAGTTGTTAGGCTAATGGTCTCTCTCTTTGGTTGCACCTTGTGACTCTGACCAAATGGCCTTGTTCCTTTCCTTCTACATTTTTTATTTCTCTCATTTCCAATTTTCTCATTTTTTCCTCAATTCTTTCACTTTTCACTTTAAATTTTTTTTCAGTGTTCCATTCCCGCATTTTCATCCCACAACATTTTTTTTTAATACAAAAGTTACACACTTGCGTCATTTTCTATTTTCTTCAAATAAATACCCTTAATTTTTGCTTCAAACAAATAAAAATATTTAAAACTTGCTTCAAGTTTATTTTGTATTTCTTATTCTATTTTCAAGTTTATTTTCTGATTTTAAGTTTTATTTCTATGTTTCAAGTTTATTTTTGTATTTCAGGTTTATTTTTGTATTTCAGGTTTATTTTTGTATTTCAAGTTTATTTTCTGATTTTCTGCTTCAAGTTTCAACTTATTCTGTATTAAAAATGTTTCCTTTCAACTCTTAAAACTTGCTTCACTTTTTATAGAACAAAGTTTATTTTTTTATAAATTCCTTGTTAGCAACGGCGCCTGTATTTTCATTTTCTCTTTTGTTTCTTTTTTATTATTAATTTTACTCTCTAGTATAGGCCAAGACAATTTATCTTTTTTAGTTAAAAGACCAATAGCTCACGGGACTATTCAAATACTTCAGGTCCTTCTCTCTTTCTATATATCTGTCCCCTGTGTCCTTATTTCCCAATTTTTATTCTTTCAAAGGGGAAGAAAATGCCCACAAGTAGAGGTCCGTTAGTCCATTCGTTCCAGCCGAATGCCTTGGACGCTTCCTTTCTCTTATAAAAAAACATTTTTCCCTCTTCTCTACATTCTTCTCTTCCTTTTTTTTAAATATTCTTTTCTCATTTATCATTTTCTGCTTTTATTCCTTTTCTCTTATATATATTCGTTCCTTTTTTCAGTCCTTTAAATTTATATAACTTCTCAACCAATTGACCAATTTTAAATATTTTGGTATCATTTTGTAGAAAAAAAAAAGAGTTACAAAACCTACTTGAAGCAACTTTTTTCCTCGATTATTAAAAAAGTTATGTTAATTTTTACCTCAAAAAATCAATTTTTTGGAAGTTTTTTGGTTATATTTCCTTTGTTTATTCACCTAAAATTTTAAGTTTTATTTCATCTTGTAGCAAAACTTTTTCTCTATCGAATGATACCAATATCATTTAAAAAGACCCATCCAAACGAAAGTTATAAGGCTTTAACCAATTGAGGTTTTTTACCTCCTATCGCTTACTTCTCCCTCTCTTTTCTCTCTTATCATTCCACGTATTAGAGAGACATGACCGGCTGGCCATCACCCGCTAACAAGAGAGAGAGAAAAGACTCACTAGTTGTTATCTCTCTTCTTTTATTTTTCTCTGTCCATCTCTTTTCTTTGTAAATTCTCCTCTTTTTTATTACTATGTTCTTCTCTTTTCACGTTCTCTTAAACAAACAACCGGTTTTTTTTAAAGCTAGCCAACCCACACATACAAACACAATAACTATATAGCTATATATTAATTCCCTTTCTCTCTCTTTTTTTTTTCTTTTTTTAAAGCAAAGAGAGACAGAGAAAAGAACAGGCGGCGGATGACGTTCTTTTCTCTGTCTCTCTCCTTTCTTTTCGTTCTCTTTTCTTTCTCTTATTTAATGGCCATAGCCGGTTGTATCGGCTGGTTTGTTGTTGTGTGTATTTTATTAGATGGACCTCCTCCTTATTTCCTTTTTCTTCTGTGTCTTATTTTTATTTCCCCGTTCACAATATTTTTTTTATTTTTTCCTTTCTTTTATTTCGTATTTCTTTTTCAATTTTTTTTGCTTGGTCCAGTCTCCCCTTTTCTGAATGTCCGTCCGTTAACAGTCGTTCGTTGTTCATTTTTCCCTCTTTAACTCTTCATTCTCGATCGATTCACGCAAACATTTTCACCTCAAGATCATAATCACCAATAAATGACTTTTTAATATTTTTGCTTCAATTTTAAATTAATTTAAAAATTATTTTTAATTTTGTAAAATTGAAGCATTTATTCGCCTTATTTTTAATTAATTTTTATTTAATTTTGTATTTTGTTTCAAGTTTATTTTATTTTTGTATTTTGTTTCAAGTTTATTTTATTTTTGTATTTCAAGTTTATTTAATTTCTGTATTTTGCTTCAAGTTTATTTAATTTTGTATCTTATTTGCTTCATTTTTAGCTTGATTCCCTCACTTTACAACTTTTTTAGTTTGCTTCATTTTAACCTTTTATTAAATTTTCATTTAACATATAAAACATTTTTAAATTTGTACTTTTCTGGTGTACAACTTTTTACGACTTTTTTTTTTTTTTCGCTATAGAAGAAGGAAAAAGAGGAAGAGTGTTCCTTTCCTTCAACAAATGAAAGAGGAGAGGAGCTGTTCTTCATTATTTTCTTTTTTTTCTTGGCCATAATTATTTAAAAAATGAGTATTTAATAAATTTGGACACCTGCCTATTTTTTGTCATTTTTCTTAATTAATTAATTTTTATTTTAAATGACCTAGCTAGTTTAAATATTTATTTATTAAAAAGGCCAAAAATTAATTAAATTAATTTTCCTCTCCCTTCAAGTTTATTTTTTTCTTTTGTATTTACTGTACAGAATGAGCGTTTACCAACTTTAAAACTTGAAACTAACTGTTTTAGACTGTAGAAAAGACTAAGAGCTATTGTAAAATTTCAGAATAAGTTGCAACTTTAACGCACCGAACTGGCGTTTTTATTCCTTTTCCTCTTAAATTGGCTTTTTCTTTGGGAATAACTGAATAAAATATTTATTAACCAAAAAAGCAATTTTCCCCAATGTCCACCCTATTATCTTCACAAAAGAAAAATATAAAAAAAGCTTTTAAATAAAATGGCCATCAGAGCCCTCTTAGACGTCCTCAACAAAAAAACGTTTTTTTTTCTCCCTGTCCTATAAACCTTTTTATAAAAATAATATTTAGTGTTTTTAAAACATGTTTTCTCTGTCTGCCTGACCATCTATTCCAACAACGTTCCCCTAAGGCGGTTGGTAATAGAGGCCGGCTGTCAGCAATATAGCAACAACACAGCAATAACTAAAAAAAAAAGGCACACATTTGTTGTAGAGTATTATATGCATTTTATCTTCCTTTTAAATTCTTCTACTCTTCTATTTATGGAAGAGAAAAATATCTTTTATTGGAATCTTGTTAGTGGTCCTTTTCCTTCTAGGCGCTTGAGCACTTAGTTCACTCTGGACGTTATAACTCTCGAATGGATGAAGTGTTTCCCTTGGTTTTGGTATCATTCGATAGAGGAGAAAATGTTCTACAAAATGAAATAAAAAACAAAAAATTTCATCTACTAAAAAAAAAGTTGTGGTTAAAAAACCTTTAAAATTGACGTTTTGGTTCATTTTTTGCGCTTTTTATTTTTTCTGCTTTTGGTAAAATTATACTTTAATAGCCATTTTGTAGCAAATTTTTTCCTCTATTTAATGGTATAAAAATATTTTTGAACACTTAAATATTCGTTGAGTTATATTGCCTGAAGTCGACTTAAGTAAAACGTGTACCCTTGGCGACAGCTTATTTTTCCTTTTAATTTTATTTATTCAAAAAAAAGGGTGTCCAATGTCCTCTTATATATGTTTACAACCTTCATTTTTTCCCCTTCCAACTGGTCGTTAAAATAGCTATTTAGTACATACACTTTATTTATTAATTTATTTTAACCTCTTTCATTTAATACAATGAGAGCGCTAACAGCGTTCGCGCTTATTTCTTTTTTTTTAATTCTTTTAATTCTTTTATGCTTAATAAACAGGTTTAAAACAATCCCTTCCGTCCCATGCGTACACTTTTATTTCTTACACAATCGCCATTCCATTTAATTTTTTTTCTTTTTTTAGTGTTTTAGACCTTTTGGGAGCTAAGGGTTTCTTTCATGATTTTTTTAAATTTTTTTTTCTTTTTTTAAATTAATAAAATAATTTTTTTGTTATAGGAGAATATGTAAATTAAATAAAAAAATAATTTTAGGGCAGCCAATATTTTTAAAATTATCTAAATCAACAAAAATCGACGACACCGACCCTCTGCAGCAAAATATTCCTCTCCTTCCATTTATTCTCCCTCTTACATTTATTTTTTAAATTTATTGCGCATTTTTCTGCAGGTTAAACTTGATACAACAGATTGGAAACTGACCAGTGACCAACCTTTTTTTTATTTTTTCTGATTGAATAAAATAAATTAACTACAGGAAAACACAGCTGGATAATAGTTGTAATACTTTTAATTTCAGAATACATAGAATATTGCTTTTGTAAAAATACAAGTTCTGATTCTTAGTTTTGTCAAAAATACAAATTCTGATTTAAAAATACAATAAAATTCTGATTTTATATAACATAATTATTTAATTTTTGTACAGTTAAATTCTGATTTGTAAATCAGTGTGTTTAAATGTAAAAAGGCGGAATTTCTGATTTCTACCATTTTGTTTCAAGTTTTTATACAATAACTCATTTTAAAGCTTTTAGAAGGTAAGACAATTATTGTAAAAATACAATAATAAACTGTATTTTCAGCAGCGCCTTAAAATATAAAACAACTGCCTCTTTTTAACTTCCCGGTGATTGACTAAACTTTTCCCCGGTTTATTTTAAAGCACAAAAGAAAAGTTTATTCTGGTTTTATTAAATAATACAAAACAACAATATTCCCAAAACTTTAAAAACAACAACAATTTCTAATAAAAACAATTTATTAATCTCATCAACAAAAACAACAACAACTCGTAGAAGACTTTGTTCTTCTTGTCCACAAACAAGTTTAAATAATTTAAGTGCCTTATCTTCAATAAAAACGCCTTCTTCTTCTTGTTCGTCTGTTGCATCTTGTAGTTTAAATAATAAAAAATCTTCAACTTTTTTTTCTTCTTCAAATTCGCTGGGTCTGTCTCTACGCAGTCGCCAGCATCAGATGAACAGCATTGATACAATACAACAACAAACAAATCAACCATTAACATCACTTCCCCCTCCTTCGTTTGTACCACGAAAGAGAGGACGTAAAAGACGTGATGATAATATTGATGAAGAAGAAAGAAGAATACACTTTGTAAATGCTCAAAAAATTCAAAAAGTGGAAACGGAGAAGACAAGTGGTGGTATTAAATCTCCAAATAGACCGCAAGGATGTGGAGGTAAAATAATTAATTAATTTTAAAAATAAAAATTAATTAGAAGCAACACCAATAACATCTTCAGATAGTGGAATTTCTGAATCAAATGTTGTTGAAGAGTCTCCTTGTTCTACAATTATAACAACAAATATACCCATTGTTGCTTCAATAAACAACATTGCAACTTCGTCTATTGATGAATCTCCAAGACAGTTTGATAATGCTTCTATTAGGTATCAGAATTTGTATTTTATTTAAATCAAACCAGAACTTAAAAATACAAAAATTCTGGTTTTAAAATAAACTTGGATTTTTGTATTTTCTGAATTTCTGTATTTTACTTGAATTAAACCAGAACTTAAAAATACAAAAATTCTGGTTTTAAAATAAACTTGGATTTTTGTATTTTCTGAATTTCTGTATTTTACTTGAATTAAACCAGAACTTAAAAATACAAAAATTCTGGTTTTAAAATAAACTTGGATTTTTGTATTTTCTGAATTTTTGTATTTATTTGAATTAAACCAAAACTTAAAAATACAAAAATTCTGGTTTTATAAAATAAAACTTGGATTTTTGTATTTCTTTTACAATTACAAAACAGAATTAATTTTTGTATAAAAATGTTTACAATTTCTGTGTTTATATCAGAATTTGTATTACTTTATTTTTATTGTATATTTTCTGTACAATACTAAATCAGAATTTTAAGCAGCAATGCTACAGTAAAAGAGCGGCCACTTCGCAGACCAAGCATAGAGCAACAAAGTAAAACATCAAAGCATTCAGTTGTAGTTCCGATGAAGAAACGCCGTGGAAGGCCTAGGAAACGTCCAGCAGATGAAGATGGGGATATGGAAGAGGAAGAAGAACAAGAACAACATCAAGACGATATTGATAGTGAAGATGAAGAAATTAAAAGGGAAGAAGAAGGAAGGCGGTTCTCAAAAAGATTAGGTCGTTTAATGGATCTGAAGAAGGAAGAGGAAGATAAATATGAGGATAAAGAATTAGGAAAGACGGAAGAAGATTCTTCAAAAACAAATGAAAATATTAAAGCAATAGGAGAAGGGGAAGAGGAAAATGAAGAATTATTAGACAAAGAAGAGAGCTCAGAGATGAATGAATTTAATGAAAAAGGTATTAATTAATTCATTTAAAAATTAAATTAATTAATTATTTTAATAGGAGAAAAAATTTTAATTGAAGAAGAAGAAAATAAAAATGAAGAAAATAATGAAGAAAATAATAAAAATGAAAATAAATCAGAAAAAGCTTCAATTGAAGAATTACCCAAAGGATCACTAACTAAACAAACACCTAAAGAAGAATTAAAAAAAGATTTAATTGTTTGTTGTAATTGTGAAGGAACATGGGCAATCGAACATTTTAGTCAATTTATTGAACATAAAATTAAATGTTTTAAACATGTTTGTAAACTTAAAAACACAACAACAAATGAACAACAAAGTTCTGAAAATACAAAACATTATTTATTTTCCCCTAAACATTGTTGTGATGAATGTTCTGATAATAATTGTAAAAAGGTTGGAATTGTAAAAGTTTTGTATTTTACTTTTGTATTTTTTACAATAACAGAATCAATGTATTAAAACTTGCTCTTCTCTACCAACAACAACAACAACATCTAATTCTTCTATTTGTTTTAATGGAGGGAATTCAAATAAATTTAATTTAAAACAAAGAGAGATGGGAACAGATACTCCAAACTTTGAAATTAATTTAAAAGAACCTGGTCCTTTCACTTGTCATTCTTGTAAGGAAAAATGCCCTCAAATTTGGGCGTTGCTTGAACATGTTTTTACTGCGCATGGGTTTCGTATTTCTGATGAACATTTACCCAACTTTTGCTATCCTTTACCAATGGGTTTGTTGTTTTCTGATTTTTAAGTTGTTTATATTTAATTCTGATTTTTATTAAGTTGGAACGCGTCTAATACCTCAACAACAATCAACAACAAGTATTTGTGTTTCTAACCCAGAAAGTTTTACAGAACATCAACGACCTAATGTTTTAATTAAAGAACAACAAACAATTAAAAAACATAACGCTACCAATGGAGAAGCTAATACTACTTCAGATTCGTCTTTACTTACAGCACGAAGTAATTATTATTTTTAAATAAAATAATTCTGATTTTATTTTAGAAACACTAAATAAACCTCTTGGTCCTACAAAGTCTTCTTTCTCCCTTAATGCTTTCTGTTCTGAAAGACTTCGTGAAATGGCAGAGAAAGCTGGGGGAGAATCATTAGCAAAGGATTCCCCTCCTTCGATGACACGTAGACTTGTAGCAACATCTGAGGAACAACAAAGAAATATTAATATTCGTCAACCTTTAATTTCAACATCAACAGAACAGTTAAACACAGCAGCATTGTTAGCAAGTGGATTTAATTCTAATGGTGTTGGGCCTATTACACTTGGGCAGTCAATAATACAAGCATTACAACAAAATGGGCAAGGAAATATTCAGGTAATATACAAAAATTCTGATTTTTGTATTTTTTATTTTGTGTGTAATTGTAAAATAAACTTGGAATTTGTGTTTTTGTTCACTTTTGTATTTTTATTTGTTTTTTACAAATTCTGATTTTTACAAAAGTTGATTATTCTGAAAAATACAATAATATTATTCCTTTATGTTTTATTATTTTTTTGTTGTAATAATATTTTTGTATTTTAAATTAAATCAGAATTTTTGTATTTCATTAAATTCAGAATGTCAACGATTTCTTCCAACCACATGTTTTAGCAGCCATTCAGAATTATTATATACAATTAGGCCAACAACAAATAATGCAACAACAGTCTCCCCAAAATTTAACTCAACAACACAGCAATGTCTGTAATGGTTCTGTTAATTCAAATAATATAATATCTCCAAGTTCTTCTTCAACAGCAATGCAATCAGCAGCTGCTGTAATATTACAAGCTGCTTCAGTAGCAAAGAACAATTCTTTGATAGCTTCATCATCCCCTTCTAATTTATTTGGATTAAATCAACAACAACAACACCCTTCTTCTGTTACAACAGTCACGTCTGCTTCAACAATTTTAGGTTTAGCTAATTTAATGGCTGCGGCGAAACGTTCGAGTGGAAGTGGCTGCGTCACCCCCACAAAAATGCTTCAAACGCCTAGTAATTCTGATTTTATTTTTCAACAAAATTCTGGTAATGAAACACAACGACAACAACATTCTTGTGTTTCAAGACAATTATCTTCTTCTATTTCTTCTGTTGCTAATAATTTTATTACTCCACAAGGGGTTATTTCAAGTCCTTTAGGTGGAGTGTTAAGACGTTCCCCGTTGCTTAGTCAATTGGTAAGCGGTGTTTAATTTATTTAAATTAATTTATTTAAAAATAGGCTTCACCAACAGCTCCCCCTTCAGCCTCATTTTCTCCTAATCCAGTCAACGCCGCTAATAAACTTCAACCAAAATTGTTAACGAATTCAAGACGTACATGTTCAGCTGCTAATGTGTTAAGCATTGCTGCTTCTTTAACTCCGCATTCTTCAATTGGGGCATTTCAAGGAAGTGAAGGCATTCCAAGTGCTGCTACTGACTGTGAAGAGAATGAGGAAATTGATGGAGAAATTGAATTGGACGTTGCTGGTGATGTTGAAGAAAATAATAATAAAAAGGAGGAAGAAGATGGAGAAATTAATGAAGAAACTAATAACAGTGAAAGTAAAAATACCCCAATAACTGAAGACAGTGAATTAGCTGAACCTGCTGCCAAGCGTGATCCTAAGGCGAAAAAGGACCGGTAATTAATTAATTTAAAGGAATTAAATTAAAAAATACAGTTGTTCGTTCTGCCAAAAAGTGTTTACAAATCGCTCCAATTTAATTGTACATTTACGTTCACATACTGGTGAAAAGCCTTATAAATGTCAACTATGCCCTTATGCTTGCGCTCAAAGTTCTAAATTGACTAGACATATGCGCACACATGGACAACAAGGGAAAGAGGTGGGGGAAAAAGATTCTGGTGAAAATACAAATCAGAAAAATAAAAAATACAGATCAGAATATTATATTGTACAAAAATTCTGATTTTTGTATTTTTCCTTTTTCAGAACTTTTGAGCATTTTTGTGTTTTAAAAAATTCTGATTTTATAAATCTACTTCGAAAAACACAAAAAGAATTCTGAAAATTAAGTTTTAACCTTTTTAGGTTTTCAACTGTAACATTTGTCAAATGCCTTTTTCAGTGCATTCTACACTTGAAAAACACGTTTGTTCTGATTTTAAAAATACAAAAGTAAAACCTTAAAAAATAGATGCGTAAATGTGTTGTTCAAAATGGCTATTCTGGGGCTAATAATTCAACATTTAAAAATGAAAAAATACAAGCAACAATTTCTGCTACAGAACAACCAGAAAATGCTTCAAATTCTCATCAAGCGCAGTCTACCCAACAACAGAATTTTTGTCTGTCAATTTTTTTAATATTTTAAGCTTTACTATTTTTAGCAGAATCATTGAAGCACATTCCTGATGCTAATTCAATTGCAGCTTTGTTAGAGTTGAGTAAAGGCCCAAGCAACAATTCTTTAATTGAAGCAGCAACAAAGAAAAATCTTGAAGAACTTGAGAAGCATAAACAATTGACCGGTGAAATTGTAGCCCCCTGTGCTTCTAATACAGCTATATTGCCTAGTAATATTGCCCAGTCGAATAGGCTTGTTCTCAACTGGCTTCAGGTTTTCTTTTATTTCTTAGGTTTGCTTCATTTTTTAAATTAATTCCCAGGCTTTGAATGTCAACCCTCCCCAAACAAGTAATGCAACAACACCATTAGCAGGGCCTAATAGTGGAGAAAGCATTCAATTGGAAGCACAAATAGCAATGGGGAGTGGACACGAACCTGACATTGATACAGACCCTGAAATAACTGAAGCTTCCGATTTGGCTATTAAAAAGGTTGGTATTTAATATTTTTTGGTTTAGTTTTGTTCTTTAATTGAACATTGTTTTCCTTTTATTTAAAGGAAAGATCTACTACTCCTTTATGAAACAAAAATGTGTTGCTGTTTTCTATTCTTCTTCAGGCTTATTTTCCCCTTTCTCAGTATATCTTTCATTTCTACGCTTTTCCCAAAATTTTGACGTGACAAATTAAAACAGACAAATGGCTTTACATTTTTCCTACAATCTCTATTTAATCTAAATATATTCTTTATTTGCCGTCCATCCTTTTTAGTTGTACAAAATTAGTTTCATTTAAGTATGTATATGAGCGGTTAATTTCAACTTGAAATTCTTAAAGAGCGTATACAAATGATTAAACTTGCTTCAGGTTTAATTAATTAAACTTGCTTCAGGTTTAATTAATTAAACTTGCTTCAGGTTTAATTAATTAAACTTGCTTCAAGCTTAAATAATTAAACTTGCTTCAGGTTTAATTAATTAAACTTGCTTCAGGTTTAATTAATTAAACTTGCTTCAGGTTTAAATGATTAAACTTGCTTCAGGTTTAATTAATTAAACTTGCTTCAGTTTAAATAATTAAACTTGCTTCAGGTTTAATTAATTAAACTTGCTTCAGGTTTAATTAATTAAACTTGCTTCAAGCTTAAATAATTAAACTTGCTTCAGGTTTAATTAATTAAACTTGCTTCAGTTTAAATAATTAAACTTGCTTCAGGTTTAATTAATTAAACTTGCTTCAGTTTAAATAATTAAACTTGCTTCAGGTTTAATTAATTAAACTTGCTTCAGGTTTAATTAATTAAACTTGCTTCAAGCTTAAATAATTAAACTTGCTTCAGGTTTAATTAATTAAACTTGCTTCAGGTTTAATTAATTAAACTTGCTTCAAGCTTAAATAATTAAACTTGCTTCAGGTTTAATTAATTAAACTTGCTTCAGGTTTAATTAATTAAACTTGCTTCAGGTTTAAATGATTAAACTTGCTTCAGGTTTAATTAATTAAACTTGCTTCAGTTTAAATAATTAAACTTGCTTCAGGTTTAATTAATTAAACTTGCTTCAGGTTTAATTAATTAAACTTGCTTCAAGCTTAAATAATTAAACTTGCTTCAGGTTTAATTAATTAAACTTGCTTCAGTTTAAATAATTAAACTTGCTTCAGGTTTAATTAATTAAACTTGCTTCAAGCTTAAATAATTAAACTTGCTTCAGGTTTAATTAATTAAACTTGCTTCAGTTTAAATAATTAAACTTGCTTCAGGTTTAATTAATTAAACTTGCTTCAGGTTTAAATAATTAAACTTGCTTCAAGTTTAATTAATTAAACTTGCTTCAGTTTAAATAATTAAACTTGCTTCAGGTTTAATTAATTAAACTTGCTTCAGGTTGTTTATTTTATATTATGCTTCAAGTTTAAATATGCTTCAAGTTGGAATTATTTAACCATATACATTCTTACCCTTGTATTTATACCATTAGTTTAATATTTACTGATATCACTTTTGAACCGAATTAGCTTTTCCTTTATAAATATATTAAAATAGATAAAACACTCCTTTACGCAATTCTTTCAACTTTCTTTTCGTTTAGAGCCTTGAAAACACTTAAAATATACATTTTTATATATAGATTTTTAGTTTAATAAATATATATTAATTAATATTTTATATTAAATATAATATATTTTTATATTTTTTTCTTCTTCTCATTTTTAAAAATAAAACTGAAACATTTATAGGTAAGAGATAATGAAAATAAACTTTTCAGTATTTAATTTAATAATCTCTTACCTTATTATTATTTTATAAGCCGATCAAAATGTGATATCTGGAATTTATCCTCGCGAGTAATTTTACACTTCGGCTTTTTGAAACAAGTTTTTGTTGAATTTTAATTTTAAATTTTGTATCTGCTTCAAGTTTGACAATTATTTTTTAATTAAACTTGAAGCAACTTTTATTTTCTTTTAAGGTTTGTAACTGCTTCAAGTTTTATTTATTAAAGTAATTGCTTCAAGTTTTATTTTATAATTAAACCTGAAGCAAGTTTTATTTTCTAAATAAACTTGAAGCAAGTTTTATTTACTTTTAAAGTTTCACAAAAACTTGTTTTTTCCTTCCTATCCAACCCAATGAGAGTAGCTTTTAATCATACATAAATATAATTATATATATTTCCCGGTTAGCGCCTTTCTTTTTTTTTTAACATTTAAATTGAAAAATAAATATAAACTTTTTCTTTATATTTTTTGTTGTAACCCTTCATATTTTTCTTTATTCTGGCAACCCGGTATTTTCTCTTTATTTCTTTTTTTACATTAAAATGAAGCAAGTTTTTTTAAATTCAAAAAAAAAAATATTTTCTAGTTTAGAATTTTTAAATTTAATTTTTAATTTATCTAAAAATTAACTTGGAAAATTTTGAGAATAATAATGGGAATTAGCCGACAATTAATCATTCATTTCTTTTTAATTTTGTTAACACTTGCAGCTCTTAAGCTTTATCAAAAGTAGGACTCAATTAAATTACTATAACTCAGGAATAAATGAACGGTATAAAATAAATATGATATATTCTGATAGAGAATTAAATTGGCTACAAAATGAATATTAAAGCAAATTTTTAAATCTAAAAAGAAAAAAGTTTTAGGCAATTTTCTTCAAAAATTGCCCTTTTTGCTTGTTTTTCGGTCATAACTTTTTTTATTTTGGGCCTAAAATTTTTATTGGGTATTCATTTTATAGATAATTTAACTCTCTATCGAATGTTACTAATAATATTTTTTACTTTTCATTATTTTTTGAGTTATGGGACTTTAACTTTTGAAGGTCATACCCTACCCATTTTAATATTTCTTCTTTAAAATATTTTAAAATTGTTTACATAATTTAAATAAAAAATATATAAATAAAAAGAAGAAGAAATATATTTTTTATTCTAACATTTATTTTTTTTAATTGAATTCAAATTTATTTTTAATATGAATAGCAGCCCGGTGATGTGTATTATATTACCCATACTCTTCAGTCCCTTTGCATACTTTAATTATTATTTACCGTTGAGTTTAATTAAACTTTTGGAATAAAGTTTTATTTTGTATTTTCCGGAAGGTTTAATTGAATTTCCGGAATTAAGTTTAATTTTGTATTTTCCGTTAAGTTTAATTATTTTCCGGAAAGTTTAATTAAAAAAGTTTTATTTGTATTTTCAGGAAAGTTTAATTAAATTTCCGGAATTAAGTTTAATTATTTTAAAGTTTAATTAAATTTTCCGGAATAAAAATGCTCTAATTAAAATAATCCTTTTTAAAGTTGATTTAAAGGAATAATTAAAGTTTATTTTCTTTAGAGTATTTGTTTGTTTCCCCTCATTTATTTCCTTTACTATAAAGGAAATTAAATATATTATTTCTTTCACTTTATAAAATTAAATTAATTGTCGGTTTATTCCCATTTTATTTTTATTAATTAATTGCCTTCATTCCGAATTATTTTAAAAATTAATTACATTGTCTAACACAATTTTTAAAGAGAAAAAAAATTAAAAAAATGTTTAAATTTAAATAAATTTAATTTAAAAGGCACAATTTTCAATTAAAAAAAATTAAAAAATAATTAAAATATTATTTAATGAATATAATAGAGATCATCAAATGTTAAAGGACCCAATAAATTTTGTCTAATTACATTAAAGTCTTCATTAGAAGGAGGAGAAGGAGTAGAAGAAGAATTAGACTGTTCATTATTAAAAGAAGAAGGCAATTTAATTGGCACAATTAATGAACAACGATGATTTTTTAAATAAGATTGGGGTGGTCCTGATTTAATTAGATTTAAAATTAATTTAATTGGTTACCAATCCATGCAGTTGATGCACTCACACCTTCCCTTCTAACCACAAATTGGCCTTCTTCTGCTAAACTAATTTGTTCTGCTTCAATTGTTTTAATATTTGAATTAATTAAATTTAATGGAACAGATGCAGAATTGGGTAATTTTGTTGTTTTTTGAGGAGAACTCTTTTTCTGATTATTAAAATGTTGGTGAACTTCAACCTCTACAGGTAATTCAATTATAGTATGCATTTCGGTAGATGAACAACAGTCTATTTTAATTATTATTTTTTAATTTAATTTAATTAGAAGAAATTAAAAATAAAAATTATTTTGTGCAGACAACAAATATTAAATTAATAATAAATTGACAAAGTTACAAGACTAATAATTGCTACAAGTTTTAAAGAAAAATAATCTCCTCTTCCTCATATTCTTCTGGTTTAAACATGCTTTGTTGTTGATTATTTTCTGAAGCAAAAATTAATTTTTTATTGTGCAAACATAAACTTTCCGGAAAATAATTAAACTTTTTCCGGAAAATAAACTTTAGATAATTAAACTTTTTCCGGAAAATAAACTTTAGATAATTAAACTTTTTCCGGAAAATAAACGTTAGATAATTAAACTTTTTCCGGAAAATAGACTTTAGATAATTAAACTTTTTCCGGAAAATAAACTTTAGATAATTAAACTTTTTCCGGAAAATAAACGTTAGATAATTAAACTTTTTCCGGAAAATAAACTTTAGATAATTAAACTTTTTCCGGAAAATAAACTTTAGATAATTAAACTTTTTCCGGAAAATAAACTTTAGATAATTAAACTTTTTCCGGAAAATAAACTTTAGATAATTAAACTTTTTCCGAAAAGTTTATTCTCCTTTTTTAATGTTGCAATTAAATAACTCTAAGTTATTAAACATAAAATAACTGTTAAAAACTAATTGAAGGGATTAGTGTGCATAAAATAAAAAAAGAAATTAAAATATGTGTAAATTAAAAAATTAATTAATCTCTAAATTTACCATTATTATTTGATTCATCAATTGAATCAGCAGTAGTAACAGTTAACAAAGCAGTTCCAGCAGACATTCTTCTATTTGTTTTAGGGGAATATTTATCTTCTGATTTAAATGAATTTTGTTGTTTTTCTTCTCTAATAGGAGGAGAAGAAGAAGATTTTTCATTTTCATTATTTATTTGCTTCATTTTTGTTGAAGCAATTGCTTTGGCTACTAGAGTCTGAAATATTTATTTTTAATTTTATTTTTAATTATTTTATACTCTAAATGATCTGTTTGTTGATGGCTGATTATTTGACATTAAACCTTTATGTTGCTCATTAATTCCATTGTTACCATTAATTTCTAACACTATTGAAGCAGAAGAACCTCGACGGCTGAAAGGGGTGGATTTTATAATTTTTTAAAATTTTACGGGTGAGACTCAAGTGTCCTATATAATTTTAATTTTACAAAAACAGGTCAGTTGAGTCAGAGAATTAATTATTCTATTTAATACTCAAATAGCCTTAGTTAAAGGCAATTAGAGTCTTAGATTTACCCCAGACTCTAATGACCCTAAATACTCAAAATCCTTAATTTTACCTATTTGTTGAGTTGGCATTAAGCAAAGGGACCACAGAATTATTTGTATTATTTGGCACTTTGCCGGTTGAGCGTTGAACAAAACCTGTTGGAGCCATTGCTGCAACAAGCTTTGAGACTGTAGGTTTTTTATTCTTCTTTTCTTTGCTTCCGTGAAATTTGGGTTTTCTGGCTGCACAGTTGCAAATTACACAGACCCCAAAGAGGAGAAAGAAGACTTTAAAAAATAAAATTTTTAAGACTCTAATGTCCAAAAAATTAAAATTAAAATAATTAAAAGTCAAGTAAGACTCAATTGTCCCTTTAGACTCAAATGCATGGAATTTAGATTTCTTATATTTTTAAGACTCTAATGTCCCCATAATTAAAAAAGAAAAGGTTTACCAATGCAAGCTCCATTCATTACAAAAAAGCCTGTAAAAATAAAATTAAAAAAATAAAACCATTAGAGTCTCAAAAAATAAAAATCTGAGACTCTAATAAACCTTTAATAAAAAATAATTTTTAACCAAATAACATATCCAATTCTCCATCCCCATTCCCAAAATCCTTTGATTTCATATTCCCGTTGCTAATAATTTCTGGTAATTGTTGTTGGTTTGTATTGTCTGTAGCTTGTGGAAATGAACTTGAAAAAAAATTTTTTTTTGAAAATTAAATAGTTTAGATATTCTATTATTTTTTAAAATAATTTTTAAATTTATTTAAAAGAAAATAAAATTAGAAATAAAAAAAATAAAGTTTATTTATTTTGGAAGACATGTGTTAGGGGTTTAAAAGCGTATAACTCTGGATTAGATGAGGCTATAAATTTAAACTTTAGGGCAATAAATAGAGGAGATTTTGGGCTATAAAATCAGTGGAAAAGAAATGGGGCTATCTTTATTTTAAAATTTTTAATGAATTTTTAAAAATGTTTAGTTAGCGCTTACAGCCGTTTTCTTCAGTTTAAGCCCTATAACTCTACTTTAGGAAAGAGATTAAATTTAAAACTTTGATTCAAAAATAAGAGCAGATTCTGGGCTACAAAAATAAGGAAAATAAAATTTATTTATCCTCAGGTTCAAAAAGATATTAATTTTTGAACAGGTTAGGGCAGGCGCTTCTCACTGATTTTAACCCCTTTTTCAAGTTTATTTAAAGCTTAAATTAATTTAAATAATTTTTTTAATTTTTTAAGATATAAAGGAGTAAAAAATGTTTAAATTATCCATTAAATATTTCTCACCAAAATAAAGGTACATTTTAAAGAGAAAAGAGCCTAGACTCCTTGAGATATTGAATAACTAAAAAATGTAACGATGTAAAAATATGGCACATTATTTAAAAAAATATGAAAAGAAAATAGTACAAGGGTTTCTTTTCATATAAAAAATAAAAGAAAAAGGCTTCATTGGAAAGAACATAAAAAAACCCAATTTAAAGAAACAGGGGAAGAGGGTAAAGGGAGAGGACTAGTTAACTACGCAGCTTTATAAAAATGCTTAATGAAAAGCTAATTTAATGAAATTTTGTTCACAAGTTCTTTATACTGGTATCTATCAATGGGAAGATTTTCAGATTTTTTGGTAAAGTGGTTCCAAAATTATGGCCAAAAAAGTGTATTTTTTGACGTTTTTTCCAAGTTTTTTGACCATAACTATTTGTTTAGTTGACATAAAATTCTGAAATTTATAACAAAGTTAGGTAAAACTGTAACAAATATTTACACAAAATTTCAGAATTTTAGATCCAAGGCTTCACTAAAAATTTTTATTTTGCGCCGTAATAGTCATGCGACAGGACATCCCCAACGCATAAAATTGAAGCAAAAAGAAACTTGAAAAAAGTAAAAACTTGTAAAAGAATAAAACTTGATTTCTGTTTCTTCTTTTATTTAAATAAAGTTTTAAAAAAGTTTTACTATTTTTGTTTTTAATTTAATTTAAAGAGAGTTACCCCAACCTTGTCTATTCCCCTTTAAGCAATTTTTAAAGACTTTACGTCAAAGGAAAAAATTTTTTTTTTAATTTTAAAATTAAAGAAGGACAAATGTTTCTAAAATATTGCGGTTAAAAAAATATGAAGAAAATTTTGAGGAAAAAAAAATTTTTTAAAGGAAAGAAATATGAGAAACTTGACTATAAAGACAAGGGTAGAAAATAAAAATAAATTCTTTTTCTAATTGGCATTGATTAACACATCAAAAAAATTAAAATAATTTTAAAAATGCTTTAAAAATATTTAAAAATAAACTTTTTCAAGTTTTAAGCGTTTTGAGAGAAATTAACTTTTTGAGACTCTAATGACCTGTTTTTTATTTTGATCATAACTTGCTTCATTTTTAAGCTAAAATTGAAATTCTTTTTTTGTTTTGTAGGAAATTTAATTCTCTATCGAATGATATAAAAATGATTTAAAAATATTGTCCTTATTATTTAATTTTTGCATTTAATCAATCCTACCCTTTAGGTATCTATAGGGAAGGGATAACTGAAAGCTTGAGGTATAAGAAGGTGTGAGGTGCTTTGAGGATGGCAATAGAATGACACTAGAGTCTGTAAAAGCAGTATGAGATAAGTCAGAGATTTAAATAAAATATAGAAGGTTAAATCCATTTTATAAGGTAGAGACTCTAATAGACCTTCTCAGGGCTTTTTATTGTTTTAAAAAATATTATTAATTTAAGCCTTGTTTTACCCATTTTTGTCCTTCTTATAAATCAAAAGGACGACTTTTTAAATCAACAAATATTCTTTTAAATTTCCGAGACTCTAAAGTCCCCCAATACTCAAATTTTTCGTTAAAAATAAAACCCACGAATTGGCAGCATTTTGTAAAATAACAGAAAGTAATTGATCCCTATAGCTCTGTTGTTGTGAATTTTGTTGAGTTAATGAAGGGTTTGAAGGTGTGGAGGGAACATAAGAAGTAGAGGAAAAGGAACCTTCTCTAGGCACAAGTATAGCTGACACAGGTCGACTTTTGTTTAGTTTATCGGCTGTTGAAAATCGATTCATTTGATCAATGGTTATTAGTTTACCTGAGATTTTAAGGTTTTTATTTAAATTTAAAAAAAAAGTAACAAAATGGTCAAAAGACAAAATGGTCAAATTTCATAATGGTAAGGGTAAAGTTAATAAATTTTGAATAGTTAAATACATTAGTCATCAAATAAAAATAATTTAGTGGCAAACAGTCAATAATTGATTGACTGACCATTTTGTCCTTTGCCCAATTTGTTAAAAATAAATTAAATATTTATTTTATTTAATTTTTTAAGGTCAAAAAAAGTAAAAAAATACTAAACAATGAAACCAAAAATTTTAAAAAATTAAAAATTAAATTTTCTCAAAATAAAGAAAAAAAAAAGTTTATTAGAAAATAAAGAAGAGAAAAAGGCTTCTTTTTATTTATTTATTTTTATGATAAAAAGGCAAAGAAGAAGCAATTGGTTAAAAAATAAAATAAAAAATATATTGGGTTGTTAATTTTATTTTTTATATTTTTTATTGGAAATTAGATGATTTGAATTTTATTTATTTAAATTTATTAAAATTATTTTTTTAAGGAAATTTATTTTATTTAATAAAAAATAAAAAAATAAATATTTTTTTATTTTATTTTATTTTTAAATAAAATTCCCAAGAGATTAATAAATTAAAAAAGAAAAGTTTTAAAAGTTGTATTTTTATTTAAACTTTTTAATAATGTATTTTTTATTTAAAATTAATTACCATTTGAGTATTGAAGTAATAATAGAATAATTAAATAATTAAAGAAAGACATTATTTTTAAACTAAAAATTAAATTAATTAATTAAATAAAAATAAAAAATTATTTTTTAAATAAATAAAAAAAAATAAAAAGTTTGAAAAAAATAATTATTATATTTTTGTTTCCTCTTCACAATTCATTTGGGTAATTTGAGTAGTTTTTAAACCTCTACCTCCTTTATTTTCTACACTCAAAAATTTCACACAGATCTAAAAAACACATTTTCTTTAATTTAAGGGGACAGGTGGACACTAGAGTCTGGATAAAAAATTAAATTAGAATGCAGACTCTAGTGTCCCTTTGTGTGAAGTTTTAGTTCTAATTAATTTAAACCAGACTCAAGTGTCCCTTTTATTTAAACCTTGGTAAATCCTACTCAAGTGACCCTTTTTAAAATTAAAATGATTGTTAAAAACCTTTAGCCTTTCCATTTTTAGAATTCTTTTTAAAACTCTTTAAAAATATCCAAAAATATTTTTATTTATTTTTCTATTGTTATTTCTTTTTAATAAAAAATAAAAAGAAAAATTTTAAAGGAAAAACAGGAAATTATTTTACCTTTTTTTTAATAAGACTCTAGTGTCCCTTTTTGAACAAAACAGAATTTTCTAGTTAAAACACAAAATATTCTCTCTCTTTAAATCAGATACTCAAGTGTCCATTTATTAAATTAAAAATATGGGGACTTTTGAGTCTAAGGGTCTTTTGAGTCTTAGGGAGGAAACTTTTGAAGTTCGAGTCTTTTGACTCTAAAATAATTTTTGTAGGACACTAGAGTCTAGTACAAAATAAGGACATTAGAGTCCGAAAACATAAAAAGGACATTAGAGTCTGAGGTTTATTTTAAAGAGTCTTAAAAATAGAAAGAAACTTTTAAAAAATTGGAAAGTCAAGGAAACGGAACAGACTAAAATAAAAATAAAAAAATACAAGTCTTTCATTCAACAAAACAATTTTCCCTCCTAAGCATTTCCGTTCTTTTCTTACTTTAATTTATTTTTTTTTTTTTCTTTCTTTTATTGAATAATCCCCTTTATAAAATTGATAAATAAATTTAATTTTATGTTAAATTTAATAAGAAGACTCAAAATGGATATATTTTGTTTTAAGGGGGTCAGTTGAGTCTGGAAAATAAATTAAAGTTCTAAAAGGTCCAGTTGAGTCTGGAAAATAAATTAAATAAATAATTCCAAAGAAAACAATTAAATAAAATTAAATAAAAAAAAATTTATTGAGGCATAAAATTAATAAAAAAAAACAAAAGAGGATAAAAAAATGTTTTTAATTCTATGAAGTAAACTAATTAAATTGAAAAAAAAGAAAAAAATTAAAAAAAAAAAAATCCCAAAATATTATTAAAAATTGAACAATTATGTGACCAGAATAGCAAGAAAAACATGAAAAAATTGTTCAAAAAATATAAAAAAGTTCTAATGATTAATTAAAAAACAAAAATGATTTAAAAAGAGGCTTTTTCTATCCTAATTGATTACTGGAATTAAACAATGCTTTCGGTAAATAATTCCGGTAATATATATTTAATTAATTTAGTAAACTATCAAAGTTGTTGTCTAGTCAAACTGGTTAAGTCATTGTTCCCACAATTGAGGGGGTTAAGGTTCGAACCCGTTTGAGTGAAAGAGTTTATTTTTCGATTAAAACGGTCAAAAAAAGTGTTTCTTTTTAATTAAAATTCCAGTTTAATCATTTTCTACATTTAATAAAACTAATCTTTTTATATGAGTGATAAAAACAAGCTTTGAGTGAGTATACAAAAAATATATATTATAATATTAGGTAGTTAAAAAACGTACTTTACTTTCCAACCAAAAAAGGCAAAAATTCTTTTAAAATTAGAAAATACGTTTCTTTTTGAACAAGAATAAAGAAAGAATTTATATATATATATAAAGCTTTACAGAAAAAAGAATTTTTAAAAAAACCTTCTTGTGTCCCTTATCCCCTTCATTTTTTAATTATTTTTTGCTTTATCCCCTATACGTTGTAATCGAACTAAAAAAATAAATAAATAAATAATTAAATAAATTAAAAATAAACCTCTTTCATAATTCCTTTCTAAAGCTTCCCCAACTCGATTTCTAGCTTCCATTGATTGAAGGGAAACCCCAACTCTAAGCAGAGAATCATTGTCTTCAACGCTTAACATTATATCCATTTCTATTTGATTTCCTAGGACAGATTGTCTCTTAAATTAAAAGATTAATTCCTTAATTATTGAGAAAAGAAACCTGATTTTCTGCATGAAATTCTACAAGTGATTGTGTAGCCAATGTTGCCCTTAACAGCTTGGCAATCATTTCAGGGCTAATATAGTTCGATTCGATATTGAGTATTTTGAGGGAATTTGACCTTTCTATTAGCTCCAAAAGTGGCTTTAAATAGAATTAAAATATGTTTATTTTTTGGCATTTTTAAAGGTTAAGGTAAGGGGCCAAATTAAAGGAAATATAGGAAAAGAGTGGAACGAAAAGAGCGTTCTTTAAAAAGCGGTTGAAAGTGTGGACATTTATGTCTATGACGAAATGTCCAAAATCAAAGAATAACCCAAAATTAAATTAAAAAAGAAAACCCTAGCTTCCTGGTCAGAAATAGCTGTATTAGCCAAAGCCAGCTTTTTTAAATTCTTCGATTTGTGTGCTGCTCTAATCATCTGTCTAATTCTTTCTTTTGAAATTCTTTTCATATTGTTTATGTTTATTTCGTTTAGAGATTTATCGTCTTGTTCTAGCCTTCTAAATAGAAGAAAACAATTTAAATTTTATTTTATAAAAATAATTTAAAGTAAGAGGAGAATATTAAGGTAGTTATTAAGTGATTATATTCACCTTTAAAAAATTCTTTTTTAACAACTCCTTTACTCTTTATTTTGGCTTTTTTTTAAAGGTTGATTTACGGTTAATTAAATTAAATTTATTTAAAAAATTCCCCTTTCTCCAAAGAATTTTTCCAAAATTTAAAAAAGGTATAGGCATGTTTAAACAAACTTTATACAATCCTCAACATCAGTTTCATTTTCTGGTTCGTCTGGGACAGGCCGTGGTTGAAATGCTTTAATAACCCCATTAAAAGAAAATCCAGTTTCTTCATTTTGCCCTCTTCCTTTTAAAGCATTATAATATTGAGGTTGATTTAATACATTGTGCATTCCTGAATTTATTTTTTAATTTAATAAAAGTTAAAAAATATTTAAATTAAGTTTAGGCTAAAATTTTGAGTGATAAATGAAAATTTTATTTTGTGGTTAAGTGGAAATTTCAATAAAAAGGGTCACGGGTTCGAACCCGTTAGACACCAAACAATTTTAAAATGTTTAAAAGTAAAAAAATGAAGTAAAAAATATTTTTACATTAATTTAATACCCAAAAAATATTTTTTAAAGTCCTCTAAAACGTTTTAAACCTTTTAAAAAATTTTAAAAACCTAAAATTCCAGCCAAATCAACCAAATCTCCTTCTGGTGCATTTTTAAGAGCTTTTTCAATTAAAACATCATCATTTCCATCATACTCATCATCATCGTCATCAATATCTAATGCTATTGGCATCTGCATTTCGCCTTTAATAACAGATTGTTCTGTTCCTTCATCGTCTTTAGGCTCAAAAACCTTGCCTAAAGAAGCAAAAGAGTAACAAGTCCAAAACAAAAAAACCTCGTTTAACGCCCGGAGAGAACGGCACAACCTCCTCCCAATCCTTTTCACTTTTAGCCTTGTCTTCCAAATATTTTAACAATTTATCCCTCTGATATGGACCAGTAGGCTCTTTATCTGTTTGATTTCGACAACGCTGTGAAGGAGGTAATAGAGAATTCTGAAGAAAACAATTTTAAAGTTTAAATATTAAAAAATAACCTTAAATTAAAATTAAATAAAACAGTAAAGTCTATTTGTCAAAAAGCACCAAAAAGTTTAATTTATTTGCCTAAGACTATAAATTAATTTTGAAAACAAAAATCAAGTGTTTATAATCAACGTCAAAAAAGAATTAATTCAAAACTAAATTACTGAAAATTGAAAGTTTAGTAACCAACGGGTAGAGCTAATAGTTGTTACTATGTCCACCTATTTGGCTTTGTTATGTTTTGATTTATTAAAATTCTTTGAAAGAAGAAACAACCCTCCCAAAATGCTTAACAAACAACACAAACATTTTTGACCCTTTTGTCCTATTTAAAATTAAAATAAAAAACCTCCTTACATCTGGATCAAAATCATTATTTAAATCTTCAAGTTCTTCCATTGATAAATTAGATAAAAGCCCTTCAATATCTTTATCGTCATATTCACGTAAATCTCTCCCATAGAATTTAGCTGCTCCTCCACTGGCCAAAGAAGGGTGGGAAAGGCCACCTGTGGCAGTTGGCTGTTTTACTAGAGATTTTGGGGCCGCCAGGGTTTTTTCTTCTGCGTAGTAGCTGAAAATTAATAAAAAAGGAATTGTTAATTTTTTGAGGTTTAAAACCCCTAAGGAAATGTTAAAATTACGAAACACCTAAATTTTTCAAAATGTCTAAAATTCGAAATGTCTAATTTTTCAAATGTCTAATTCTATTGGGCTTTTCAGTTAAGGGAGTAAAAATTGACCATTTTGTCATTTGACCATTTTGTCTTTTTCAATTGGAAAATAAAGAGAAAAAATACCCAATTTTAAGCTGAAATTACTTTAAAAAATACTCAAAAATAAATAAATAAAAATAAATATTGATTTAAAAGAGAAAAGCACTCTTAAAACAAATAGTATATATTAAAAGAAAAATAACTAAAATAATAACTGCCAAAAAATAAAAATAGAAAAAAAAAGAAAAAATATTTAAAACAGCCATCTGTTATTCCATTCTTTTTTTTTTGTTAATTAACAATTGTACTAATATTTAAAAGATTATAAAAGGATGAAAATAAATTAATGCTAAAAAAGAGATTAAAGAAAATATATTGAAAAGTACTTGGAAGTATTAGTTTTAAGAAAAAGCATGGAAATAATGACAAAAGGGTCAGAAGGTAAATAAATGACAAAATGGTCAGAAGACAATTAAAAGACAAAAGGGTCAGAAACTAATTAAAAGACAAAAGGGTCAGAAGATAATTAAAAGACAAAATGGTCAAAAACTAATTAAAAGACAAAAGGGTCAGGAACTAGTTTAACCCCAAATAAAAAAATTCTTTATGTAAAACTCACTCAGTTTTGCTCATATTGATTGATTGATTTAATATTCAATAGTAAAGATAAAAGAAAATAAGCCTTAAATAAAGCAAAATAAAAAACAAAGAAAAAAAGGGCCAAAATAATAATCAAAAGAAATCCCAAAAAATTGAAGCTTTTTTTAAATAATAAAAAAAAAGAGTTTAAATTAAATAAAAATAAATAAATAAATATATTCTTTACTATTTGTTCAACCTTTTTTATTAAAATTAAAAAAATAAGGGGGAAAAGTGTCAGTTGGTTTTTTCTTTAAAATACTCCTAAGCTTTATAAAGAAAATAAAAAATAAAAACAAAAGAAGAATAAAAGTGATTGATTAAATAAAGGTTAAAAGGGAACACGAGTCAATACTTTTTTTTTAATGATTATTTGATAGGGCTATTTAGAGGGAATTAAAAGAGATTGTTTTTATTATTGATATTTATGGCTATTGGGTATTATGGGGGTAAAGGAAAGGTTGGCATTTTGTCTTTTTTGTAAAGGTTGGCATTTTGTCTTTTTTTAGGTTTGGCATTTTGTCTTTTTTGTAAAGGTTGGCATTTTGTCTTTTTTTAGGTTTGGCATTTTGTCTTTTTTGTAAAGGTTGGCATTTTGTCTTTTTTTAGGTTTGGCATTTTGTCTTTTTTGTAAAGTTTGGCATTTTGTCTTTTTTGTAGTTTAGCATTTTGTCTTTTTTGTAAAGTTTGGCATTTTGTCGTCCTTACCTTTTGCCATTTAAACCACAAAACAAAGGCGTTGAACTGTCCTATTTAATCAAATTCTGCCTTAAACAAAAAAGTGCCAATAAATGGAAAACGTCGTTGGCATTGGATTAAAAAAGTTGAAGTAAAAAGAGAGTAAGAATTTACACAGAGACACCAACTAAGTGTAAGCAGTAAGTGTCTGTCTGTGTCTACCATTACTTTTAGCTTTAACACTAAAAATAGTTGTGAAAATAAGCATAACAAAACTAACCAAAAATTGACTAAATATTACTAGACCTAAAATTAATATTTAAAAACATTTCAAAATGTCTAAAAAATTAAAAAAAAAGGAGATTAAAACACTCAATAAATTAATGACAATAATTTTAATTAATTATTTTCCTCTTTTTCTCTGTTTTTAAAATTAAGAGGACATTAGAGTCTCGTTTGAAAATATTTTTTAATTTATTTAAAAAGCTCTCTACAAATTACCTGTGCCCTTAGAGTACTCCAATGGCTAGAAATCAAGGTATACTTTAACAGCCTTTAATTTGGACAAATGTCCTCTTACCCTTTTGTCCTTTTTTAAGGAAATGTTAAACTTAAAGTACCTCACCTTCTATACCCTTTTTTATTTTCTATTCCAATTGTACGGCATTTATTAAACTTTAATTGTTGAGACTCAAGTGTCCCTTTCCTTCTTTCTCCCTTCCATGCCAACAAAAATATTTTATTTTTTATTTTTACGGATGAATGCGTGAAAAAGATGTAAAAAAATTAATAAAAAGGAAAAAAAAAGAACCGGCAAAAATAAAAAAAATAAAGTAAAAGCACTCTACTACACCTACATAGAGAAAGAATATATAATTTAATTGTATTAAATTAAATAAAAAATAAAATAATTGGTTAAAGAAATTCCTGTTCAATTTTTATTTTGTGACTTAAATTAATATCCTCTCTTTACATTCCCCTTTAAAAAAAAAAAAATTCTTTTTATTTATTTAAATTTTTAATTAATTTTATTTTATTTATTTTAATATAAAAGGACGCAGATGGTTCATTTTCCCTTTAATTTCCTTAACTTAATTAATTCATTCATTATTTATTATGTGACCCTAAATCCATGGAAATAAATAAATTTATATTTTCTCGCTTTTATTTCTTTTTTTATTTTTTTTTTATTTATTTAATTATTAATTGTTTTTATTTTTATATTTAAATCTGTAAAGATTTAAATTATTGATTAGAAAAATCAGAATTAATTTAGAAAATGCTCTAAATAATCAAAAGTTAATCAGAATTTAATAAGAATAATTAGAATTTAATCAGAATAAAATCAGAATAAAACCAGAATTAAATCAGAATTTAATCAGAATAAAACCAGAATAAAATCAGAATTTAATCAGAATTAAATCAGAATTAAATCAGAATTTAATCAGAATAAAACCAGAATAAAATCAGAATTTAATCAGAATAAAACCAGAATTTAATCAGGATAAAATCAGAATAAAATCAGAATTTAATCAGAATTTAATCGGAATAAAACCAGAATTAAACCAGAATAAAACCAGAATTAAAGCAGAATTTAATCAGAATAAAACCAGAATAAAATCAGAATTTAATCAGAATTAAATCAGAATTTAATCAGAATTTAATCGGAATAAAACCAGAATTAAACCAGAATAAAACCAGAATTAAAGCAGAATTTAATCAGAATAAAACCAGAATAAAATCAGAATTTAATCAGAATAAAACCAGAATAAAATCAGAATTTAATCAGAATAAAACCAGAATAAAATCAGAATAAAACCAGAATAAAATCAGAATTTAATCAGAATAAAACCAGAATTTAATCAGGATAAAATCAGAATAAAATCAGAATTTAATCAGAATAAAACCAGAATTTAATCAGGATAAAATCAGAATAAAATTTAAAGAATATACCAGAATATTAACTTTAAATAAACTTATTAAACCTTTTTTCCAATAATTTTTCTTTCAATTTGTGTTGTCCCCTTATAAATAAATAAATTTATTTATTTATTTTGTGTTTCGGCTGGCCATAAATTCTATTTTCATTTCTTTTTTTTTCTCTTTATTAAAACTCTAATATTTTCTGACCAAACATTATTTTTCAATACTATTTAATTTTTTTTTTTCTTTTTTTCCTTGTATTTTATTAAAAGGAAAGAAAAGTGTTTACTTGACCAGAAAAATAAAAAAAAATAAAAAAAGCTTTTTGCCCATTTTTATTTTATTTTTAGTTTGACCAGTAGAGGAAGTAAAGAAAAGGCCGGAGGGTAAAAAAAAAGATACCATCTCATTATTATTTTTATTTTTAAAAAAGAAAAAGATTTTTATTTAATTTTTAAAGCTTTTTTATCTAAAAAATAAAAACACATGTTTTTAGATAAAACACATGTGTTTTTAGATTTAAATCAGAAAATACACTTTTTAATTTATTTTTTTAAAAATGCGTTTTACTGGGGAAGAGCTTTTTTATTTTAAAAATAAAAATATTTTTAAAAATATACGCAATAGACGACCCTGTGTTGAACTGGCCGCGTTTTCTCGGTGATGAACAGACCAAAAATTTTGAAATTTTGGGAGCTTATAGAAAACCCCTTTGGCCAGTTTGCAGCCAAGTTTCTAGTCTCTATGTATTTGTTTGCCCGTTTTATAGCCCCGCACCGAAACGTCCTTATCAAATAATTTGCAGATAATTTAAAATAATTTTTCTGACAAAATTTCTTCCTCTCCAATTTTATTTAAAACGTAAAGAAAAAGAAAAAAAGAAGAGAAAAGAGAGAGGTGTTAAAATATAAGGGTAAGGGATCAATGCTTTTCCCGTCACTTTAATTTATTATTTTTTCTTTTTTCTTCTATACTTACTAAATATCAATACTTATTACTTGAATATTTATTTATTTTTAAAGTAAATATTTTTTCCTGATTTTTATATTTAATTTTAAAGCAAAAGCCTTGCCAAATTTAAAGAAAAAATAAAAAATTGAATTAGTGACGAAATGTCCGATTTTTATTTTTTCAATTTTTTAACCAATTTTTCAACAGAAATTGAAAATAAAGGTTTAGAAAATTTATTTTTTAATTTTAAATATATTAAAAATTATTTAATTAATTAATTTTTTAATTATTTAAGTTTTAATTTAATGCTAGGTAAGGGTTGCAGTGTCGTTACTTAATTGCCCATAAAAATGTCAAAATGGCACATATCCGCATAAAATTTTCTTTAGACATGTCTAATCGTGTATTCTAACAGCCCTAAAAATTTCAGAATTTTTGGTTAGATATTTTCGAAATTATGGTCAAAAAAGTCTAATTTCCTCTTGAAAAGCGTCCTTCTCCTGTCGTTTTTTCAACTTAACCACAAAACTAGCCAACAAAAAATTCTGAAATTTATTCAAATAATAGCTAATACTATTCAGAATATTTACACAAAATTTTATTAATTTAAGTTGTCAACATTGTTCTGATTTTTAGCCCCGCGCCGCACAACTTTCTGCGCCCAAAAACCCCCCACATTCCCACTTTTTTTGCAATTATTTTTTCTTTTAAATTTTTCTAAATATTTATTCATCCAAATATGTGTGCCTTTCATGCATTTAAATACATTTATTTTTCTTTTTTTTATTGCACTTACAATCAAAAAATAAAATCTCTTACCTTTGCCCTATTCTCAATTAATAAAAGAATTTTTTCTTTTGTTTTTAACCATTCTTTTACCTTTAAAAAAAAGTTATGCAACTAATTTGACCTATTTTTTATAAAAAAATAATTTTTAAAAATTGAAAGTTGAATATTTTAAGAAAAAAATTTTTTAAGACCTGTGCACCAACAACGCCAAAAAACGCAAAAAGCCAAAAAAAAACGCAAAAGTTGCGCCGAAGTGTCCCGAGTGAAAACTTATCAATTTTAACTTTCAACTGATAAAAAATTAAAACTTGTTACCTTTCAAAACGCCAATTTTGCCAGTTTGGCGTTACAAAAAAATTTTTTGCGCACACCCAAATTTTGTTGATCCTTCTGCCCTTTGATTTTGTTGTCGATGGCATTTAATTTATATAAAAATAAATTTCTTCCTTCTTTTAGTCATCCAGTCTTTGTATTAAAAAATAAATTCTCCGTTGTTATTTATCATTCTATCCGTCACCTTTTTTCTTTTTCACACAAAATCTCGTCACAATTATTTTGCCCTTTACTGATTTTTAAATAAAAATAATAAATTTTATTTTTGTTTTGTAAATATATGCAAATATGTATTTTATTAAATGAATTAATTTATAAAGAGATTTAACCTAAATTTTGGTTATTTTATTTCTCTTTTAATTTCTGCGCCCAAATGTCCCCCTTTACACATCGCAATAGAAAAGAAAAAAAAAGTTTTTAAAAATAAACTTTTTTTTTCTTTTGGTTGAAATTAATTTTAAATCCTGTCTTGAACTATATATTATTATTATTAATTAATTATTTGCTTAAAATGACAACAAATTCCTTTTTATATTTTTTACTTTTATTTAGTTTAGAATACCCAACTCATCTACACTAAACTTTTATTTATTGACTCTAATTGTAAGGACAATTTAAATTTAGAGGGACAAAAGGGCCAAAAGGAGGTGTTATAATAAAAGGGAAATCTCTAGGGAATTTTCTACCAAAAAAATTCCCCAGGGAAATTTAAAAGTTCCCGGGGAATTTAAAAATTCCCAGGGGAAATTTTTAAAATTCCCAATTTATTGTATTAAATTCCCTTAGGGCTTATAAATTTAAATTAAATCTTTTCTTCCTTTTTAGGTTGATCCCAATTAAATTTATTATTTACCCCTTCCCTTTACCCCTTTCCTTTACCCCTTAATTTCTACACAACAACAAAAACATTAAAAATTGGCGCAATTGCGCATAGTTTCCTGTCTTTATTTAATATTTAATATTTTTCTTATTTTTTCCCTTTATTTTGAATAAATCCAGTCACTCTAATTCTTGAAATTTTTCTCCGTGAAATCCCCAAGAAAAGTTGCATGTTGGGCGCCGCTTTGGGCGCGGGGTAATAACTTTATCAAAGCATTACCTAAAATTCTAAAATTTTGTACAAAAATCATTTAAGAGGTCTTCTAGAGGTTCCCCAAATTTCAAAATTTTTGGTCAACTTTTACCCAAGTTGTGGTCAAAAATGTAGGGTAAGATCTACCCCAGAATATCACCTTCCAACTTGATTTCTTTTCCAAATAACTTGGGTATTTTTGGACCTAGAAATTAAAAGTTTTTTAGGAGAGTCGGAAGACCCCTCCCTTTCATCCCTGAAAAATTTCAGGGCTAAATATCCACTTTTCAATTTTTATAAGCCTGCGTCCAACTGTCCCCCACAATGGTTGTCTTTCGCCTCCCGCCCCTTTCTCGTTAAATCCAACTCATCAACAAAATATACACAAGTAAATAAAATAATTTTCCAGTTCATTTAATGCCATCATAAATTTTTTTTATTATTATTATTATTTTATCCCAAGTTCTTTCCGTTAAAAATAATAAAAATGATTTCGGCCTTAAATTCAACTGTTGGGGGCGTTAACAACAAAAATACAAATAACAATGCTACAACAACAAGCTCATATTTTTATAATAATATTGAACATCCAGAAGCTAATTCTAATATTATAGCCTCACAAAATAGAAAAAAACCTGATTTAATTAGGTAAATTAATTTGTGGGACCAAATGTCACTTGGTTTAAATTATTTTTATTTACCCGTTTTTGAGCAAGTTTTTTAGGGATTTAGACTCCCTGTAATCACCCCTGAATTCTGAATTTAAAAAATAAAAATATCTAGTTCCCGTTTATATATAAGCAAAAGTAAATGAATTTAATGCCCGGACAGAACGACCATTGACAGTTTTTGGCACATAACTTTTCGATAAAAATGTTCTATAAACTAAACAAAATGTCAAAAAATAGAGCAGATTTTGGGCTATTTAATAGTGAAAAAATAAAAAAATTTTGAAAAAAAACTGAATTTTTACCGAATTTTTAAACCCCTTGGTCATTGATATTGGACTTGCAATTTTTAAAATTATCTTAAAATTCTGAAACTTGATTAAAAATTACAAAATTTTGTAATTAATTAGTTAACACACTTAAAATTATTTTTACAAAATTTTAAGTTCCTATCTATTTTTTAAAATATTTTTAAATTTTAATTTTTAAGGCTAGAGCGTTCCCTAACAGGAGGCGGAGGCCGTTCAATGCCTCAATCTTCAGGTTCTTCAATTTCTCAGTCTTGTTCTGATGAAGAAGAAGAAGAGGAAGACGAAGAAGAAGAAGAAGAAAATTTTCAAAAAAATAAAAATTTAGAAGACAAAAATTGCCATCCCGACGCGCGCAGTCGTTTCTCAGCAAATAAAGCTCTTTTCCAACAAATGGAAAAACAGGCGTCAAGTTTATTTAATAAAGAACAAACAAACAATAATCGCCTTTTGCCTTGTTTTTATTCTCCACGTTTACAACGTTCTTCTTCTGCTAATTTAAGTTTTAATACAACAAATGGAGGAGGAGAAGGAAAAATTCAAAAACCTCCTATTGTCCCTCCCAAACCTTTTATTGAAAATAATAATAGCTCTTCTTGTGAAAATGGAATTAATGATAATTTTATTAATAATAGTCCTTCGACGCATTCATTTATTTCTTCAAAATCAGCAAATGCTGTTAAAGTTGGGGAAGGTAGGAAATTTTTTAAAGTTGGACAAAATGGTCAAAAGACAAAATGGTCAAAATGCCCAAATCTTTACATTAAATATTGTCATGGACAAAATGGTCAATCTAACAAATATTACCTATTTGACCAGTTGAGTCTGAGAATAACTTTAATGACTTTTGACCATTTGAGTTTGACATTTTGTCCGTTTAAAATTTTTTAAAATTTTATATTCTTATTTTTAGCCTCCCCACCCTCTAATAACGTAAAAACTCAAAATAACAACAACCAAAAATGTTCATTGCCTGGCAGTCCTCTGACTCAAGTAGCACGCAATTTTAGTCAATTTGCTTCTGATGTTGAAAAAATAGCTTGCGAGTCAAGAATTATTGGAAATGAAAGTGAAAATAGGAATAAGTAAGCTTATTAAAAAAGAATTTCCTGCCTAGGTAATTAGAGTCTTAGAAAAACAATTTTTGACTAAATTGGTTCAAAAATGCATAACTTTTCGAAATTTAAAGCTAAAAAGTTCTTTTTAATTTTATTAAATAGTTCAGATTCTGCTCTATTTTTAGAGCCTAAGAACAAAATTATTGAATAAAAAAGACCCAAGTTATGAACTTTCAAAGTTGTAAGAAAGCTAAATTTTTAGTCTTTCCAAAATCAACAGTGAAAATACAACAGGTCAGAGAAAAGAAAAAGAACAAAAAATAGAAGAGAACAAAACAAGAAAAGAGAAAGATCAAATAGGTTATGATGCTTATTGGAGAAGGCCAGGATATTACAGAGAACGTCTTTTTGGGAGTATTGAGAGAAATACAAATTCAGCGACAGAATGCCAAGAAAGGGACGAAACGAAACAACGTAAAAAATAAAATAAAACCCCCAGTCCCTTTAAATTCAAATTTTAATTTCTTCAGAGCCTCGCAAAGACTATTCGCCAACCAACAGTGGTGGAGGTAGTGAATCCGGGGGTGATGAATCTGTGCCTAGTGAACCCCGCCCAACCTCTGCTTCACCCTCAAAGAAAGACAAAATGTCACAAGAGTTGCCCCCAATTATTGAAACAGTTAGAGGTCTGTCCCCAGACAGAGATGACCATTGTGGAAGGAAAATCTCTTTCAGTACAGCTCCAATACGTGTTTACAAAACACATGTAAAAGTTAATTAAAAATATTACTCCTTTTTGGCGAAATGTCTTTTATTTGAGATAATGTCAAAATGGTCATTTATTCGCCATTTCTTTAAATTTTCTATTTAATTTAAAGGGAATTGAAGAATATGATCGTCGTAATGAAGAAATAGACCCAGTAGCTAGCTGTGCAGAGTATGAATTAGAAAGACGTTTAGAACGTATGGAACTGTTTGATGTTCAACTTGAAAAGGGTCCAGAGGGTTTGGGCATAAAGTAAGGGTTTTCCCTTTTTCTTTTTAATTTTCTCTTCAGTATAATTGGTATGGGAGTTGGAGCAGATGCCGGATTGGAAAAGCTTGGAATTTTTGTAAAAAGCATAACGCCAGGAGGGGCTGTACATCGTGATGGGCGCATTAGAGTCTGTGACCAATTAGTTTCTGTTGATGGCATTTCGCTTGTTGGCGTTTCACAACTGTGAGGATTAACAGGGAAAATAGAAAGGGGGAATTTTGGGCCATTAATAGTTCACTAGGAAATTTGTGGACATTAGAGTCTGAGAGAAAATAGCCTCAGAAAAATTTAATTTTTTCTCTCCTCACAGTTTTGCCGCACAAAATCTGCGCTCAACAGGCCCCCGAGTTCAATTTACAATTGGCCGTGAACTCAATTTAGAAGGAAGTGAAGTAGCTCAATTAATAAACCAAAGTCTAGAACAGGACAGGCTTGGGGAAAAACACCATCGTCAAATAAAGAAATTGTGGGCTAAAATAGAAAATAATTGTAATGAAGAAGAAGAAGAAGAAAAAGAAGAAAGAAAAGAGGAGAATAAGCAAAGAGGAGAAAAGACAACAATTTCAAATACTCAAATGTTCCCCCCACAGATAAATAAACAACATAAAGATTTCCAAATAAATAATCAACAACAAGAAATTTCACGTTCAAGAATTCAATTATTAGAAGTTGAATTAGAACAGTCAAAAAGAAAGGCAGAAGAAATGAATAATTTATTAGAAAATACAAGGGCACATTATTCTCAATTAGAAGGACGTTATAACCAAGCTAGGGATATTGTTAAATCTTTTCAGGAGAGGTAAAAGAAAATTGGGGGAGTCCATTAGAGTCTGGGGGTTCTTTTGGCACCTTATTCCTTTTACTCTGAATTTGCTGGACAGTAGAGTCTCAGGCTTAGAGACTCTATTTTCTGCAAATAATTCCTATAGGGACACTAGAGTCTCAGACTTGTATTTCTCTAATTCCCCAGGGATTTCTAATCCAAAAGGGGGGTCTTCAAATCATTTAAAAATAGAACTATTTAATTTAAAGGGAAAGAGAAATGTTACGAAGAGAAGAAAACCACATTGAACAAATGCGTGCAAAAGAAAAGGAATATTCCGAAATAATCTCAAATCTTCGTACAAGAATAGAAGAATTGGAAAAAAGAATAGAATTAGCAATAAAAGCAGAAAATAAGGTTAACAGTGAAAATGAACAAAAAATAAATAAACAAATAGAAAAACAGGAGAATAAGGTAAATTAGAAGAAAAAAAACAATTAAATTAAAATTTAAGTTAATTCAATTAAACGAGAGTGGTGGTAGAGATGGTAGAGAAAGGGGGGATCCCCCGCCTGCACCAGCGCATAGAGGGAATAATAACAACAATAGTCAGACACAACAAAACCATCAGACACAACAGCAGACACAACAACAACAAAGAAGAAATGAATTAATAATTACAAAACACCAACAACAACAATACCCACAAAGAGAAGGGGAAATACAACAACAACAATTACATCAATTCAGACCTGTTGGACTTAGACATGCCGGACTTGTAAGAGACTTATTTCAAGTATTTTGAATACAATATTTTAAAGGTAACAAATCCAGTTCCATTATCAACTGCTCCAATAATCCCAGGAACTTCCCCTCATACACCACCTTATTTCATTCATTTTGGTGGCCGTTTACATCCATCTTCTTCTTCTTTACATCCCACAGCAAATGCTCTTCCTTCAATTGAAGAAATGGCCTCTGCCCCTTATGAAAATAGAATAGCTCCCAACTCTTCTGGCCCAAATAATTTAGGCAGTCCAATCCCCAGAATTTCGGAACCAGCATCCCCTGCACTTCCACACAAATGGGCAAAACAAAACAACGGCATTAACAACGGCAATTCAACTTCTTCAATTAATTGTGGCACAGGTCCACGCCTTGGCCTTTTCCCTTTACGTCGCCGTTGTTTTGTTCCAACAGAAAATGAATTTTGGAGAGAAAATCAAGAAGAACAAGGGATGGCTGTTTTACATTGGGGGGTTGATGATATATGTCAATTACTTATTCATTTGGGATTGGAAAAATATATACCAGGTAATTAAAGGAATGAAATTTAATTAATCCAAATATTTACAGAGTTCACAGTTAACCAAGTTACAGGACCCAAATTTCTTGATTTGGATGGCTCCAAGTTGAAGGTAAGTAATTAGGGTAATTAGAGTCTCAAAATTTAGTTAAGGACAATTAGAGTCTCAAGATTGAATTAAAGACAATTAGAGTCCCAAAACTTAATTAAGGACAATTAGAGTCCCAAAATTTAATTTTTTAGTTTCGGACCACTTGAGTATCATTTTTAAAAATTTCAGGCAATGGGTTTATTCAACCATTCAGAGCGCGCAGTCATCAAAAAACGTATAAAAGCAATTAAACAGCGAATAGAAAGGGAACGAAAAACATTGGAAAAGGAAGCAAAGGCAAGAAATGCAGTTAAAATTGTTTCTGTTCAGAGCTAAATTTAAACATTTATTTTTTCTTTTTCCCCATATGTGCATATATATATTTATGTTATTTTAAAGTCATAATCCTAAACATACACACTCTTTCTTACATAATCCAAAATATATTTTCTTTCAAATATTATATACCTCTCTTACAAAATATCTAAAATTCAAAATGTCTAAAAATTCAAAATGTCTAAATTTCAAAATATCTAAAGATTACAAAATGTCTAAATTTCAAAATGTCTAAAAATTTCAAAATATCTACAGAAACAACACTCCAGGGTTAAAAGGGCCTATTTAGGGATAAAACAAAGGAGAAATTTTCTTGAGAGATATATTTATATTCCTTTAGCCAGTGACCCCAAGAATAGGTAAAATAATTTTAATAGTTAAATTAATTATTATTTTTTTCTTATTTTTAATGCTTCATTTTGTTAAAATGAATTAATAATTATAAATTTATTATTATTTATTATCTACCTTTTTGTAGTGACCAAATGTCCTTTGGTTGTTATTGACCAAATGTCCAATTTTGCAGTAGTGACCAAATGTCAACTTTTTTGTTGTTATGACCAAACTTCCTTTTGGTTGTTATTGACCAAATGTCAAATTTTCGTTGTTGTGACCAAATGTCAATTTTTGTTTTTGTGACCAAATGTCCTTTTCTTGCTAGTGACCATTAAGGAAATAACGGTCAAAAAAACTTTATCTTATGTAAAGCAAATTAAAATATAACTTTTAAAGTTGAAAATTAATTAATAGCTATTTAAGGGCCTCAAAAATGGCAACTATAAAAAAAATATAATTTTACTCCTCCTTGTCTTTAGAACATTCATTGCCTTTAATTGAACATCTACTGATTATCTTAAAAGGAATTTAAAAATTATTTCACAGACTCAAATGACCCAAAAATAATTTTAAAAAATTGCCCATTTTCTAACCTACCGAAGCTACAAATTTGTGAACATAAGAAGTAGCATAAGCACCGGATCCATAAAATTGAATCATTGAAGGAGAAATTTGTCGTTTAACACGGCTGCGAAGACTGACATTTGGGTCAATTATCTAACATAAAAAATTAAAAGTTTTAATTTAAATAAAATTAATTAATTAAAAAAAACCTCCTTACAAAATCAAAAAATAATCGAATCCAGGCTTTATGTATTGAAAGATTTTGATAAAATTCTGGTGCTATTTTGGAGATCTAAAAATTAATTAATTCATTTAATTTAAATTTAATTAAAATACTTTTGGTAAATTCTTCCCTGCTACGTAAGGAAAATCGTGATGCTCAACATGATAGCCAACGTTAAATGTTACCAAATTTATTGCTCCATAATAACTGAGAAAATTAAATGTTTTCAGGCTCTAATGACCTCTTAACTTTAAAATGTTTTCGGACTCTAATGACCTCTTAAACTTTAAAAATGTTTTAAGACTCTAATGACCCTCAAAAATATTAAAACTATTTTCTCATACTCTAATAGACCTTTTATTGTCCATACTCTACTGTCCCCAGAAAAATGAGTCAATACTCAACTTGTCACTTTTTAGGATCTCAGACTCAAAAGGTCTGAATAAATCAGTTAATTAGAAAACCTGTAAGTTTCTTGCCCCTCTTCAAAAACATAGTGATCACTAATAAAATGAGCAGCAAGGGGATGTAAACCTTTAAAATAAATAAAATTAAATTAAAATTAAAATAAAAACCTAGTCCAACCAGAAAACCTCCAAGAAGATAAACAAACGATTTATACCCCATAAATTTAATTATAGCCAAATTAAAGAGTATTTGAATAAATGCATTTAATAATTCAAAATCAAGAACTGACTAGAATAAATTTAAAGAAAAATAAAATTTTTGGACACTTCGTCAAAGACATTTTGCCAAAAATTAAAAAAAAATCTACAACAAAGCTCAAACCTTTTTGTAAGTACTAAGAGGTCTTAAACCATAAAATACAGGTTGTAATGTCAACCAAATAAATTTCCCAAGAGGGCCAACAAAGAAACGAGCTTCAAATTCTGATGGAACGTCCTGAATTTGTAACAAAAATTAATTTAAAAAAATTTATAAAAATAACCGTATCAATTACTTCACTGCCTAAATTTCTGTGATGTTCCTTTAAATAAATTAGTTTATTTATTTGTTTGAAAGAAAACCAAATGATATTTTTTAAATGAAGTAGACATTGGAATACCCATTGGTAAGTTTGCAAAGAAGCCTAGGATACGGTTCTGAAGATATTTATTTATTAAAAGAGAAATCAGAATTTAAAATAAGAATTTTAAATATCAGAATAAAAATCAGAATTTAAAAAATCAGAATTTTAAATATCAGAATAAAAATCAGAATTTAAAAAATCAGAATTTAAAAATCAGAACAAAAATCAGAATTTAAAAAATCAGAATTTAAAAATCAGAACAAAAATCAGAATTTAAAAAATCAGAACAAAAATCAGAATTTTAAAAATCAGAATAAAAATCAGAATTTAAAAAATCAGAACAAAAATCAGAATTTAAAGTCATAATAAACCTGCAGAATTTTTTGATGCCCAAATCCCAAATTATGTGAACATTCATGAACCGCCAAGGTTAAAGAATGCGAAATCGTTCCTCCGACACAATAAGCTTGTAAGCAAATTAGAGGCCAAGAGGACTCTTAGAAAAATTAAAAATTTAAATTAAATCAAAAATAAAAGAAACCTTTTAATAAATAGGCCATTAATATTTGGTAAATAACCATTGAAATAACAACAAATTTGAAGCTTTCGTCTATTTTTAAAAATTAAAAAAACCTCTTTTTAATTAAATTACCAACGCCAAAGCATTGTTTCACTTGTGGATATTTTTCAAGAATTTGTTTTCTACTGAAAAAAAAATTTATCAGTATTTTTAAAATTATTTTTTAACAAAAACAAGTCAAAAAGTGGATGAAAACTTGGTTATCAGCCAGCAGGATTCGAACCCCAGCCCATAATGTGACCAACCCAAACCACTACCCACTAGACCACCAAATAACTCGAGTCAATCCCTTTTCCTTTATTACTTATTTTAATTAAAAAATAAGATAATCAGTTAAAATAAAGGAAATTGCAAATATTTGAAGCCACTCAACATACTAAAATCATAAACTGGCTGACCGCGTTGCATGCGGTTCCTGAGTATAAGACCATTCAAAATTTGATGAAGAAGATTCTGTTTGTCCCATTTTTTGTTGTTCTTTTTTTCTATCAAATCTAAAGCTGAAAAAAAATTATTTAATTTTTATTTAAATAAAAAAATAGAACCAACGTTAAAATATTTTTTTCTTGGTCTAATATTGATTGAAAAAAGAAGGTTAATAAAAGTCCCTCTTTTTCAGCCTATTTTTTCATTGAAAAAATAAATAAATAATCAGTGAGTAATAATGTAAGAAAAAAATTCTCACGTTGATTCTATTTTAGATAAAAAAAAGCAAAAAGCAAAAAATAAAATGTAAAAAAGAGTATATATATGTACATATTACTTTTAAATAAATAAATAGTAAACAGAAAAAATAGTAAAATTTATCAATTAAATCAATAAAAGAAAATAAATAGAAAAATAACAAAAAACGTTTTAGGGGTAGAACATAGAAAGTACCCACCCAAAAAAATTCAAAAAATCATTTTTACTTTTTAGATTTAATTTTCTACCCATAAAAATAAATCCTAAAATAAATAATTCACGTTTGGTCGCAAAGGGGCTCGAACCCTCAGCCATTATGGAAAAATCCAGAACCCTACCACTACACCAAATTTGACCTTATGATTACTCCCCTTAAATCTTCTATTAAATTAAAACTTTAAATTAAAAAAACCTTTTTAAGTAAAAACCTCTTCTACTTTCTACATCAAATTAAAAAGAGGATCCGATCTCCACGGAGCCATTTCTTCAAGTTTTTTCTCATCCTCATCTTCTGATTTAATCTTTTTTTTCGGTTTTTTCTCAACCTAATTAAATTAAAATAAAATAAAAAGAAAAAAAACCTTTCTAATTTCCTGTTCTGTAGGGGTAGGTAACCATTCATTAACATTAATCGAATAGAAAGTCTTTCCAGGCAAAGTCATTAAAGCTGCTCTGTTAATAAATGGCCCTAATGCCGGATTTCTTTGTTGACAAAGTGTTGAAATTATTTTTATAATATTTGCTTCAATTTCTTCGTCTGGCATGTTGAGCTAATTTAAAAATAAAATTCTAGATATTTTGAAAAAAAAATTTTTTTCTAAAGTTTGGGGTGAAATATGCTCAAAATTTTGTGTTTTTTGAACACTTTTGTTCTCTTAGAATTTTTAAAAATTAAAAAAATAATCAATACTCTTCCAACAACAGGTTCAGCAAGTCCCCATTCAGCATAAGCAGAATTTGGTTTAACCACTAAATTAGTACCAGACAGGAATTTGGCTAAAATTGAAGGCAAATCTGTGCCAATTGCTCCTGAGAAAAATTTTTTATTTTAATTTAAAAAATAAAAAAGAACCGTTAATTTTATTTGGAAATCTTGACTTTAAAATTCCTCTCAAAGATAAAATATCTTTTGCAACATCTTCATGGGCTACACAAAAATCATAATCTTCAATTACAAATTGGCCTTTTAAAATCTAAAAAAATTAATTTTCTTTAAAATTGTTAAAAAACCTTTTTAACAGAATCAGCCCCAAGTGCCAAATCAGCCCCTGCCATTAATGCTTCATCTTGTGACTGTTTATCAGGTGCAAAAGCAAGTATAGCCCTCTTTTCTTGGTGTTTAAAAGGAAAAGGAATGGCTATCAATTGACGGGAAGCTCCAATTAATTTGGACTGAAAAAAAATTAGAGAATTTTGAAATACTTAAATGGGTTTAATTGTATAGGTGAGAGTCTACTCGAATAAAAAAAAATAAAAAAAAAATTTACTATACCCTTAGCCCTTCAAAGAAAAATATAAATTATTTTATTTTGCCCCTTTCCCTACCAAATAAAAATTTTAAAAAAATACAGAAAATTCCTATTCAATTAAATTCTTTTTAAATTTAATACCGCCTTCTCCGTGGTCATATTCAACTCCATTCTAAGTTTAACAGGTGCATCTACACTTCCATAAATAGAAGGAGACTGAAGATTTCGATGAAGTTCCTTTAAAAACAATTTTAAAAATTAAAGAATTAAAAATAAACCAAAGCTTCGGATACTGAATGAAAAATTGTTTTAACTTCATTCTTCAAAATAATATTAAATTGGGAAGCTTCAGGCAAATCTTTTTCAGCTTCAGCATCGTATCTTGGCGGCCACATTGTAGCAAACGTACTTTAAAAATTTAATTAGTAAAATTGTTTGTTGATTGCAAAAATAATTTAGTTAATTTTTCTAGGTCTTAAGAAAATAAAATCACAAAAACGGAAGATTTTACGAAAAGAATAAGTCAAATAAAGTGGATAGGATTCGAACCTATAGCATCACAAACTAAAATCCAAGACAAACACACCCAACCATCAAAGAACTTTGTAAAAAGCTTATTTTTATTAATTATATTTAATAATATATTTCCCCTTTTCAATTAATTAATTAAAACCCATCAAAAAATAATTTAAAAATTAAAGAAAAATAACAAACGTTTTCTTCAGCTTTTCTAACAGCCTTTTCTGTTTTTCTTCCAATCTTTCAGCTTTTCTCTCTTTTTTGAAGGCGAGCCAGACGCTCAGCCTTAGATAATTGTCTTCGTCCTCTTTTTCGTCCACGAACTTGAACAAATTCAAAATTTGCATTAGTTAAAGGAGTTATAAAAGGAGAAAAGCAGGTAGTCACTCTATATAAAATTGGTAAAGAAGAAAATTGAGGGATAAACATTTCTAAAATCTTCTTTTGATGCAACTTTAAAGTAAAAATAATTAGAAAATGAAAAATAATAAAAATAAATGTTGTGATTAAACAGTCTTTTTTATATAAAGAATTTATAAAAAAATTTATTAAAAAAGAAAAAAGTAAATTTCTTTTCTAAATATTAAAGTTGAATTCTAAAAGAAGTTAAAATAAGGATTTTAGATTAATAAAAAAGCGCAATATGCAATTAAAGAGAAGAAAAAGCATAAAATTGAGAGATAAAAAGAAAATACAATATTAGAGAAAACCCTTAAGAATTCTAAAAGTTTAAAAAACACAAAACTCTTCCAAAATAATTTTTGAAAAATTATTTATAAAATGTTTAATTAAAACATGGTCGAAAAGATTCAGTCACTAAATGGAATCGAACCATCAACCGGAAATTCAAAATCGGAAACACTACCAATCAACCACAACACCCCCACCCTACTCATTTAAAATTAATGTCTATAAACCAAAAAAAAGTTTAAATTCTTAAGAGAAAAAATTATTATAATAAAATTTATACATATTGTTCCAGCTCAAATAAACCTTGATTCAAATCTTATCATCATGGAACCACCAACGTGTCTTATTTGGATTTTTACCACAAGTCCTCACATAGAAAGTGTTATCTTAAAATAAATTTTAATTTTCATTCATAACTTTAAAAGAAACCTGGTGGAAGTGTTTTCTCTTTACAAGAAGAAAGCATTGATTGAATAGAAAGGCATACAGAAGCGACACTCAATGCCTTACAATTAGAATAAATTTTTGGCTTTATTTTAGGAAATGGGTACTAGGGCTAAAAGAAGATATTGGGATCGATAATTGTAAAAAAGAATCGAAAGGTGATTAATGTGGTCTTAAAGTTCAGAGTTTTACGCAAGGCCGCATGTCCCAACCCATCGCCTTTATTTTTTACTCGTTTCCCATTAACCTTCACAGAAGATAAAATACTATACCGGTGTCCAATCATCGCTTAAAATGCTCAAACAAATATGGCCATTCGAATAAACATGTGGGTGCACGGGAATGTTTTCACCAGTAAATGTAACCTTTAATTCATAAAGATAATTAAATTCCTTAACAAAAACCTCAGGAGAAGAGAAAGGGTATTGATCATCAAATTTAAACTGAAGCTGAAAAACCTCACCCTCATATAAAGTGTTCCTAAAATTAGTTGAAAAGAGAAATGCTAAAAAAGAGTTGCCTTGATCCTTCCAAAGTAATAACCAAACAACTAAGAGAATCACAATTTTCTTCTTGAAGCAAACGAACACCTTTAAAAATGAGAAAAGCTATAATCGAACTCTCAAACGAAAAACATTAAAATTAAGCAACTAACCTGTAGGCGGTTCTGTAACTAATTGGCTAAGTTCTTTAGCTAGACGTCTTTTACTTGCACTCATTTTTAATTTAAAACCCTTAAAAATGAAGCTAGCAAACGAATTAATTGACCTATCAACCCTACAAAAAAGGGAAAATGAACTTCTCTTTAAATCGATTTTTGAAAACCAATTTACGTTAGAGAAGAATAAATAAATATAAATAATTTCTGCAAAGTAGAGTCAGAGAGAAAGAAAATAGAATGAAAGCAAAAGATACAAAATAACAAAAAAAAACATTATGCCAAACTAGCCGTATTTTTAAATGAAAACCTTACACACTAAATCTTTAAAACCGTTTAAATTAAAAAATGGACTTTGCAAACATTTCTTAGCTATTTTTTGATATCTTTAAACTTTCATTTTTCATTAATTATTTATTCCTTAATTTAATATAAAGCGAAACCTAATATTTAGTCTCAGAGACCTTGGACACACATATTAAATAATTATTATTTTTAATTAAATTTTTTCCCCAATTTAATTTTTTTTGCAATTCCTGTCATCAAAAAGAAGGTAAAGAGAATATTCTTCTTTTAATATAAACAACTGGATTTTTATAATATATATTTTTTAATGATTGAGTGGTTTTTTCTTCTTTTCTAAAATCACTTATGTAATAGGTTGTACAGGATCGCGCAACTCTATTAAGTTTTTTAAAAAAAAAAAAACTGGCTTTTATATAAGCTTATTTAAAAGAAAAATTGTTGTTGTTGTTCGTCTTTGCAATTTTTATCGCTTATAATAATTCTAAATATCAAAAGGAAAAAATGGTGTTATTAGTAGCAAAGCAAAATTAAATAAATTAATCTTTTTTATTTGATATTTTCTTCTAAAAATGCTTTTAACAAAACCTTAATTTTAAGATACTTTTAAACTACAGACTAAGAGCTTTAAAATGATATATAGATCGACTTAAAAGTATTAAACACAAAAAAGTTATTTAACAAAAAAGAACGCTACTACCTTGCCTTTAAAAAATTAAAATTCAAATTCCCCCCCATTTTGGCGTTTCGCAAGTTTATTAATTTACCCTTTCTCTTTATGTTAAACTCAACTCTCTTCCTACGCCTACTTACTCACTTTAAATAAGCTTGTCTCTTATTTTCATGTTCTCTCTCTTTAAACATTGCGCAGCAGTTTTATTTTGTGTGTAAAACCAGTCTTTTCAATAAGGCCAAATAAAAAAAAAATTTTTTCTTCATCTTCTTTAACGTGTAAAAACGTCTCTTCTCTTTTTTAGTCTTTTTAAAGGGTCCTTTGTCGCCTTTTTTATTTTTGTTTTTCTTCCTTCTTTTTTACCTTTCCGGGGGGAGGAAAAAGAAAAAGAAAGAAGAGACTAACTGAGACTTACTTGTTTCTTCTTCTTCTTTCATTTTTTAATTTTCTTCCTTTTATTTTCATGCGCATAAAAGAAACGAACCAAAACCGCTATAAAGACTTTTACACAACACACACACAATGATTTTATATAAAATAATGACCCAAATAATTTATTTTAATTAAAACGACTAATTTTGACCAGTTCAACGCGAGCCTTTTTACCGACCCTTTTTTTCTTTAAAAAAAAATTTTTAATTTTTAGAGGAATGCCTGGGCAATTGAATAATTAAAAGACTGGCAAATTGGACAGTTTTAACAATAAATACAAGCCCGCGACAAAGTGGCCGTTGTCAAAATTGTTCCAAAATTTTTTAATTTTTATAAAGAAAAGTACCCTGTTCAGGCTGAAACGTTTTGGAATATTCTGCCAATTTTTAAAATAATGCAATATTGCACTCGTTTCGGCCTGAGCTTTGGTAACTTTTAATTATTTATAAATAGACTCAAGTCTTTTAATTATCAACTTTACTTTTATATAGACTCTAATGTGAAATAGAACAAAGACTCTAATGGATAGAGAGGATTAAATACTCCCAAGACTCTAATGTACTTCAGTAATAATGAGACTCTAATGGCCTAGGGAAAATGAGACTCTAATGTCTAAAAATAATTTGAGACTCTAACGTCCCAAAATAACATGAGACTCTAATGTCACCATAAGAAAGAATTGTGTAATTTGCTTTAAGGTAATTAGACAATAGAGAAGATTAGTTTTTTTCTTTCATTTTCTAATCAATCAAAATGTAACTAAACAAAATAATCAAAAGTTTTGTATCCAAATTTAGTGAATGAATCATCTCAAATAAATAAGCAAAAAATATTTTTTTAATTAAAATGATTATTAAGGAAATAGATAAATAAAATAAAATTTATGTTTAAATATACCAAAAATTCAAGAAAAATTTTTGGCAATTAAAAAATGTCTTAGGTGTCATTAGAGTCTGGTGAGAAAATTTTTAAAAAATTCAAAATTAATTATATTTCAAGACTCAAGTGACACCCTAACCTGCCAAAAATCTAAAAAAAAAATTTTGGTAAAAGTGAGACTCAAGTGTCCATACCACTAGAGTACAGAGAGTAAAAAGCGGAAGGCGAAGTTGATTAATTTATATATACACTAGTGGTATTTAAAAATAAATAATAATTCTAATTTGAAAATTGGAGGTATTTTAAAGAGAAAAATACTTATTTTTCAAAGGCAAAATAAAAGGAAGGAAATAATTTTAGAAAATACAGTCAATCCCCTCTATAATTAAAGGCCTTTTCTTCTTCTTTTTTTAATGATTTGACTGTATTTTCTAACAAAAATTAGCAATTTATACAAATATTTGGCACATTCTGTTTGCTTAATTTTAAGGTATTTTTCAATTCCTAAACTACCAGTTCAGTGCCAAAAATTGAGTGCAAACATAGCCAGTTTATTTAATTTTAATTAAATATCAATAAATATATAAGTGAATAAATTTGATTTTAGAACAAGGTTGGAGTGGTTTAGTCGGTAGCGCGCTAGTTTCGTTACCTTCCCAGTAATGGGTTCGATACCAAAAGCTGCCCAGACAAATTTTCTGCATCAGGGAAACCATTTTTATTTTATTTATTGCACTATATTTTTTGGCACTGAATGGGTCGAATCGAAAAGGCCTCAATTCCATTTTTAACTGAGAAATTCGAGTTTTTAAAAGGAAAGTTTTATTTTTAAAGCCTTTAAATGACTTTAAAATGATTTATTTTTACTACAAAAAAAAAAAAAAATGCCAAAATTAAGATTTTTAAATTAAAAATAAAAGAGTATTTTCTGTTTGAACTGAATAAGCTTAAATAAATCCAAGTACGTTTCGGCACCATCGATTTAAGTGCCAAAAATTGAGTGTCAATTACTTTATTCAACCACCAAAAATAAACAAAAAAGACCACAAACAGGGAAAGTTATTTTTAATTAGAGTATTTGGCACTTAACTTTTTGGCACTGAAACGGCCTACTCAATTCGAAAAATTTTTTAAACTTAAAAAAAAAAGAAAAAATAAACCTTTCTCTCCTAAAATTCATCTTCATTTATTTCCTCCATTGGGGAAGTAGTAGTTGTTGTTAACTTTAAAATTGAGGGAATAGCAGTGGTTGAAGAAAAAGTTTTTTTTATTTTTAGCGGTGGAGTTGAAGCAAATTTAATTATATTTGATTTTTTATTTATTAACGAAGTGATATATTCATTCCAAACAGATTTAGAAACATTTTTGAATTTAATCCAGACTTCTCTATGCAAAATAAAATTAAATTGATTTTTAAAAAATCCGCAAATTTTGTCCGCAAAAATTGTTTTAAAATTAAATTAAAATTTCTACAGCCTTTCTATTAGAGAGGGGATTAAAAATCTTATTCTTATAAACATCCCCAATCCAAAGCAGTTAAAGACGTGCACTCAAAATTTTTTGCGAATAAAAGAAAATTTGCGGACAAAATTTGCGGACTTTTACCAAACACTTTATTTTAAAAGAATTTAAAAAATAGAGGTTCTATTTTAACCAAACCTCTTTTTTCTTCTTCACGATATCTCAGTGCTCACCCATAAATGTGTCGCTGATGTGCGTACTGATCTTGGACATATTTAACAAATTGTTTATTTAATTGAATTAATTCTTTATTAAATTTGTAGAAAATACCAATTAATAAGAGGAGGAAAAATAATAATAAAATTGTACGCCAATTAGATTTTGCACTATTGGCAATTGAATAAGTTGTCTGAAAAAAAAATTTAAAAAATTAAAGAAAGGACAGTTCAACAAAAAGGGACGTTTCATCAAGAGGTTTTGTCGCGGGAATTTTTTGGTTTGGAACCTTTTTCTGAATTCTATGCAAGTTAGAAAAGAATTTTTATAATTAAAGGTAGTAAATAGTGAATTAAAAAAAGAATAAAGTCCCTAAAATAACCCTCCTTTTTGGGATCAAATGTCACGTGTCTATTAATTTAAAAATACCCCAAAAAATAATTTTAAAAAATACGTAAACTATAATTGTAAATAGTCTCAAGTTATAATCCTTCAGAAAAACATCTATTTCCCTCTTTAAATTAAAAAAAAGTCTAAAAAATTTTGCGGACAAAACTTGCGGACGTTTAACAACCGACCCTATATTCCCCATTTAAATTAAAAAACCTTTTTAATCGAAGTTCCAACATTCCCAAACTTCTGACTAAAAGTACTATTCTTAATCTGTTCAAAATATGAACCCCTCCTCTTCAACGGAATTTTAGACTGCAAAGAGGGAGAATGAGTTGTGCCTCTCTGATTGATTGTAGTTGATGTTGTTGATGCAGCGGTACGCGAACGAAGTGTAGGAGGTGAAAGAGAACCTCGGAGAGCATTTGTAAATGGAAGAGGAGATGCAGTTGCTGGTCGGTGTGTACCTAAAAATTTTTTTGAAAATTAAAAAAAAAATTTTTTTTTGGCCAACTGTCAAGCCTGACATCAGACACATTTTTCCCAATAACTTTGAAAATAACCAATATTTCTAGACGTGCCTTATATCATTCGATAGAGAATTAAATTTGCTAGAATAAAAATTAAAACAAAATTTAGAATAAAAAAGGGAAAAAAACTCGTGTCAAAAGAATGAGAAAATTGTCTTTTTTGACACCTTTTTCACATAAACTTTTTTACTAAATTCACAGAAAAATGCTCAATTAATTCAATTTTAACCCAAATTTAATTCTCTATTTAACATTTAAAAAAATTTTAAACCTCTCGATGTTGTTAAAGTAACTGATTTAATAGAAGTATATGACAGGGGAGAGCTTGGACGACTCCCAGTTGCTTCCTTCTTCTTCTTGGCATTGACAGCTGGTGGAGCTGTATTTACCTTTAAAGAGAGGAATAAAATATGTTTAAAAAAAATTAATGAACAAAAGGGAAGGATTTTTAAAAATAAGAAAGTTGCGGACAAAACTTGCGGACGCCTCCACTAACTTAAAGACGTTTCCCCAAAAAAACAAAGAAATAGCAAGGTCCATAAGTTAAAATTCTGTTTAATTAAATAAACCTTTCGAGTACGCGAAGTTGAACGAGTTTTTGCTGCCTTTTCTTTTGGTATTGATTTTTGTGGAGATTTTGATTTGAAACGTTGTTGTGGGGATTGCTTCTTCTGCTGTATTGGAGAAACTTTTGCAGGTTTAACCTTTCTGCTTGCACTAGTTGAACGTACATTTCGCTTGGAAGGTCTCCCACGTGAAGTTGATCGTCCCTTAAAGATAAACTTATATTCTGATTAATTTCGGAACGGTCAGTTCAGTGCAAAGAATATGAGAGACGCTTAAATTCCATGAAACGCCCCCAATCAAATATAGGAATTCCACAGATCGATTAATGGACTGAGCAAATTAAACCAAAGAAAAAACCAACTTACCATTTAACCGATTCTTGTAAAAAAACAGCTACAAAATAAGACAAAATAAAAGTAAATATGTATAATTTGACTAAAATAATTAATTAATTATTAAATGGGATTAAAAAAAACCAAAAAAATGTTTCAGAAAAAATATTCTGTAAATAATAATAGTAAAAATTGTGTGCTTGGCTTCACTTTTATTATTTTTTTCGGCGCTAACCCAAACAACAATACTAGTAAAAGTAATAAATGGATGGACACCAAACATTAAAACGGGGGAAAAATGAAGAAAACTATGCAAAAAAGTAACCGCTAGTAGAGAGTGGACATTATTATAACAACGTTAAAATAAAGAGAACGAGGAAAAGAAAAAGACAAAAAAAATATAAGGGAATGTAAACCCTTATAGACAAAAGAAACTTCAAAAAACATAACGCGCACAATAAGAACATCAAAAGACAAAATGCCCAGAAGAGCAAAATTTGCCAAAATGTCGAACGATGAAGAAATAAAAAGGAAAAAAAGACGCCCATTTTAACGCAAAATTCTCAGACCGTTTCGGAACCAAAAGTCTTCCTTTTCTTTTAAAAGGATAAGGATTAAGAGTTCTTCTTGCAATAAATATTATTTAAAGATATTCTTTTACATAAATATATATCATTACCTACTAAATAGTTTAATATATTTTATAATTTGTTTCTTCCCCTAATCCTTTTTCCTTATTTTCTCAACAGATTTTAATTGAACTACAAGTAAAGGATTATCTACAAAATCATCTCCATTAACCCAAATAAATGCCATAAATGCAATAAAGATGACAGACCAAAAAAAGGCTGCGCTTAAATTGTCTGGAAAGAAAGAAAATAATAAAAGAAATATTTAAAGAAAATTAAACCTGAAATTAAAATACAAAGCAAAGTCATCGCAGCTGAAAATATTGCCCCTGCAATTGATGCCCCATTAATGTCAAAATTAATTATGGAATGATCAGCTTTATCAGGCAAAACATCTTTATCTATTGTGTAGTTGAGCAAAAATAGATTAAGTGCATCCTTTAAAATTATATTAAATTTTTTCTCAAAATGGTCAAATTAAAAAATGGTAAAATTTAAAAACGGTCAAATTTAAAAATGGTCAGAAATTAAAAAATGGTAAAAATTAAAAATGGTCAAAATTAAAAACCTGTCTATACCCATCAGTAAAATTATTTTTGAAATAACGAGTCAAAGAATTGCACAAATCATTAACCATTCCAATAGGAGTGCGTTTACCAACACGCGTATAATCGGCCTTAGAAGAAAAAATTAAATTAATTAATTAAAAAAAAAAGAAACCTTTAAAGCTCCAGTCCCAGCATATTGTTTACTACAAGTATCTCCATTATCTGCCCATACTTAATTTTAAAAGAAATTAATTTTTAAAAGAATTTATTTTTTACAATTTTTGAATATAAAAACAAAGTCTGGCCAAGCATCAAAATTAAAAACTGATTCATTTATAATACCAAAATATTGAAGTTGGAAACTAAAAAGAAATTCTGATTTTATTTACCTGAATTCTGATTTTTATTTACCAGAATTCTGATTTTTATTTACCAGATTTCTGATTTTTATTTACCAGAATTCTGATTTTTATTTACCAGAATTCTGATTTTTATTTACCAGAATTCTGATTTTTATTTACCAGAATTCTGATTTTTATTTACCAGAATTCTGATTTTTATTTACCAGAATTCTGATTTTTTTACCAGAATTCTGATTTTTACCAGAATTCTGATTTTTATTTACCAGAATTCTGATTTTTATTTACCAGAATTCTGATTTTTATTTACCAGAATTCTGATTTTTATTTACCAGAATTCTGATTTTTATTTACCAGAATTCTGATTTTTATTTACCAGAATTCTGATTTTTATTTACCAGAATTCTGATTTTTATTTACCAGAATTCTGATTTTTATTTACCAGAATTCTGATTTTTATTTACCAGAATTCTGATTTTTATTTACCAGAATTCTGATTTTTATTTACCAGAATTCTGATTTTTATTTACCAGAATTCTGATTTTTATTTACCAGAATTCTGATTTTTATTTACCAGAATTCTGATTTTTATTTACCAGAATTCTGATTTTTATTTACCAGAATTCTGATTTTTATTTACCAGAATTCTGATTTTTATTCAATAAAATAACCGAAGTGATTCAATTCCAATTAATGCCTGAACAACATTTGTGCGGTCTAAACAACTAAATAAATAATTAAATAAAGTTCCCCCCTTCTTTTTAAAAAAATAAATAAAATAAACAAACTCCATGCAATTTGTCCGAATAAATCCATTTTGATATAATCTATTCTCTGGATTAGTTTCCAACCAAAAATCTCCTTGAATTGATAAATGTGTTGAGAAGAACCCAAATTGTCTAATATCAGGTAAAATTTCTTCTTTTAAATAAGACAATCTTTTCCAATTTAAAGACTGACAATGTCTGTGGAAATCGAAGGCAATGAACTTTACACTTGGAATTTTTATTCTTTCGACGATGGAACGAAATTGTGATCCAATAGCTTTTTCCCGTCCGTATTGATTTAATAGGCTTAGGAGAAGCTGAAAATGTTGAAGATTTAAAAAGACAAAATGTCAAGATGACAAAAGGTCAAGTTGACAAAATGTCAATTGACGAAATATAAAATAGACTAAATATAAAATAGACTAAATTTGTTCTATTTGTCAAACGGAGTCGAATGATACCACTCTTTATATACAGAAATCTACTTGAGCAAAGATATGCTTCCCCAAAAATCAAAAAAAAACCATAGGGGGGACCAAGCTCAATTTGAAAAAAAGTAAAAAATAAATAAAAATTTTACAATTTTTCTAGGAGTTCCAGTCAAAGCATCTCTGCCATAACATTCCAATAAATTGCTCAAATGTTGTTTAAAACAATTAAATTGTTCATCATTACTGCTTTTTAAAGAAGGTGTTGGCTGCCATTTAAGATTAGGCTTTTGGGTCCAATAAATTGGAATTGAGCCTCTAATCTAGAAATTAAAATATTTATTCTTTATTAAACAATTTTTAAATTTAATTTTATTAAACATTTTTTTTCTGTTAATTTTAGTTAAAAAGGTAATTAATTTATTTGTTGGTTAAGTGGAAATAAAATTAATAGGGGTCACAGGTTCGAACCCCACTGAAAACGGAATTTTTTTTAAATAAAATTTTAATTAATTTATTATAAAATCTTTAAATTATTACAGAAAAATAATAATTTCAAACAAATTAAACCTGAATAAACGAAGAAATGTGTCTAAAAGTAGTCGAATTATTAGGGGAAGACTTTCCTCCACCTCCCCCAACATCAAATTCCACCAACTGTTCAGTTTCCACAAAATTTGCACAATTTCCTTCAGAATCAGCCCCGCGTGTGTGAAAACGAACTCCGGGCCTTTAAAAATTTAATTCTTGAAAACTCACAATTTTTTATTTAAAAAAACCTGTAAACTGATCTCCTTGAAATTAGTGCCAAATTAAATGTTGAATTATTTACACGGCACTGACGAATTCCGACAAATCCGTGAATTAGAGGTTGAACAAATTTGGAAAACTAGTTTTTAAAAATTTTTTAACATTTCGATTTTTGGCATTTTGAAAAATTGACATTTTGAGTTTTTGACATTTTGAAATTTAAATATTAAAATCAAAGAAAACCTCAACAGAATTAAACCTTTCACTCAATTTTGCATTCCAAACAAATCTTTTATCAATTCGTTGCAATAAAGGCAATAGATGTAATTCAGGAGAAGCATTTTCGCTTAACCATTGAAATGAATGAGAAATATCCATTCCAATGGAATAATAAAAACTATCGGTAGAAAGGACATTTTTTAACATTTCAACAAAATTTTGATTAATTCTTCTCTTAAAAATACTTTTAAAAAATAATTTATTTTTTAATTAATTTTTAACAGAAAATACTTCACAGAAAGATTAAAAAAAAGAAAAAATAAAAACTGTCAAACCTCTCTCTCTGAAAGATGCAAATCAGAAGATTTAAAAGAAATTAAATCTGCTTCAACAACTCGAAAAATTTCTGCATCATTAAACGTTCCTACACTCATTGCCGATCTAATAAAGATTAAATAGGGGCCAGAAACGAGTTCAATAATTCCAATAAGTCCATTAATACGTTCAATTTTGACTGCTTGACTAGACTGAATTGTTTGTCTGTTGGCTATTTCTTTAAGAATAAAAAACAATAAATTAAAAAAGGTTAAAAGTGATAGAAAAATTTTTTAATTTAGTAAATAAATTCTAAAAAAATTTTTACTAATAAGGAAATTTAACAAATAAAGCGAAAAACCGTCCTACACCCAAAAGGCATCGAACCCAAAACTTAAGGGGGCGGAACCCAACGTACAACCACTCGACCATAAAACAACTTTACGATTTCGTTTAATTTATTACCCATTATTAAATCAAAAAATAAAAATTAATTAAAATTAAATTAAAAAAAACCTCCTTACTCAAATTAACTTCATTAGAGTATCTATCAATTTCCAACGACCCATCACCCTGTAATGGTTCAATTAAGAATTTATCCGGAAAAGTATACCTAAATTAATTAATTAAAATATTTAAATTAATTTATTAAAAAAACAAACAAAGTAAACTGTCCAGGCGTTGTTTGGTGGTTGACAACAGCAATGTTGTCCATTGCTTTTTAATTTAAAATAAACTTTTTTTAAGCCTTAAAATTAAAAAACATTTTTTTAATTAAATAAAAATAAATGAAAGTATTTAAATTAAAAAAAAATAAAATTAAAAAAATTAAATTAATTAATAGTTTTTTTCCTTTAACAATAATAAAATAAAACTAAAACAAAATTAGAGCCAGAAACGACTAAAATTAAATAAGAAAAAAAACAAAATTTGCATTAATTGACACTTTTCGATATAAATTGAAAGCCTGGGCTCTAACTCAAACAACAACAACTTAACAAATTAATTAATAAAAATTAAAGAAATTTGAGAAAAAAAAAGGAAAGAAAAGGTAATTAAATAAAACATTTTATGGGAATTTAATTGACCTAAAAATATCACTTAAAGACATCAATATGAATTTATTTATTGATTTTATTGAATATTTTTATTTGTCTTTTTTCCTATCAGATCTAAAAAAATAAATTTTAAAAAAATAGTTAGAGACTCAAATAAACCCTTAATAAAATTTTGGACATTAGAGTCTCAGTAAATTAGTTTCTTACCAAAATAAATTTTTATTATTCCGAATGGGCTCAAAAATAAGCAAATCCAATTGTTCAACCAGAAAAGCCTTTAAATCTGCTGGGTGTAAATCTAATGAAACAAAAGAAGATTCAAGTTCTTGGTAATTTTGAATAATTAAATTGCCTCCGTTTTCTGGTGTTCTTTTAATTATTAATTCTAAAAAAATTAAAAAAATTTTTTTTAAATTTTCTTTTAATTTTTTAAAAAATAAACATAATTCTTTTTTATTAAAAAAATAATTTTTAAATAAAAAAAAACTCAAAAATAATTAATTAATTAAACCTCTAAATTCACTTGAACCAATTTTTTCATTCCATTTTAAATATTTTGCACATGGAAAAACAATTTTTTGACACAATTCTAGTGCTACATTTCCTTTTAAATTTCCTGGTTCGCAAAAAGATTTGCCAATTTTTTGTTTAAGTTTTTTCAATCCATCAGAAATGTTTAAATGAAAATCTGGTTTGGTAGCACTCATTCGAAGACCGTCGGTTCCGGGTATTTCTGGCTTTAAAAAGTAGAAATAAAAATTATTTTGTAATTTATAAAGATTTTTTAGTTAAGAAAAATTTAAAAATGGAACAAAATGAGATCCCAAAAGCTTTAAACTCCGGCGGGATTCGAACCCACACCCTCAACAAACAGAGTCAAGAGCACAAAAACTTAGCTAACGACTGAACATAAATTTTCCATTTTCTTTCTATATTATTTTTTATATTTTTCAACCAAAAACCCAATAAAATTAAATAAAGGGAAAAAACCCCAAAATAAATTAACAAAAAAAACTAACTAAAATGACAAAAGCAGGAGCATCTTCCACCTCTTTTTTCAAGGACTTATTTATCTAAAAATAAAAATTAAATTTTAAAGTGAATTTAAAAAAAAACCTTTAAAGCCAAATTTGCAAAACTTAACTGATGAGGGGCAATTAAAACCTTAAAAAAAAAAACAAAAATTAAAAAAATAAAAAACAAATTAAAAAATATATACAATGTCATATTTTCCATAAAACAAGTCCAATGCAAAATATATAGGGCATAAAAGAGTACCAACAGTATTTGCCCCCTCAATTAGAGACGTTTCATCTCTTGTTACAACACTAACTGACTGATACATTTTTAAGGTAAAATCACTGAAAAATTAAAAAAAAATTAAAACAAAAAAAGAACCTTTCATATTCATAATCATTAGAAGTAATAATAGACAAATTATTCATTCCTAAACAGACCAAAAGTTGTTTTAGAATTTTTAAATGATTTTCCGTTCTTTTCTATTTAAACAAAATAAATAAATATTTTTTTTAAAAATTAAAAAACCTTTAAATCCTGCCATGGACATTTTAATTTATCAAGAAAAGCATCCAAATCAGACAGTAGAATTGAACATTCAAAACCTTTTAAATGAAAAAACCTCAACTGAATAAGAGCATAAATATGTGCTAATGTAAACCCTCCTCCTTTTGGAGAACATCTCCACAAAACTTTTAAAGGAGAAGAAGAAAGTGGTTTTGAACTGTTTAAATTGTCCAAAATTTTTGAAGGTTTATCCACTCTTTTTGATGGAATAAACTGAAAAATAAAATAAATAAAAACGTAAAGGGACGAAACGCCACAAAACGTAAAAAAGACAAAATGTTCGAATAGGTTTTAAAAAGAGCTTTTTTACCCAAAAATAAAAACCTGAAAATGATCACCCAAAGGGCCAATAAATGAACAAATTTCTTCTGATGTTTTATGCACATGTCCCTCAGCTTCCTCCTTGTTAATACAATTATTCTCTTCTTTTGCTTCTTTTTCTTCTGTTCCTACTTTTGGGTATGCTTTAAAGAATATGTCTTTAAACTCTGAAGAAGTATAACAATTTTCTTGGACTAAAATTTTTAAATAATAATTTAGAAAAAGAACAAAATAAACCTTTAGAAAGAATTTCATTAAGAAAGCTTTTAAGATAATTTTTGAGTACATTTTCTGTTAAAATCTTTTGAGTAAAGGCTGATTGAAGGTTTGCAAAATCACAAAATTCGTGTTGATCCATTGTAATGCTCTGGAATTAAAAGAATAAAAATAAATTTGAGGACAATAACCACAAATTTCTTCTTATTTAACACTTAAATATTTCAAACCTTTCCAACAATAGGAAAAACAACATGTTTGAAGAATGCAAGAACACCATTTTCTTCACCAGAGTCAATTGGAGGACAATTGGCCGAATCAATTTTAATATTTACAATATCAGGGGAATCAAGCAAATCAATTTTTGAATATTCATCAGAACTTAAAAGGTAAAGAAAAAGTTAAAATTACAAAAAAAGTAGTTTACACATCCTCTCCATTTCAGTGCCAACTAACCACTCTTTCTTTTTCTTTTATTATTAAAAGGATAACAATGGGTAAGTAAACAACTCAATTTTTAGGATTAAAATTGAAGAGAGGGAGATGTGTCAGAACCAAAAAAAGAGAGAAAAAACCTGCTCATCTTTGTCCCTGTAAGGCCTGGAACCATTGGATTCATCAGATGAAATCGTTTTCCTAATTTCAATTTAGGCAATTGTTCCTCTGCCAAAATAAAAATTTTCCTTTGATCTACTCCCCCAAATTGTCCATCTACTTTTAAATATTGTTCATCCAATGCTTGAAGTAAAGGGTAAAGAATTCCACTAAGTAAAGGATCTTCCATCTGTTTAATTACTTCAGCACCAGCTTTAATTGCATCTCGAAGGCTAATAATTGAACATAAACGTAACAAGTCTTTTGTGTAAGGCCTGTAAAAGGAGAAAAAGAAAATTAAAAAAAGAGCTGTTCAGGTCAATTTCCTTAAATTTACTTTAGCCTTTTTCAGTGCTCTAAAGTCTATTTTCTAGTTTTTACTTAACCACTATATTCTGACCTTTAAATACACTCCTTATAGACCTAAATTTTACAATCAAAGCACTTTTAAAAAAGAAGTTTTGAGGTACCTTAATAAAAAACTTTTAAAAAAAAACCTCACTCAGTTAATTGATAAGACTGTCCACGAACAAAATGTAGTTTTTCTAATGGCACATTTAATGCTAACATAAGAGCCTTAATCACATGTTCGTAGTAAAGTAAACGATTCTCTAACAGTTCGAAATTACTCTTTAAATTATCGAGGGAAGCATGAAGATCAGCAAAAAGAATGGTAACCTTTTTAGAAGAAAAAATTAAACTTATTATTAGAGAGATTGGGAAACAACAAATTTCCCAGGAGAAGGCATAAGTTAAGATAATGTTTATAAAGTATAGAAAACTCCCAGACGCAAAAGATCGAGTAAAAATCAAGCTTAAAGGCAGTTAATAAATCCTTGAATTTCCAACACTAGTAAGGCAAGGGTTCAATGGGTATCAAAAGGGAACCAAACCCAAAACTTATTGAAGGTTAAGGAAAAGAAAAACCTTGAAATCAGCTCTCAAAAAGTCAGTAATTTTCTGTATTGGAACAAAATAACCAACATGAGGTCTTCCAGTGGTTGCAGTTCCCCAATAAATATGTATATTCTTTCCTGACTTTATTTGTTTTGTCAATTTATCTTCACCCAAAACTTCCTTTAAATTTCTAATTATTAAACTTTTCCTTTCTTTTTGAGCTTCATTTAATTGGTCTTCTTCTATTTGTTGTTTTACCTCTCCTTCTTCTGTACTATTATTGTCCATTTTTTTGTCGCAAAAAGGTAGAGTAATATTTACAAATGATAAGCTAAAAACAAATCATTATTTTTTCAAAGAAAGGTGAATAAAACTAAAAAATGATTGTTCAAAAAAAAGGACAAGTCCGATTAGACGTCGACAGCTTTGCAGGCTTCTTTTTTATCTTTAACTCTCTTTATTTGAAACACTATTTTGCGAATAATTGGCCGCAAGAGATGACGATTCTTTCCTTTTTATGTCTAACTTTACTATTTTTTTGTTACTACTGTCTGCTATAATATAAAGGGTATACAATACACGTATTTTAGCAGTAGAAAGAGAAAGAAAAATACCAAATAAAGGTCAGAGTACAACAGTTGAAGCATAAAACGTTTGTTAGATTCCTGTCCTGATGCGCTTAAAAAAAATAAAAAATAGATATTAAAAAACTAATTAATTAAGAAAATTAACACATTTCTTGTATAATTAATATAATCTATTTATTTATCAAAAAATATACACAAAAAAATTCTTTTAAAAAATCTTCAAATTTTCATTTAATTCTGTCCCCCTCAATAAAATAATTTTGAAAAAAAAAATTTTTTAATTTAAATAGAATCTTCCCTTCTTCTCCTTTTTTTATTTTCAGCAATTTTTGAATCAATTGAAAGCTTCCTTGTTCTACCCTTATTTTTTTGTTTTTTACTATTTTCTTCGTCTGCATATTTTCTTGGATTAGTAATAACAACTGTGTTAATTACAGTCCTTAAAGTCTTTGAAATTGGGCATTCTTCTAATTTAAGTTCCTTTAAAATATTGAATTTAAAATTAATAATTAAAATTCTTTTAATTAAAAAAAGTCCGCAAATATTGTCCGCAAAAAATTTATAACTGAAAAAAGCTTTTGCGGACAAAATTTGCGGACTTTTTTTAAATCAAATTCTTTAAAAAGATTAAAAAAACCTTGTCTTCCTTTCCATTTAATTTTTCAATTTTTTTATTTAACCTAGCAAAGTCTTCCTTCATTCTATTTAAAAATAAATAAATGTCTTCTGCCAAAAGCTCATATTTTTGGTATTCAAAAGATGAGATTTTCTTGTTTTTAAAATCACTGCAAATTGCATGTCTGAGCCTTTCATACCTTCTTTGAAGCAATTCATAAGAAACAAAGCTTGGCAGAGAAGAAGGCTTTAAATTAAAAAAAAATTAATTTTAAATTAATTAATTAATTTCCCCTTTTTCTTTTTCCTTTACATCTCTCTACCCACAAAAGGCTTTTAATAAGGGAGATAATAAAAGTAAGGAGGAAACTTTTCTTTTAAATAAACTACCCTTCTTTTCTACCTAAATAAATACACTACTAATTTCAAAGAAAAAAGAAGTTTGACCATTATGTCCATTGACCAAATGTCAGGGAAAGGAAAAAGAGTAAGGAGGTAAAGAAGGCTAAAAATTCCTTCTATTTCCCTTAACTTAAGAAATTAAATCATAAAATTCTTATTATAACTTTAAGGAAAACTTTACATTAATCCCCTCCCAATATTTCACTTAAACACTTAAAAAATAATTTCTTTAAAGAAAACCTCATTTAAACATTCAATATCTTCCTCGTCTTCATCAGGTAATTTAGCATTAATTGCCTCATTAATTAATTGCTCAGTCTGTTCCTTTTTCAATTTATCATAATTGAAAGGCACAGGAGGGGCAGAAACACCAACTGGGTACAAATTACAAACACGACAATTTTTGTTGTGTGGAAGACCTCCAATTTTTGAAGTTCCAACCCCTTGTGGAATAATATTGTCAAAACGTCCCCTTTTAAATTTAAATTAAAAAAAAATTAATTTTAATTTAAAGAAACCATCTCATTGGGACATTTTCTGTGTAAAAAATTTCTACCCAAACTTTTTTGTTTACAAAGAAATTTAAACTTTGTGGTTGTTGTTGTTGAGTGAGTGGAGAAGACTGTTGTTGTTGAAAGAGTAAAAATTGGTTATCAAAAGGGTCCAATGGAAGAAGTTTTTCTTTACAGAACCTAAATTAATTTTTTATATGATTTTGGGCATTTTGGGTTTTTGACATTTTGAAAAAATTCTAGAAAATTATTTTTATATAAAATTTTGGGCATTTTGGGTTTTTGACATTTTGAAAAAATTCTAGAAAATTATTTTTATATAAAATTTTGGGCATTTTGGGTTTTTGACATTTCGAAAAAAATCTTAAATTAGTTTTAAAAAATATACTTGTCCACTTTCGAGTCTTTTAATGCAACAACTACGGTAACATAATGGGGTACTCTGTTACAATAAAAATCGGCAAAGTATAAATTAATACGTTGAGGATCGAGTAGAATAGATGCTGGTAAAACCTTTAAAAAATAAAAATAAATTTATTTAATTAAAAAATAACCATTCTAACATCACCAAAAGGTGAAGAATTTGGCAATGTACCATCCAAATTTGTCTTTGCAGAAAAGAAAAGTCCTTTAAAAAATTATTTTTAGAAGAAAAATAAATTGCAAAAAATGTTAAAAGGCTTTAAAATATTTAAATTAATTTATTTTACAATTCTAACAATTAAAGATTAAAAAAAGAATTAATTGATAGTCAATGGACTCGAACCAACACCCTACACACACAAAACCCACAGTCTAAACCATTACACCAACTGCTCGACTCAACAAGAAATCATATTATTATTACTATATTGCATAGTAAAAAACAATTTTTTAAAGAATCTTTTCGCCAAAAAAATTGCCAAAAAGAAAACCTTATTGTTAGGGGTGCAAATGTTGTACTCAATTTTGATTAATTAGTACCTATCAAAATCCAAAAAATAAAAAATTTTTTGGTATATCAGGGCCAAAGTTATGGTCAAAAAAGGATGATTAATTACCAAAAAAGCCTCGTAAATTTAGGTAAAATTAAAAAAAAAAAGAAACCTTCAATATTTTGATTCAAAGGACATGCAGCTTGTCCATTACTATCTTTTAAATAAACATTTAAAATTTGGCCAATTTCGTAGACATAATCCCAATAAATTCGAGGTTTACAACGATACAGAAAAGTGAAGGATTGCATTGAAGTACCCGTGAAATCAATTCCTTTTTGCAATAAAACCATCATTTCATCAATTGAAAATACTTAAAAATAAAATTTTAAAAAATAAATTTTTTTTAAATACTTGCTCTCTGCTTATGCATACTAGATGCAAAAACATTGCCTTTTTGCCCAATAATGTTGAGTTCGATTGAATATCTAAATGTTCAGAAAATAAGAAAACTTTTTTTATTTTGTGAGCTGTTAAAATGCTAGTCGTAAAGGTTCAAGTTGTGGTGTAGTGGAATAATCCCTTGAATTCCGAGGGGTCATGGGTTCGATACCCATTGGCTGCAACTTATTTTATTTGAAGAAGTATACGTTAGTAATTGTGAATTAAAATAAAATTTGAATAAAAAAGTATTTTTTCTAATTTTTTCAAGCAAAAAACCTTAGCTTAAAGCCGAAATTTGAATAAAATTGGAACCTTTTTCAGAAACAAAATTTTTAGAAAATTAAAAAAATTTCTTTTTCAAAATAAAACCTGTATTCCATCGCTAACTTCATTTTTAAATAATTTTAAAAAATTACAAAGATCCCGGAATTGCATCAAAATAAGTTTTTGTTGTATGAATAGGAAGGACCTTGTCAAGCACAAGGCCTAATTCCCCGCTTTTCGCTCCTCTGCCTATTCCTCCTTCCAATTCCTCCAATTTAACAGCCAAATTTATTTTGAATTTGTCATTAACTTAAAAATAAAAATTAAATATAAAATAGACAAAATATTCATCGAAATTAGAAAATCGCCTGAGGCTATGAAAAATAATTTTTTTTTCGATAAGCAAAAATAAATTTAAAGAAAAAGGAAGACAACATTTTTCATCATCTATACACTCTGTTCCCTTCAAAAGAAAAATTTCTTCAAATTTAATTGATTTTAAAAGGAAGCGAGTCACCGACTCCTTTACCCTTAAAAATTAACCAAAAATTAAAAAAACTTTTTTTTTCAAAAAAATTTAATTAAAATTAAACCTGGTAATATCGGTAATTTCCAATTTAAATATATTCTCCTCGCAGAAGGTATAGAATTTACAAAAAAATTTTTTCCTTCATTACCAAAAGGAGAAGCAGCGGCAAGGGTCATTTCAGAAAAATCAGAAAAGGAAGGTTTTGGAGTATCATAATGTTCTCTTAATTGTTTTTCATAATCAATTTGTGTTGTTTCTATCGAGGATTTTATGAGTGGAGAACCTGGCCTTCTATCAAATTGTGAAAATGAGCGAGCGCCGACTGGAATGTTTCCTCCATACTGACGACGATAAATATCATGATCTTAAAAAAGATGTAAAATTGTAGGAAATTTAGAAGAACTCAACAAATATACCCTAAACAAAAACAAAAATTTAAAACAAATCGAAGGGATTGAGCAAATTTCAAGAAAAAGTGATTGTGAGGGACCAACCGAACCTTAACCCTATAACAAATTAACATTAAAATAATTTTAGGTGTTTATGGTACCATTTAATAGAGCAGAAAATAGCCTACAAAATACCAAAAAATTATAATTTTTGGAAAAGTTTAAAAAATGTTATGATCAAAAAGGCTTCAAAAAATCAACCTATTTGAATGTTGGCGTAGTTTTTTGACCATAACATTTTTTATTCTTTTCCAAAAATTCTAATTTTTTGGTATTTTGTAGGCCATTTTCTGCTCTATTTAACAATACCTAAAAGTCAAATGACCCTCTTATAAAAATTTAAACAAAAATTTTTCACATACTTGACCAAGGCTGTTGCATTGGAGTATTTCTCCAATCTTCCCCAGGTATCCTCCAAATTCCAACTTCTCGAGAATTCCATTGAGGCCCAGAAATAGGACCACCACCAACTCCAAATCCTCCTCTTCTATCAATATATGGATCAGGAGGATGTACAAGATGTGGAGGAAGCATTAGAGATGAAGGAATTGTCGGTTGAATTGGCATAATATTTTGTCTTGGAGGGGGCCACATAATTAACAAAATGCAACACAAAACAATCTAAAAAATAATTATAAAAATGTAGAAAACAAAAAATAAATTAGATAAAATGGAACAAGTAAAAAAATGAAAGAAAATCCGTTAATTTTAGATTAATTGAAAATATTTATAATATTCGACATTTTGAAATTTATAAATAAAAATTGAAATAGACAATTCGGCGCGATAATTAAATAGTTTGTTTAATTTAATTTGCTTTGCGCCAAAACGGGCTTTACACTGAAAATAAAAAATAACGAAAGGCCAATTTCTTCTAGTCACTCAAATAGGTCAAAAAGAAAATTAACGAAATTGGCAGATAAGAAGCAATAAATAAACAATAAAAACTAAAATAATTTAACTAATAAAATGAAGTTTCAAACTGATTCACATTTCTTAATATTTTGTTCATTTAAATATTCTTCCAACTTTAGAATCATTTTTTCTAATCTCATTGAAATTTCAGATTTTCCAAAAAATTGAACAAGTTCTTTTATTGGTGGTCCTGATATATTATCAATTATTGCTAGACGGAAAAGACTGAAAAGAAAAAGTTTTAATTAAAAAGGTTTTTTTAAATTAAAAAATAAAAAAAAATCGAGTTGTAAAGTGTTTGGAGGGGGTGCGGGTTCGAACCCCATTGGCTGTCATGAATTTTTATTTTAACAAAAACAATTTTAAAAAATACTTAAAGTATTTTTTAACCCAAAAACAAATTAAAAAATAGATTTTTTATTTTAAAAAATTTAAAAAATTAAAAGAAAAGTTCACAAACGTAGTAATTTCTCCTGGTGAACAATCTTCTTCCACATCTCCCAATTTTTTAATTTGTTCATATTCAAGTTTATTTGCTTCGGTTAATTTTAATAATTGTTTTAATAGTTTAACAGCAAGGTTTTTATCTTTAAAATAATTCAAAACTTTTTCTCCATTTTTTGGTTCCATAAAAAAGAAACGAAAGTCACCCGTTGTTACGTCAGACATTTTACAAAATCTTTCTTCATTTAAACGAAGAAAAGAGATTACTTTATTGAAATAAAGGTTGTCAAGCAATTTAGAATTTATTGAAGTTTTTAATTTCTAAAAAACAAAAATATTTATTTTTAATAATTAAAAATTAGTTTTTTTAGTTTAAGAGAAATCGGAGCAGTTCAGTGCTTGAACTTGTTCTTTTCAAAAAGCGTTTGGAATGAAAAAGAACAAGCACATTCAGAGCTTTAAAATGATATAAGACTTCTTAGGAAAGGTTAAAAAAGAAAAAAGTTATGGGTTAAAAACCATATTTGGGTCAACGGTTCGAACCAATTTTTAAAATAAATAAAATAATAAATAAAATAGTAAAAAATAATAATTCAAAATAAACCTCCGGAAGAAGAGAAAATTGATGTTTAATTGAAGGAATTAAATCATTTTCAAAATCAGATCGATGAAATGCCATTCTTCCATAACGGTCAAGTTCCTTTAAGTCTAACATAAAACTGCTTCGTCCAATTAAATTTTCATCAAAATCTGCAATCATTTGGTCAAGTGTATAAAGCTTAGTTAGATCATGATTTTTAATTCCGCTTCCATTTCGTAATAAAAAATTCAATACAGCAAGAGGGAGATAGCCAAGATTGGTGTAATAACTCTGAGAAAAAAAAATTTTTTTTTATTTAAAAATAAAAAAATTAAAATGATAAATCATTCGATTCGTCTCAACGAGCTGAGTCGAATGGTACCACTCTTGAGGTACACAAACACCTATGAACAGAAATACAGGCCCTAGAAAATCAAAAAACCAAAGGGGGAACCAAGCTTATTTTAAGTGATTACCGCGGCTGCTTCAAAAAAAATTAAAAGAAAAAATACCACAAATGCAGCAGAGTTTCTTTTAGACAATTTCTTCTTTCCATCTTCAGTAATTAAAGGCAAATGTGTATACCTTGGTTTGTTCCAATTTAGAGCACTTAAATAAAAATTAGAAAATTTTTTTTTAATTAAAATATACTCGTAAAGTTTTAAATGTTTTGGAGTGGAAAGAAGCCATTCTGCGCCTCTAATTACATCTAAAAAAGAATTTTAAAGATTAAAGAATTTACTGAAGAAGATTAATTTGGAATTTGTTGCCCAATCAATGCCAAAAATTGGGCAAGCCAATTACTCAATTAACAACCTTCATCAAGAATAAAAGAATAAATATAAAAAAGCTCTTTTTTGGGCAATGAAATGGGAGTACCGAAACGTATTTAAAGGTTAATTCTATACCACTGATTTTCATGTAATGATCATCAACTACGTTAGCAAAATGATAAGTAGGAAAACCGTCACGTTTTAGAATTATAAAGTCAACTTCATTCCAACTTGTATAATAATCACCAAATATAGTATCCTAAAAAAAAGAATAAAATAAAAGATTCTTTAAATAAACCTGTAGAAAGCTCCCATGAAAATTTCAAGAATTGTCTTTTTAAATAAAACAAAAAGGTCCACTTTCTGGTTAATAAGCTTAGAAATTTCCACAAGTTTTGTTACATTTATAATTCCTCACCCCATTGTCTACTTTTTTTTTCTTAAAGTTGGATGGAATGAGTGGGGACAAACTCTTTAAAAAACTCTCCCAAAATTCCTTATATTATTTTAAAAATTAATGTGTATAAAAACCTTGAACGACATTTCCCCAGCATCGAATTTAAAGCGGATAACAGGTATTTCACCGTTCTTCTCACGAGCAGCAACTTCTTCTCTTGAAAGATTACGACAATGGCGATCATAACAAGGAAGTTTTTTTTTCATTTAAAGCTTTACGGCGGAGAATATCAAGTCTCTAAAATCTTTAAAATAGTTAATAAAATTAAAGAAGTTTTTTATTTATTTAAAAATGGCATTTAATTATTAAAAAAACATTTTGAGAAAAATAAAAAAATCGCTGCAGCGTAACGAATTCGAACCCGAGCCCTAGTCATATATAGGATAGGAGCTTACCGACTAAACTACACATTACCATAAGTGAAGTGTTAAATTAATTGCTTACATTTAAATAATTAATTTAATAATAAAAGGGTAAAATCACACAAAATGCCGTAAATTAAAAAACACTCTTTTAAAAAACTTTAAAAACGTTTAAAAAAACCTCAATAGAACAAAAACATTTATAAGCCTTATCCATCTCCAAAAGCCTCTCAATTTCATTTTTATAGAACCCACACCTCTCGGACTGAACATAAGGACCAAAATCGCCACCTAAAGAAGGTCCTTCATCCAAATTAAGGCCAAAATAGGAAAGAACATTTTCAAACTTGAAAGAAAAATTTGAAGCAAATCAAATTATAAACCTCATTTTGTGTTCCTTCTACCAACCTATCACGATCTGTGTCTTCAATTCTTAACAGAAACGAACCTTTATATTTTTTGGCATATAAATAATTAAAAAGTGCCGTTCTTAGAGAACCTTAATTTAGAAAAAAAAATTTTTTTCTGAAATAAAAAAGTAAACCTAAATGTAACTGTCCAGTTGGAGAAGGAGCAAAACGAACTCGAATTTGATCAAATTTTGAATTAAAAGAACAAAAATGGCACAAATTGTGAACAGATACAATTTTTTTAATATTCATCTTTTTTATCTTGCAAAAAAAAAATTTTTTTTTGTTTTATGAAATACCTATATATTTAAAAAATGAATTAATTTAAAAAAAATATTTGTAGTATTTTCAACAACAAAAAAAATTAAATTAAAAAAAAAATACACACAATTTAATATTATTTAAATAGGAGTAGAAAAATACAATGAAGAAAAAATTATTTTTAATAATAATAAAATAAACAAAAAAATAATATTGAAAGTACTTTTCTACAATTTTTTAAAAATTGGAAATTTCTCTCAATTTTTAGGTAATCAGTTTTGAAATTCTAAACCCTCAGGAAACATTTTCTGAGTGGAAAAAAGGGGAAAAGAGTGTGAAAAATAATTAAAAAAGTACCAATTAAAAACAAAAAAAATTTTTTTCTTTTTTTCCTTCTTACCAAAATTGTTCTAACTTGTAAAATGAACGCGAGGATGTTTGTTTGCATTCATATATTCCTTTTTTTAAATAAAAAGTTTTTTTTAAACGAGTTTTAAAGCATTCCTATTTTCCCGGTCCTTAAACAGTAAACTGAACCTTAACCCTTATAACAAATTAAATTTAAAATAATTTTAGGTGTTTATGGTACCATTTAATAGAGCAGAAAATACCCTACAAAACACCAAAAAATTAGAATTTTTGGAAAAGTTTAAAAAATGTTATGGTCAAAAAACTACGCCACCCTTCAAATAGGTTGATTTTTTGAAGCCTTTTTGACCATAACGTTTTTTAAACTTTTCCAAAAATTATAATTTTTTGGTATTTTATAGTTCATTTTCTGCTCTATTAAATGGTATCATAAACACCTAAAATTACTTTAACAATTAATTAACTATTAATTTATTAACAACCTAACCCTGGAAGGGGTAAATTAATTTTAAAAAAATACATCAAGTTCTCTGTCCAATTCCGCCACTGTTTTTTTGAAACGTCTGTTATTCCGTCTAAATTTTCTATATCCACCATCTCTATAACCAAAATTATTATTATGATTATTCCATTCACGTCCACCACCACCACCACTATACCAAGCACGCCATTCTCCAATAAAACGACGGCGACGAAAAGGCCGTTTGAAAGAAAAATTATTTTGAATGGGACGATGAAGAAAATGAGAAAATCTGAAAAATAAAAAAATGTATTTGTTTCTTTAAAAATTAAAAAAAAACCGAGGCTTAAAACTGAGTCGATGCTGTATTGGTTTTCGAGATAATGAATCGGAATAGAGCTTTAAAAAAATTAAATTAATTAAAAATATTAGTATGCTTCTTTGATTAAAATAAAAGCAGAAAGAAAAGAAAAAACCCAATTTTAACCAACTTAGCCAAATGGTCAAGTGACAAAAAACACAGTCAAATTCACTGGAGAGCTACAATTATTCTAAAAATTATTTGCCCCTTTTAACCCCATTTAGTTGACCAATTGGCTAACAAATAAGTTGAGGTATAGGGATGGACAGGCTTAATTAAATTAAATAAACCTTGAAAGGAACTACAACTTCATCATTAGAATCTTTAAATCTAACAACAGGCATTTGATGATTACCACCAAAATTATTGGCATTATCACGAGCAGCAGCAACAGAAACAAAGTCTTCTACATCTTCTTCTTCCTCTTCTGCATTTGAAGAAATATAATTATTACGAAAATGGCGATCATAACTGGCAATTTTTTTTTCATTTAAAGCTTTACGTCGGTAAATATCAATCTTCTTAAATCTTTAAAAAATTAAAAATAAAAATAAAATGGAGAAAATAAACCTTTCAGAAAGTTGCAATTTACTGGTACCGACAACCACTATACGAGCAGGAATAACATCGTAATTATTGTTCATTGTATTTGTTTGTATTTTATTTAATTTAATTTTCTAAAATTAAATTAAATTAAACAAAAAAAAATAAAATTATTTAAATAAATAAATTAATTAAAAAATATTAAACAATTTAACATACAAATTTATATAAAAAAATAAAAAAAACAAAATACAATATATTAAAAAATGCTCAATATTAAAATAATAACCAAGTTAAGGTTTACTTCTTTTTTTGTTTAAATTAAAAAGAGAATAAAAAGGGGAAGAAACACACTTTTTTTTTAAATAATTCTTTTTAATATAATATTTAATGAACTAGTAAATATGTTTTTTAAAAAATTTTTTTCAATTTAAATAATAAAAATATAGAAAAAAAATAATGCAAAATTACCTCTTAAAAAAACAAAAAAAAATTAATTAATTAATAACACAAAAATTAATACTTCTCTTGGGAGGAGAAAGAAGAACTCTTTTTTCTTTTTTGGTTGAAGTCAATTAAAAGAAAAAATTACAAACTGTTTTCCTCTCCTTGTATTTTTAATATTAAAAAATAAAATCCTCTTTTGTCATGTCTATAGCCCAACGAAATTTGTCGCGTTGTGTTTTTGAGTAAATCTTTTCTATTGGGATTTCGTATTTTTTGCACCAAGCAACGGATATTCTGAATTTTAAAAATTAAAAAAAATTGTTAAAAAAAATAACAAAAATGCTCAGAAAAGACAAGCAATTTCTCAGTAAAAATTAAATTTTTTAAAATAAACCTTGGATCCAAATAATTTAGTTTAGATGTACCCAATGCAATTTGCTTGTTTTCGTCCTTTAAAAAAAATTAATTTAAAAAAAAATAGAATAAAATTAAACCCTATCAGTATGCTGTGTTTTTAATTTTACAAGTTGTTCTTTTATGCGCGTATACTTTTTTTGAAGTTTTTCGTCCTTTTTGTTTTTTTTAAGTTCGGCCTTAACTTCTTTATATTCTTTCTTCTTTTCATTAATCTTTAAAAACAATTTAAAATTTTTTAAATTTAAAATTAGATTTTAAAATTTAATAAAAATTTTAAAAACGAATTTTTTTTAATTTAAAAAAAATTTTTAAAGGTGAAAAAACGTTAATAGGGAGAAATTTTCACACAAGAGAAAACTCATTCTACAGGTAGGAATCGAACCATCAACGGTGTAAAACAAAATAGAGGACACTACCTCTAAACCACAAACACACCAACATAAAAGTCAACTATTACCCTTATACGCTAAGTTAAAAGAGGGAAAATCAGCTCAAAAACTGCCCATCGATCGAAACAAAAAATAAGAAGAAATTTTAAACCTTATTTTGTAACGTTTCCATAGCTTTATCATGAGTTTTAGGAACTGCACGTTGGTGGTTACAGAGAATAGCAACTTGACGATTTGCACCTAAAAAATAATTTTTAAATTAATTAATTAAAATAATACGATTGTAAGAAAGCAATTTTTCATGTATAGTATCATCCGCTATAAAATTTAAAAAAAATTAATTAAAAAATAAGAAGAAAAAGAGTAACGATTTGTTAGTTTATCCAACTGTTCCTGCAAGGTAATTGAAGCATTATATGTACGAAATACTTTGGCAGTTAATCCATCCATTAATTCTTTTAAATAGGCGTTTAGAGAACTTGTCTAGAAAAAGAAAGATTTTTTACTTTTAAATATTATTTAAAAAACAGTTTTCTTTTAGCTAAAAATATATTTAAATTTAATCTTTCATTTAAACTAAATTTATGGTCAATTGACCCAAACGAGTCTTGGGCGAAGTGTAAAAAACTAATAAAAGCAATTTAGGTACCAGTAGAAATTGTTTTATGGCACAATAGTACCACTAAGATTTCCTACTTTCAATTAAAAAAAGATAAATTAAACCAAAAACTAACATCAAGTCTATCAAAGAGATCATCTCCAGGTTCCTTTCCTTCCATAAAAATTTTTAAATTTTTAAAAACAGCCTTTTCCACAGGAACACGATTGTAATAACGAATTGAATCTTTTCCAAGAAAATCAAATTCTACAACATATTTTAGATCATCTAATTCTTCATGTAATTTAATATGTTCACAACGAAGAGAACAACAACCAACGGTATCTTTAAAAGAAAAGAGTTTAAATTAAATAAATAAAATTTTAAACAAATAAACCCTTCCTTTTTTACCTTCATAACCCTTAATATACACCCTCACATTCCCAAAAAAATAAAAAAAAACCTGCAGCTTCATCCGTATCTTTTTCGTTCCCCGCTCGAAGCGCAAATTTATCAATAAAATAAAGTGCAACAGCTCTTTGTCGTATTCGCATTTCTTTACTTTTAAAATCTAACAAGTATTGATCTCTAATTGGTCCAACACATCCTTTAAGCTAGAAAAAGAAATTGAAAAAATATTTATTTTGTAACATAAAAAAACTCTCTTTAACCACAAAAAAATAAAAGTTTAAAAATCAAGGACTCGAGTAACTTAACCACAAAAGAAAACCCTCAAAAAATTCCCCACCAAAAAAAAAAGGAAAATAAAATGTTTTTAATTAAAAATAAAAACCTTTCTCGCTTTTTCAAACTTTTCCCAATCCTTTTGGCCTTTAAGCTTTGACGAAGGGTTTAGCATTATATATTTATTACTAAACAATACATTTTCATTCCAAGAACAGAGCCAAGTGACCTTTTAACCAAAAGTTTTTAAAAATTAAAATAATTAAAAAAAACCATGTTATCATGCCTAACTTCTTTCCATTTATGCCCTTTAGGTGGAGGAATAACTACACCTTTTGAACAATTTATAATAACATCTTCAGGTTGAACACGATGTTTTAAACAACCCATTTTTGGATGTTCTCCTAAATTGGAAAAAATAAAAATTTAAATAAAAGGGTTTTTCTTCTGTTTATTAGGCTCTAAATTATATATATTCTTTGTTTTATAATTTAAATATTCAAAGAACACTAAAATTGTAATAAAAAGTTACTTTATTTTTAGTGGTTTTAACCTTTCATCTAGTTCCCATTTTCCAAAAATTATTTATTTTAATTAAAAAAACCTCGTCCTCTAAAAAGCCCCGGCGGTTCAATTCGAAAATTTCCAATCTTCTGTTTGTACCCATCCAACGTTGCGTAACCATAATCAGCTGCTTCTTTGTCCTTAACCTCCTTTTCTGCTTTCTTCTCTTCCTTACTTCGAGCTTTTCTTTTTTCTGTTTCGGAAAGAAAATGGGCGTGGATATCACTAAAGAATTGAATTTAAAAGGAGTTAATTAAATTTAAAAAATACCCAAAATCACATTTTTTTAAGTCTGTTATTGTTGAACGTTCTGTTGAGGTCATTACCTTTTATTTAGAAAATATAATCAAAATAAAAAATAAAAAAAACCTTTCTCCAATCTTTAAAAAAGTTTTGGTTAAAAATGGGCTTTGAAGTGTAGTCATGGTCAAGCATTTTAGCGTAAAATGTGGCCACTTCTTCTGCTAGTAGGGATAAATCCAATGCCTAAAAATAGAATTAATATAATTTAAAATATATGGAAAAAACATCTTCAAAAACCCCAAAAAAGATTCAGAAAGAAGACATTTTATCCAAGTTGGGACAAACTGTCAGTATTAAATATTCCCAGTTAAATCACTTTTTCCAATTAAAAACCCCTTATTTTATCAGTACAAACAAAGGAACAAAATTAACGGATAAAATGCAGTAAGAGGACGTTTCTCTACCCAGATTTAACTCAACGGAAGGCAAAGCAATTGGCAACCATTAAATTAATTGGGGGAATAGTGGGCCCTTTCCTTTACATTAAAAACTAAAAATAAACAAAACAACCTTTCCATTGTATTTAAATTTGATGTTTTTAGGTAAAGGAATATAATCTGGTGCAAACATTGGCCCTTTATGCTCCAATGTTCTCCACTTAATTGTCCCATCAGATTGTTCAGGTGTTTGTTCTTCCCACCATTTCCAAATTTCTTCTTCTTCCTCTTCTGCTTTCTTCTTTTTACCTTTTTTTGTAGGGCTTGGTGTAGCAGAGGTAGAAGTCTTTTATTTAAAAAAATAAATAAAAATTTTTATGTTCTAGTTTAGGACACAAAAGACCCAAAAAGGGGAAACATGTCCTAAACATTTTTAAAAAAATTAAAACCTCTTCTTTAAAATTATTCTTTTCAGACGATTTCTTTTTCATTTTAGAAGGCTTTTCTTCATCTTCATAATCAGAATCTTCTTCCTCCTTTTTAGCAGCTTCTTTTTTGGCAGATGATGATGACTTTGATGTTGAGGATAGTCTTTCAGTCTTTGAGGAATTTTTTGTTTTTTTCTATAAATTAAGATTTTAATCGAACAAAGAAGAATTTAAACAGTCTGTTAGACCGTTAAAAACACATTTATTGAAATTCAAAGGAAACACGGAACACATCAAAGCTTAAAAAAATTCCCAAAACATAGAGGAAGTTACCGATACTTTCGGACCCCTAAAACACGTAAAATTCACTGGTAAATACTTATTTGTCTAATACACGTTTACTGACTATTGTCCGAACAAAACAAAATTTACAAAAAATAAAACCCAGAACTCTCCTTAACTAATAAAAAGAAATAAAAAAGAAAAGAAAACCTTGGGTGTATATTCTTCTTCACTTTCAGAAGCTTGTCTCTTCTTACGCTGCTTATCGGCAGATTTTTGTTTAGGTTTTTGAACGTCTTCACCTCCACTTCCTTCATCACAAGTTACGTTTCGTCTTCCGCTCTCAGCTTTACAAGATTTGGACGAGTTTTGTTGCTTATCCCGAATACGTTGTGACCAGGGAATATCGTCCAAATCTTCGTTTTTTGTTTCAGCATTCTTCTCCTTTTGGTGTTTACTACCACCATTAGTTTCTTCAACTCCATTTTCTAAAGGAACAGAATTTGAAAGTTCTTGTTGCTCGGAATTCATTGCAGTGTCTTGACTGAAGAAAAAATAGGTAAAAGCAAATTTAATGAGATAAAAACACATTTAACTTCCCAGACCTTAACAGGAGAGTATACGCCTGGAGAAGCCTAAACACTTAAAGTATAAGTAATCCTTCTAAACCCATATACCTTTAAATGGTTCATGAAATCGATTAGCTAATAAAATGACATTTAGAGAGCGAGATACAAGAACAGAGAGATGGACTTTGGTCTAATATTCTGGGCAAGGACATGATAAGCCCAGAAAATACTATAATCTTTAACTGGGCTTTGAATCTATCTCAAACAACAAGAAGAGGCTGAAGTTTAAAAGCTTATAGAATTCCTTAGATTTCAGGCTTAATTAAAGACAAGGAAAGGACCAGAATCGAACTCCACTAAAGCTAGTTTGAATAACAGAATAGGAAGAACATGCTTTGCTCATTAGAATACAGGAACATCTAAAGCTTAACCAGAATCGTTAAATCAATCTCTAGCTAAAGCCGTACGCCCTAGCAGAGATTAGACAAAAAATCAGCACACAAAAGGCTTGGATAATTTACCTCAGTTTTTCTACAAACTATTCCCCAAGTGCTAATAAATTAAAAAAGAGATAATACCCATTCTGTGTTGTAACAGCATTATTATTTGGCTCAGTCTCAGTTGCCATAATTTTATTTAATTCTTTCTGTCTGGTTTAAATTCAATTCTCTCTTTTTTCTTGTATGTTCTAGTACACTGCGCGACAATGAATTCACGAGAAAATGAATAAATTCTTTTTTTATATATAAAGCTGAAAATTTAAAAGAAAACAAGTTAAAAAATAATAAAAAGAAAATTAGAAAAACGAAGAAAAGCTTCAAAGAATAGGAATAAATCGATTTTGACAGAACGCCAAAAATTATTTTTAAATGAATTTTCGCGTTCTTTTTATTTATTTTAACTTGCAAGCATGACAATTTAACTGGCATAACTCGACAACTTCCCAACCGATTTTTGATTTGTTGATATCATTCGATAAGTAATTAAATTCTCTACAAAATAAAACAAAAAGGAGAATATTTGTACAATAAACTAAATTTATAAGGTCCAAAAACTTTAAAAAATTAGAATTGTTAATGAATTTTGGTCAGTTTTTTGACCGAAACTTTTTTTTAGACAACCAAAAATTATAATTTTTTAAATTTATTTTCTTCACCTATTTATACATTAAAAAAAAATAAAAATTAATTAATTAATATTTAAAAAATGCACACATTTTTACGAATCAAAAAATAAAGGAAAAAGATTCTGCACAGAAAAAATGGCATAAAAAAATTAAAAAAAGCCAAAAAGAGATTTATTTAAAATAAAAAATGGATAATTTACTAGCCATATTTTTATAGTGCACATATACAGAATTTAAAAATAATAATAATTTTTTTCTTAATTTCCTTTTACTTTAAAAATAAAATATTAATTAATTAAAATAATATACTTTTTGTCTTTTACTGTCCTCAATTATTTAAATAAATTTTTTTAATTTATTTAAAATTTAAATTTTTTTATTTAGTAGAAGAATCAGGTATCGGCACAATAACCTTTAAAAAAAAAGATTAAAATTAATTAAAAAATACCCCAAAAAAATTAAAAAAAAAGAAAACCTCAACATAAGTAATAGGGAAAAATCCACTCCTTCCATCTAAAGTGCCTTCAAACCAGTGTTCATCAATTTGACTATCAAGTTGAATTATTTGGCCTTCTTTTTAAATAAAATAAAAATTAATTAATATTTTTTTAAATTAATTTTAAAAAATTAATTAAATAAAAAAATTTTTGTTTTCTTCTTTATACAATTTATAATAATTTAAATAATTAAATAAAACCTTTAAAATCAAGCTCTCCAGGATTTAAAGCTTGAAAATCATACAAAGCTTTACACTTTCCTCCACCTTCTTTTGAAGCCTCTAAATTACTTGAAGGTGAAGAAGAAGAATTGTTTAGTACAGGCATTGGATTAGAAATTGAAAGGCTTGCTAAACTTGTCCGTTCACTTAAATGCCTAAAAAGAAATGTTCTTTTTTTAATAAAAAGAAGAAAAAGGTCAATCAACCCCTTCTCCCCAATTAAATTAAAAAAAAATTAAAAGAAAAAACAAACGAATTAAGATCTGTTCGTGAACCTCTATTTCTATCAAGTACAGGTCTAGGAACATGTTCTTTAGGTTGTCGATCGTTTGTTTCATTTATTCTTAAAAATAAAGTTAAAAAAGGACACTTTAAATAAACCTTGAATTAAGCTTTAATTTTAAATTTTCCAAAATATGTGCTGTTTGCTGATGAAAATTAAGTTGTGCTTCGATTAGTGAAGTCAATTGGCTAATTTGCTCAACCTAAAAAATTAAAAAATAAAACAAAAAATAAATGTCCGCAAATTTAAAAATCCGCAAATTATGTCCGCAAAAATTTTTTTCCTCAATTTTGGGAAATGCGTAATTCGCAAGGTTATTATAAGGCCTTTAAATTAAAATTAAGCAAACAAACATCATTATTCAAAATATTAAACATTGCTTTCTCAGTCAAACGCTTAGATTCTTCCAATTTTTCTTCAGCTTGAACTAACTCATCTTCTTTTGTTTGTTTTCGTTTCTTTGCATCATAATCTAGTCGTCTACCTTTCAGTTTAGTTCTGTGCCCCTAAAAAAATTTAAAAATAAATTTATAAATAAATTCCCTGGCAATCCTGAAAAGAGAAAAAGTCTGCGCCCAAAAGAAAAACCTGCGCCCAAAAATCCATAAAATTTAATTAGAAAAAAGGAGTTTACTTTTAAAGCATTATCAGGATTGCCCCTTTTTCTATTTTTATTTATGTATATATTTACATTAAAATCTTTAAGTTCATTATTCTGAAAGTCTGTTATAGGGTCCAGAAAATTGTGTTTAACAGTATCTTCAAGTTGGTATTTAACATCAGCCATTTGACGAAAAGCATCGGAAGCATCACACAAAGCCTTTTAATAAATATTTTTTCTTCTTATTTAAAAAATTCCCCCTTTAAAATAAACCTTTCCAAAGTCAGAATGTGAGCCTAAACCTCTTCCATATTTAGTCATTGTATCAGCCAAAATTCCTTCTGTTTGGGGATAAGCTTGGCTTTTTGCCGATCCTCTAAGTTTGGACACTGCACCAAGAGTGGCAATTCTTGCTCTTATTGCTTTAATTAAAAAAAATTTTTTTTTAAGGGAAACAGTTAAAAATATTCCTCAAAAACTCCTCTCATTGTCAGGTCAAATTACTACAACAAAAATCCTACCCACTTAACCACACATTCAACTAACCAATAAACCCAAAATTAAAAGAAGAAAAAAAAACCTGGATTTGGTTGCAAATATTCATTAGTTCCAGCAACCAATTGAGTAATTAATTCATTAGTCAAATCAACTTTCTGAAGAATTTAAAAAAATGATAGAAATTAAATTTTAAAAAAATACTCTCTCCATTTCATTAAATTCATCGTCTAATTTGGTTGCCTCCGCAGCACCAACAGTTTCTACAAAATATTGGTTGGCTTTATTTATTTGTTTTTTAAGCGCTGAGAAGGACATTTTTTTAAAGTTTGTTTCTTTTTCTGTAAAATAAAAAATTAAAATTTAAATAAAAAATATTTTCATTGAAATAAAGCTTTTTAAAGGTCAAAGGAAGGGGGTGCAGGTTCGACCCCGCTCAGGGAAAAGATTTTTTATTCTCAACAAAAATGTTTAAAAAAAGGTTTTAAAGTATTTTAAAAAAAGCAAAGGCATTTCAGAAAAAAAAGAAAGAAAAATATATAAAATGACGAATGTGTAGAGTACATAGATAAATATATATTATTATTTTTCTCTTTCCAATGCATATAAGCTTAATATATAGAGAACAGTTCAAAAAAAGAGAAAAATTTTTTTTAGTTAAAAGAGAAAATATTTTTTTGGAAAATATTGGGAAAATTATTTTTAGTGGTAAAAAATAAAAATAAAAAAGAGAATGGTTAGACAGTGTAACATTTAAAAAAGCAGAAAATAGGAAGAGAAATTAAAAGGGAAACAGAAAAGATTGACGCGATGTGACAAGAAACCTGTGCCTTTAAATAATTTCCAAAATATCAACAGACCGTTAGAGTATGGGGAAAATTTCTTTTTTTACTCAAGTATTCCACAGCCTTTTCCTTACATTTAAAACTCAGACTCTAATGGTCTGTTAAGTACTCAAAGAAAATTAAGAAAGGAACGTTTCAGTCAACAGAACCCAATTATTAAATAAAAAGAAAAGTTTAACCCTTTTATTAACACAAACCTCAAATATTTTCTGAGACTCTATCAGCCAAGTGGTGATCTTTTGGGTTAAAGCGTCCTTCAATATTTTTCTAAACAGAGCATAAAACGAAAAATAATATATATAAATATTGGCTGTATTGAGAAATATTTAAATAAAAAAAAAAAGAAAAAAAATTATTGAGAAATTACCCTTAGAAAGGGGATTAAAAAACTAAAAAAAGAGAGGTGCTTTTAAAAAGAGGCCTTTTAAAGAAAAGGAAATAACTTATATTTTTTAGTAAATTTGGCATTTTTCTTGCAATTTTAGGTTTATTCAAATACATCAAAAAATGGAAAAAAATAAAAAGAACGTTCCCCACTCATTTTACTTTTTTAGACAAATACTCAAATGTCAAAAAAAAGGTATAAGTGACATTAAAAGGTTAAAAATGGACACAAAAGGAAGGCTGTAAAAAAAAAAGACGTTTATTGGAATATCCTTTAACTGAACTAATTAAATAAATAAAAGAGGGAATTTTAACCGAAAAAAAAGGACAAAGAATCCACCCTCAAAATTAAAAGAAAAAAATAAACCTGAAGAAGAGAAAGAAAAGAATATTCTTCAAAATAACTTCAAAATATTCAATCAATCGTCTCTTTAATGTTGCAAATAAAAAGAACTTCAAAGCTTCCAAATAAATTAAATTAAAAAATATAATTAAAGAGAATAAATCTAAAGAAAAATAAAAATTAAAATTAAATAAGTATTTAAATAAATTATTATATTTAATTAATAAAACAATAAATAAATCAATTAATTTAGTCAGCATTTTAAATAAACACAAACACACGTTTTTTTATAATAATTAATTTTTTTATCGCGTTTAATTTTTTTATTGGAAGCAATTTTGTCTAAATAAAAAAATTTTTTTTTTTAATTTATTGTTTATTCAAAATTATAAACACACATTATTAACTAATGTAAAAGGTCAAAGGTTAATAAAAGTTAAAAAATTATTGTTCCACTTATTTTTAAGGATTATTTTACGTAAATAAATCGTCCAAAAAGAACACAAATTTTTCCTTTTAACTAATTTAAGGTAAAATAAAAGAAAAAGAAAAGATTAATTAATAAAATAGAGATGCTTAAGAGCCGAAAAATGTTCCTTAAAATTGCCAAAATTCAAAAAGAAAAAGAGCAGGTAAAAATCTAATGCAAAGGATCTCTTTCTTCTAAACTTAATATTTTAAATTAGACTAACACCCTCTAACCTATAAAAATTAATAAAAAATCAAATTTTGAATAAACAATAAAATTTGACAGCACAGGAGGAAGAAGAACGAAAAGAAAAAAGTAAGGAAGGAAAAGGGAGTGCATATATGTATATAAAGAAGAAATAAAACTTTGTTTTTTTAAATAAAAGTGAACCTTTAAAAAAATTTTTAAAAATTTCTATCATTTAGAAAAAGCTTCAAATACAGCATATATCACATCGTTAGTGTTAGCGGTAGGTGTACCCATCTTTTTGCTACTTTCCCCTTCATAATCGGTCTCTAAAAGTGTCCTAACACGCTTCATTGCTAATTCATAATCTATTAAGGAATTTGTATAAAAAATAAATGACAAAAAAAACCTTGGTCGTTTAATGGAGAGAACGCGTTTTCTAAAACATCACTAGCATGAGCTAAAATTATTAGAGAAAGCATCTTTTTATCTATCCGTTGCACATCGTTTGTCCATTTGGACAAAACTGCTTCTTGCACTTTCTAAAAAAAAACTTTCTTAACAATTAAAGCTTGCAAGGTTTTATAAAAAATTTTTTTACGAGCATAAAATTTTATTTTGAGGCATAAAATAAATCTTTTATTATAATTTTCCAAAGAAAAAGTGAAAAGACACTAATCAGATTCGAACCTATAGACTCCAAACAAAACCTAAAACACTACCCAACAGGCCATACAAAACATATTAAATTCGAATTAATTTATTTAATTAGCCTAAATAAAATCAACCTTTTTTGAAGGAGAAAAATAAAAATAATTTCTAAAAAATTAAATTAACCTTAATCAATTTTGCCTTTATTCCAGAATCATTGAGCGGATGAGTGGTCATATCAAAAAGAAGAAAATTTTGTTTTTCAGTAGTTAAAACACCCTTTTCGACCAAATTTTTTGCTAATCTACATAACCAATTTTAATAAAAAAAATAATTAAAGTAAAAAAACCTTTCCCTCATATTCCTAATTTGATAGCGAAGTTTAAGAGGATTCCAAGTCTCTCCACTACAAAATAAAATTAGCAATCTTTTTTAGAAATAAAGAAAACCTCAAGTACTCAACCCAACTAACAACTGATTCGTTTTGACTTGTCTCCTGGGGTATAGAAAATAAACAAATTAAAACAATCGTTTAGATTAGAACTAACAACTCAGAGATATTTAAAAAACTAAAAAAAAAGAAAATTTTTTTCCAGCACCGAACTGGACAGGTTTTTTGCCTTTAACAGAAACAATTAAATTAAAAAACCTTAATGTGTTTAATTGCCTCATCCAGAATAACATCCCCAGTTGGTTTATCACTTTTTAAGAGCACCTAAACATCAAATATAATAAAAATTAAACATTGAAAATGTCTACTTTGCGAGAGGAGAATCCTCTTTTGCGAACCCCTGCCTTTTCTAACTCAATTCGATTCCTCAAGGCAAGTTCAATTAAAATACAGCCACGCAATCCACTGCTTATACAATCGTTCCAGAAAGAAGTATAGCCCTCAAATAAAATTTATTAAATTAATTAAGCCTCTAAAAGAAGGGAAGGTATGAATAAACCGTGAAAGTTAATACAAGGAAAGCCAAAAAAATTAAATTAAAACAAACCTCTCTATCCTTTAAACCCAACAACAAAATTTCTTCCATTAAAGTTAAACGCTGAATTTTGTCATTGTTTTCCATCTCATCTTCTTCAACTGACTGATTGTCATTTTGTCCATTCTCATTTACCTGAAACAAAAAAAAGAACTTTTGATTCTATAAACAAAAAGTTTAGTCAATAACTAGTTAAACTAATTCAGATGTTATCTCATCTAACAAAACAATTTTTAGGGGCTTAAATTGTCTGTCGGTAAAAACAGTTACAGAGCAATATTCTAGAGTTAAAAAGATCTTTTAAACAAAAGGGCTAAAGCAACTTTTCCTATATTTGGCGAGGGACATGAAACGTCCACGGAACTTAGAAAAGAAAGAGAATTCCCGGAGAAAGATCCCAAAGAATACACTAAAAACCCGACACGTTTAGAGCTTAATTGCAATCAACATTAAACTTAAAGAAGGATAAAATTAAAAGAAAAACCTGTTTCTGTTCAACATCATCAACAATCTTTCGCCTTCTTTGAACAAGACCTTCAGACATTTTATTGATGGCGTTCTTTAATTTAATGTATATATATAGAATATAATTTAGAATAAAAGATATGAAAAAATGATTGTTACTACTCAAAACATTATTATAGATCTAAAAAACCATTAAAAAATAGTATTAATAAAAAAAAACAATGAATAAAACATTATGGACATTTCATCACCAAAAGATTGTTCAGACGTTTCAACGCTAAAGAATTCCCGCCACAGAGATTTTGAGTCTAAAAAAGCCTCTGATCCAAAGCCTTCAGATTCAGTAGCTTAAAAAAAGTTTCGAGTAAAGGGGCGCCGAAACGTCCGGAATCTAGAATTGAATAAAACGATTTATAAAAAAAAATATTTTTATAAAATCATTTTATAAAACAACAAACAAAACATCTTTTGGTTTAGAGTAAATAAAATACGTGTGTGAATGAACATTTTATAAAAATAAAATATATTTAAAGGCTTTTTGCCAACAACGCTATATATATAATTTTTTTATACATACACACACATACATATATACACACAACACTCTCAACTTTTGCATCAAATCACCACCAAAAAGAGAAAAATTTTAAAAAAAGCGAAAAAATCACAACGTTGTCGGGAAAGAAAAAAGGAAAAAAAAATGAAAAATCGATTTTAATAGGATAAATAAATATATATATAATTAATTTGTTTTAAATATATCCTAAAATAGGGTAGGAAAAAATGGGAAAATTAAAAAGAATTCTTTTAGATAATATTCAATATTCGAGAAAAGTGTAAAAAGCTTAAAATTGAAAGATTAAACCAAAGAAATTAGAAGGAGACTCAAACGGCTAGAGTATATGTAAGCCCGACTAGTCGCGGTCAATTAGACGTGAAACAGTTTGTTAATAGAGAGAGAGATAAAAAAAAGGAAAAAAAAGAATACTTGAGTGTCAAAGAGGGTTAACTAGTCGGGCTTGAATTGAGCAAAACGAGATATTAGAGTCTGTCCATCCACGACCTTTTTGTTTCCTTTTTAATTTAATAAATTTAATTAAAATTTAATATTAAAATAAATAATACATTTTTTAAATTTTATTTCTTTATATCAGCTAAAAAAGAAATCGGTTTCTGTTCTCTTTCAATAGACCAATCATTTTCATCCTTTTCACCGATTAACTCCATAAGTGGAAATAAAAGTCCTCCCAATAAAGCAATATTTCTTTGAATAACCACAACTATTGATGAGAATAATTGTTGAGATTCTTTCTAAATTAATTAAAAAGTTTTAATAAACAAAAAAATGTCCAAAAAAGTAAAAGCAACTAGAAGGGTTCGAACCTTCAACTGCCTAACACATAATGGAGAACACTAACCACTCTACCACACATATCTTAATATATTATAATTACAAATAGATATTAACTACTTATTTATCCTTCAAAAATCTACTTCTAAACAAGGTCCCTTACATTAGGCCCCAGATAAATTTAAAAAAATTAAAAAACCTTTTCTAAAATCGTTTTTTGTTCAATATTGATTACTTTCCCTTTTTTAATATCTTCTGAAGGTGGAAGTATTGCCTAGAAAATAAAATTTAAAAAATAATCGAATTAAACTAAAAAACCTTCAAAAAATCCCATAAATCTTTCATTAATACAAAAGCTTCATGATTAGTAGAAGAAGATAATATTTTTTGAAAAGTTGCCAGAATTTGTGGGCAAATATCAGCCTTTAAACAAATAAAAAAGAATTTAATTTTTCGCAAAAAATCTCTAAAAAATGGATCTCTTCTTTTTGGGTTGAGTAGCAGAGAATGTCTCTCTCAAAAGTTTATAATATTTTCCCCCCTCTCTATCAAATAAATTTTAAAAGAATTACTTACACATATCAAAAGTGACATAATCTGAGTCGCTCGCTGCAGAAAAGCAACAGAAATTAATTCACTTTTTAACGGAGTATTTTCCAACTGACTCAAAACTGTAACAAACAACGCTTTAAATAAGGGAAGAATTGAACACAATCCAATTGAAAATCCAATTTCAGATAACAAAAGAAAAAAGTCAAAAACGATTGGGTGTTGATCCAAAATTTTTGTTATTTTTGTGTATCTTTAACATAAAGAAAAAGGAAATTTAAAAATTAAACTAACTGAGAAACCAATTCCTTTTCCTGTTCCCAATTATGCCAACAAAAGTGTGAAGTAAAGCCATCACCCGCAAATCTATCTACTAACAATTGTCCCTTTAAAAGAGATTAATTTAATTTAAAAAAAAAGAAATAAAAAAATAAACCAAAAATCTACACATTTTTAAATCATAAAAATGTTGGTGTTGTTGTACAGGTTCTGAAGGTGAAGGTCTTTTAGACGAAAGGCAAAGACACTCAATAAAATCCAAAAATAAAAGACGTCTAATTTGATTAATTTCAACAATTTTTTCTTCTTCTTCTTCAACTTGTTCCTTTTTATTTGCTCCCACTCTTTTACGCAATAATTTTCCAGAATGGGCTACTGCAGCTGCTGATTTGTCTAAAAGTGTTGCTTGTCTAAGTTCTGAGAATATTGAATGCTTAAAAGGAAAGAAAGTTTTTAGCTACAAATGGTCAGAAGGACATAAGGGTCAAAATTAGTTAATTTTATTTAAAAAAATTTAAAAAAAGAACAGAGAATGAACATATCTCTGTATATAAACAAGTTAAGTTTTTAAGACTCTTTTGACCATTATGTCCATTGACCATTTGTAGCTAAAAAAAGGAAAAGTTTCCCAACGTTAATTAAAATTAAATTTTTAAAATTAAATAAATAAACACAGAAAAAAATGTTCTTAAAATTGACATTAAAAATATACTTTGATGGAACAAGCCAGAAAAAAAAAATTTTAAAAAGAAACCTCGCAATTTTTATTTAAAAAGTTGATCGTCTTAAACTTTGAATAGTCCAAAAATACACCAACATGTCGACTTGTTTCTTCACTTCCACAACATTCGGAATCAAAAAGTTCTTTGTAACTCTAAATTAAATTATTAATTTATTTTTTCCAATAAAAGAAAAAATTAAAAGAAAAAAATTGAGAAAGGGGGGGGGGGTGAAGGTTCGAACCCGCTCGACTGACAATATTTTTTTTCGTCAAATTGTGGACAAAACTAAAGAACAAAGTTCAAAAAAACCTCAAAAACTTCGTCCATCACACATCTCATTAATTGTGTCGGATCCGCTCCCGTTTGATTAATAAAAATACGTCCTGCAATTGTGCAACAACGGGCAAAGTAGTCAACACCGTCTAATGGAGTACCCAACCTTTCTATTATTAACAATTTTTTTTAATTCTAAAATTACAAAGAAAACCTTTTTTAATAAATTTTAAAATTGAGACAAGCAAGGCGCTCAATTTTGTTAATAAATTGTTCTGAAAATTCAATGGAAGTTGAACATGAGGAACAACAGATAGCATTAATGTGAAGAATGTGTTTAATACTTTTGCTGATTCCTGAAGAAAAAATGGTAAAAATAACAGTTGGGTCAAACCAAGAGAAAAAGACATTTGGGTCAAACTTGGAGAAGAAGACATTTGGGTCAAACCAAGAGAAAAAGACATTTGGGTCAAACTTGGAGAAGAAGACATTCGGGTCAAACCCAGACAAAAAGACATTTGGGTCAAAACCAGAAAAATGACATTTGGGTCAAACCCAGACAAAAAGACATTTGGGTCAAAACCAGAAAAATGACATTTGGGTCAAACCCAGAGAAAAATATCAAAAAAAAGTTCCAAACCTCATCAAGTGTTCCACCACAAGTAGTTTTTCTTACCAAATCGGTATAATCCAACATCCAATCAAGTAGACCTTCTTGAAGGTGTCCACGAATATCAGAAAGATTTAAACTAAAAAGAAAAAAATTAAATTAAATAAAGAAAAACCCAATATTTCTCAAAAGCATTCCCTGTTCACATTGTTCATTCCATTTAATTAACATTAATAAATTATTTAATAAATTCCTTTCTAAAGAAATTGAATTATTTAAAATTTCTTCTTCTTCTTTTTCCTCTCTATTTTCTTTTAAAAATTGTGTCAATTCATTTTCTATTCCTTTTGAATCCAAAACAGCAAAACGAACAGCAAGTGTCATAACGCTAACAACTGGACGTTTTTGTTGTGATTGATTTAAGTGTGGAATTACAGTTAATGCAAAGGAGATAAAGTTGGTTAACTAAAAAATAATTAAAAATAAAAAGACATTTGGGTAAAAAACAAGAAAAGGAAGAGAAAGCAGAGAATAATAAAGAGAACCACTTTCTTTAAAGCTTACAAAAGGGAAAATAGAAACTGTTGGGAGGTCAAAAAAGGTCAAAAGTGGGTATTCCAAAATTAAAAAAAAACCCCAAAAAAGAGAGTATATACTCAGGCTAGTTAAATAACCAAAAAAGAGGGGAAAGCTAATCCCTAAAATAAAAGAAAATAAAAAAAACCTGTTTCTCATCCTTAGCTGAATGAATAAAACGAGCAAACAGTTGTGAAGTTTCTTCATTTCCTAACAAAATACAGGCACAATGGAGTATTTTCATGTTTAATTTTCCTCTATAAAAAGAGATTTATTATCTAATTTAAAAAAGGAAAAAATAAAAAGATTTGCTTCAATTACTATCAGAGAACAAAAAAACCCCCAAAACTGAAGAAACAACTCCTTTAATTATAAAGGGTTAAAGTCACTCCGGAGAGGTTATCCCACTAAACTAGAAAATTAAAAAAAAATAAAAATGAGTTACAATTGCCCTCCATCAAGCACAGAATGTATTAACTTCCATCGAAAATATTTTTCTTCTTTAAACCGTTCCAGTGTTTCCACAGCCAGGTGATCCTCCCATTTTCCTGTTCTGTCGCAGTAGATGTGTTTAAGTAATTGAGTTACTGTTTGGTCCTTTAAAAATTAATTTAAATTTATTAATTAAAAAAAACCTCAAATACAGACAATTTTTGGCTCCATTCCATTTTTAAAAAATTCGATTTATTTTCGACAATATTTAATTAAATTTAACGTAAAAAATAAAATTAAATATTTAAATGCACAAAATAGGCACATTTTAATAAATTTAAAAAAATAAAATTTTCTTCACTTTATTAATAAAAATATTAAATAATATATTGTGAAAACATTAAACACAAAACTTTTTTTTTTTAGATTTTTGATTTTAATTTATTTTTTGAATTTATTTCTTCTTCTTCATCGTTACAACAACACTAGAATATTTTACTAAAAAGGGTAGTCATAAATAATTTTATAAAGTCTAATTAATTTGAAATAATTTTAAAAAACTATAAGGAATTTTTTTGAATAAGTTTGAGGCAAAAAAGATTTTTTACAAATTTTTTTTAATTAAAAAAGAATTTTATTTTCTCTCACGGTTAAGGGAACTAAAGGTTAAAAATTTTACTTTATTTTTTAAAAATAATTTTAAAAAACCTTGTCTTTATTTTCACAACTTCCTTCAGGTAATACCTCCGCTGGAATGTTTGTTTTAATAAAAGTAAGTGTATCAGCCAGTTCTTGCGGTGTTGTCCCGTGTTGACACGGATATGGAATTAAAGTGACTAAACAAACAAATTATTAAAAAATATTTCAGATTAAAAATAAACCGTTCGGATTAAATTCTTTAATTGCCTGCATAGTCATTTGACCTTTAAAAACATTTTTAAAAATAAAATTTAATTTTTTGTAGGTTAATTATAATAGAAAAAGAAAATGCATCAAACAGTGTTAGAACCGTGACCCTTATTTGTGGAAAATAAAACGCAACCAACTAAACCAGGAAACAACATTTAAAAACACTCTATTTTCTACTTAATTGCATTTCAATTATCACAACTTTAGACTTTAATTCGCAAAAAATTATTTTTATGAGGGGAGCTATGCCTTAATGATTAAAAATTTTTTGTTATTTAATTAAAAACCTCAATACCAAAACTATAAGGAATTAGAAAATCCTCTTGCCCATGTCCTAAGAAAATTGGTGTCTTCAAATTTGCTTTGTGATCCTAAGAATAATTTTAAAGTAAAAGAATATGTTAATAAAAATAACTAACCCCTGGCAATTTACTTCTTTGAATTAAATACCCACTCATTGAGACAACACAGCCTAGTGGCTTGTCATAAGTCAAACCCGCCTAAAAATTAATTAAAAAATATATAAAATTAAAAGACAAAAGGGTCAGAACTAAAAAAAACTTAAATATAAAGCCAACGCTCCTCCCATCGAAAATCCTCCAAGTACAATGCGCTTGGAGGAAATTCCGTCCTGAATTTCCTTATTTATTAGTTCATGGACATAATTCTTTGCAATTTCAATGCCTTGATCATCCTAAAAATAAAAGATTTTTTAAGCAAAGTGAGAAGACTTTTTGAAAAAGGTATTTTTCTCGTCAGTTGTAAAGATATCTAAAACTAGAACACTACCCCGGACACTACAAAAACCAAAAAAAAGAATAGAACCTCAGCAGTATTAGCCGTCAGTCCAAGAATATCATACCAAGCAGGCATTCTCATACCAAAATTTAATGTAACTGGTCTGCTTTGTGCATTAGGAAAAATATATCTTAAAATTAACAATTAAACTTAAGAGACTTTTAATCAAAAAATAAACTTGAAGTACGGCACACGAATTTCTTCTTTGAATATACTTGACCAGCCATCTCCTTGGTCTCCCAATCCATGAAACCAAATTAACTTAAAAATAGGTTAAATAGGTAATAATCTTTTGAAAAAAACTGTGGCAGTGTGTTTCTCGACAGAGCGAAGAATTATCGGTGGTGCAACTGTGGAAGCTGCCATCTATGTTATTAGACTAAAAATGAAATAAATGAAAGATTTCGTAAATGTGATTAGTCACAAAAAGAAGAAAAAATAAATTAGAATTAATCATAGGAAAAAGAAAAATCATTGACATTTTATATAATTGAAATTTTGAATTTTTTGTTTTTAGGTATTATGAACTTTACAAATTTTAGAAATGCTGATATAAATTGTGTTAAGTTAGAGAAAAAATTATTAGAGAAGAATAAAAATAATTGTTAGAGAAATAAATTAAAAATAGAACAATTGTTAAAGAAATAAATTAAAAGAAATATGTTTTCTTTGAAAGAGACCACAATTTTCATCATTTTCTTGAAGTTTTTTTGTTTATTTTCATTCATTTATTCTAGATTTGACAAAATGAGCTCAATCGGTACAGGATACGATTTAGCTGCCTCTACATTCTCTCCTGATGGACGTATTTTTCAAATAGAATATGCTGCTAAAGCTGTTGAAGCAAGTGTTACTGTTATTACTCTTTCTAGCAAGAAAGGTGTAGTCGTTGCAGTCGATCAACCTATTCCTTCAAAGCTTGATGTTGAGGTTTTTAATTTTTTAAATATTTATTATGTATTTTAATCGATTTTACTTCAAAAAAGTTAAAGGATTTAGTTACTCTTACAACAAATAAACCCATAAAACATTCTAAAATTTATTAATTTATTTAAGGGTTCAAACACTCGTATAATGCGAGTTAATAGCGAAATAGGATTTGTTGGTTCTGGACTTTTTCCTGATGTCTTTGGTCTATGTGATTATGCTAGAGAAGAGGCACGAAATTACTACAAAGAGTTCGACAGACCAATTACAATTAAAAAACTTGCTGGAAAGGTTATTAATAAAAAGGAAAAAGAAATGCCTTTTTTAAGGTAGCTGAGCGTGTTCATATTTACACTCTTGGGACAAATCGTCCATTTGGTGCTTCTGTTTTTTTGGCTTCTTGGGATAAAGAGGTTTTGCTTTTTTAAATTAATTAAATACTTTTTCTAAAGGAAGGCTCTTCAATTTATTGTATTGATCCAGCCGGACAATGCTACAAATACTATGGATGGGCTATCGGGTTTTCTTCTTTAATTTAATTTATATCTATTTTTTAATTAATTCAGAAAAAGCGCTCAAGCAGCCAAAACTGAAGTTGAAAAAATTCAAGAAATTGGGCAAAACTCAGAAATTGACAAACAAGAGTTGATTAAACGAGCAATCCAAATTTTATTAACAACAAGAGAGGAAGGAACAACTGGACATCGTATTGAATTGGGTTGGATTGGAGAAGACTCTAATAATGTTTTTGAGGTTTTTTTCTTTCTTTATAATCCTTTTTAAAAATTATTTTTTTTAGAAAATTAATCAAGCACTTATTGATCAATTAGAAGAAGAAGTTAATCAACAAATGGAAGATGAAGATGATGCGTAAATCTTTTTTGTAAAAGTTTTCTTTCTCTCTCTATTATTTTTTTTAAAAATTTGTTATAAAAATAAGTATTCTGAAAATGGGTAAAATTTTATAAAAGGACACTTTTTCTTACCTAAAAGTTTTTTTTTCTTTAAATTTTTTTTCACTTTAATTTAAGTTTTAAGCTCTTAAACTGTTTATGTTTTATTCAAAGACTTCTCTACCATTTTTGAGAATTTTTACTTCATCACGGCTCTGTTTTTCTACTGTTAATGGACAAAACAAGGTTAACAAAGGACAGAAAGAATCATCAAAATTAACTCAAAAAAGTGGTTCAATTGTTAAAACAGAGGACAGAGAAATACAACAATTTGTTAAAAAAAGTGTTAAGATTAATCCGAGGGACAAGGTTTATTTTTATTTAAAAATGGGCCTTTTTTCCGGAAAGGTTTTTCTTTATCCAATGTTCATCCCTACGCATTTCTTGAACTTTTTTTAGTCTCTTTTTGGGCATAAGTTTCTCCTGGATTCGAAGGCCCAGAGTCCAACCCTTCGTCAGGTTAATAAAGTGGACTCAAAGTTCAATTAAATTATTAAAATTCCCCAACTATTTGCTTCCAAAAAAGCCTCTTAAAAACCTAAAAATTTATTTTAATTATTTATTTTCTTCCAGTTTGGCTCTCTTACAAAAAAGATTCGAATGCCACAAACAGAAAATATTAAACCAGAATTTCAACCAGATGTATGGGAAAAAGGTATGGAAGTTATCCGTTATGTCAAGGAAAGAGAAAAAACTTTTCGTGAGAAGTTGGACGATGATTTTTGTGAAGGAAAGGCTGTACAAGTTGAAGAACCTTTATATGTTACTTTTAAACAAGCACTTAAGAAGGAGTTGAAAATAAAAAGGTTGAGAGCTGAGAGGAGAAGAGATGCTGGAGGAGAGGTTTTTCTTTTAATTAATTTTTTCTAAGGAAGTAGTTACTAAAGGCTTTTTTTTCTTGGTAACAAATGATAGAGAATTTCCCCTACTTTAATTTTCTAAATTTATTTTACAGCCATCTGGTTAACAATAATTGTGAACAAAGCCAACTTTGACATATTTTGATAAACATTTTTTAAATCTTTTTTTTGTTTTTTAATAAATTATAAACTTTTGAACATTTTTAAAACAATTTTTCTCTTCATTTTCGTTTAAGCAACGTATTTGGTAGGCCAAGTGGAATAGAACATAGCCTTTCTATCCCAGACTCAAAAGGTCCTTTATTTTCTGTTTCTCTGCTTCACTACTATTTTTTAAACATAATGCCAAAATTTTGAATTTCTAAAAAAATGGGCAGCGTAACCCCTCACGCTCTTGATTTACCGATTTCTGGTTTTAGTTAAAAATCACTAACCTTCCTTTTATTTGATTATTTTTAACTGGACTTACATGTTGAAGACCATTTTGTTTTTTCAGTCCATATTGTCATCATTGCATCTTCTTGATGTCATTAAGTAAAGGCTAAAAGATTTTTAAAAAATAGAAAGTGAAAAAAATGAAACACGACAAAAAAATGAAAAGAGAATGAGAAGGGAAAGCCGCGCGCATATTTTGCAAATTTTAAATTTTTTAAGTTTAAGTTAAAAAATGTTAAAATCTTACAAAGCCTGTAGATGGGGAGTTGGGGTGGTGAGCATGAAGAGCAGCCATTGAAGATGTTGTCGGTCTCCATGTTGTCGTGCACCAGCAAGTCCGGCGTCGCACAACCTAGTTAAAAAGGGAGGGGCCCCCGACCCAACCAAATAAAAAAAAAGGACTCCACCGGATGCCACCAATTGTTCAGAGCTCCTCGGAGAAACAGGGCTCCTTTCGTACATGATGCGGAAGACACATAGCTCCTTGCGTTCATATTCATTGCCTGAACTGAGAGCTAAATTATAAGAAAAAATAAAAAAATTAAACCATGTAGCCGTTGATGCCACCGAGAGAACACATCCTTGCACGAACATGTTGACGACCTAAATTGAAAAATGAAAATGTTCTTTAAAATAATTAAAAAAACCATCGCCAAAGTTGTTGTCGGCCGAGCCAAAGCATCTATAAAAATAAAGTTCAAAATAAAATAAGGCAAAACTAACGCCAATTGAAGAGCAAGTCCTGATAGGTTGAGAGCAGCTCCTTGACCATGATGAACAGACCTAGCTAATTCAAAAAATTTAGAAAGTTATAAATTTAAATAAAAAATAAATAAAATAAGAACCGCCACCACGATCCATCCAAAGGCCAGTCCAGAGTGTTGACGTTCCTTTAAATTGAATGAAAGTTAGATTTTTAATTTTAAAATTTTTTCATGTTTTATAATTTAATTTTTTAATTTTTAGCGTGCGCATGCGGAAAAATAAGTAAAAATACGAATGAAATAGATAAAATACACAAGAAATAAAAAAAAGATGAAAAAAAAGTAAAAATTCGAGCTCGAATCTCCGGAAATCGTGAAGTACGTGAAAAAAGTCTCAACAGAAAAAACAAAAAAGGAAGCCAAGCCTACTTTATTTAAAAAAAGAAGGCGCCATTTTCCATTTGTAATTTTTAAATTGGTATATTTCAAAATGTCAACTCAACTTTATTTTTTCATTTAACCAACAAATGCAAAAACAGTTGGCTACTATTTTCCCTTTTCTTTTTTTCTTTGCCATTTTCTCTTCTAGATGCATACTCTCTCATATAGGAGAGTCTCATTTTTTGAGTATCACGTTTTACCTTCATTTGATCTTCTCGATTTAATGGATAAACCTTTGAAGTTTGAATCACTCTTCGTTCAATTTGTCAAGAAAAATTTAACATGGATTCTATTTCAACATCGAGGGCTTAAATTAAATAATTTTATGTCAGGAGAAGTCTCAGGTTTAAATTTTAATTTCTTTTCTTAAGTACAAGCTACTAATTGGTTTTCTTTAATAAACTGAAGGTCAAGAATTTAGAGTTTATAAAGAAAAACGTTTATTTTTAAAATAACGATTGAGGTAAGATCTCCCCAAAAATAAAGAGAAAAATTAAAAAACGATAGAAAAAATATTCTTTTTTTGGGATTTTTTGTTTTAAAGACCAGCTTCATATTCTAAACCAAAATTCTCCAAAAGGCTTGTATCCACCTTGAAGAGTCCTGAAAGATTTAATAAACAATTTTAGAACATTTTTAAAATAGAATTTTCTCTTACTTACCATTTTCACCCCATTGCTCGCCAAAACTGTTTGCAGCAATCCAATACAGTCTGTCCTCTGAATCATGTCCCCATCCTATTAGGCGAACAACATGCCAATATATTATTCGATTTTCAAAATCCTTTTCTGGGTATGGGTGAAAAATGCCTAGAATATTTTAATTAATTAGCCGATTTATTTGGAAAATTCTTTCGAAAAGTTTGATTGATTTTTAGTCTTGAACTCGATTAGTTTTCCTCTTTATTTTAATATTCGATTTCAAAGAGGGTTAACTACCTTCTTGGAGAATTAAAAAAACTCACTTCCATCGACTTTTTTTAACAATTAAATTAAGCAACTCTTTCCCCCTTATATTCTAAATAAACCTGAATTATAATGAAGAAATTCTTCGGTAAGTGGAAGTGCTAAAGTTGTTGGTCCAGCAGTGACTAGCTCTTTTCTGATAATATTTCTAATCTTAAAAATAAAAATATTTTTTAATTAATTAAAATAAACCTTGTCTCTATCCAAATGTCCTTTAAGTGTTTTATTAAAATGGCCAATTACAGAGGGTAGCATTACTCGTTTATTTCCTGCTTGGTCAACACTCATTTTTCTTGGAAAGAGTGTATAAGCTATTGACCCTTAAATTTACTTTCTTTTGACTTAAAAATCTTTAAATAAAAGCCTTACCTTTTTGTTTATCTTCTTCATAACTTAAACTTTTATAATAACCAGGCTGACATTTGTCTTTTCTGCATGAACGTTTTTGCTGTTCAATTCCATATACTTCGGGTGAACAAGGAGTTCCACATTCTGAACTGACTGCGTAGGGGTGGCAGCCATCTGGACCACCAGTTACAACACCTTTATTTGACCAACAATTTTATTTTAATTTTTAATTATTTAACCTGTTCAGTCAATTTGACCAATTAATTTCCCTGTATTTCCACTTACCTTCTAATGCCCAATATACCATTGCCTTCAATGGATCTCCCCCAAAACAATTTCCACAAACAGGGCAACATTCAATTACATCAAGTGCTGATAGCTGTGATTTTTTTGTTCCATTGCTGTGAATGCATGTTCTATCAGCAGCTACAGTCATTGAAGCAACGGCCTTTAAATTTATTTAATTATTTGAAAATATTCTTTTCCTAACATAGCAAGAACCACAGCCGCCTTGATTTGGGATTTGGTGTATGCTTGAACATAGAGGCCATTTTTCTCGAGCGTCGAAATGTCTAGGAAGCTTTGAATCAGGAAATTCCTCCAATTCTCTTAAATTAATTTTTTATTATTAGAACAACGAAATTTTAAATGTTTTATGAAAATATTTAAAAGTTTTCCGAAAAATGTTTAAATATTTATATGTTTCCGGAAAATGTTTCTATGTTTCAGGAAGTATTTAAATGCTTCCGAAAATGTTTATATGTTTCAGGAAATATTTAAATGTTTTCAGGAAAATGTTTATATGTTTCCGGAGAATGTTTATATGTTCAGGAAAATGTTTAAATGTTTCCGGAAAATGTTTATATGTTTCAGGAGAATGTTTATATGTTCAGGAAAATGTTTATCTTTCCGGAGAATGTTTATATGTTCAGGAAAATTTCCGGAAATATTTTAAATGTTTCAGGAAAATGTTTATATGTTTCAGGAAAATGTTTATATGTTTCAGGAAATATTTAAATGTTTTCAGGAAAATGTTTAAATGTTTCCGGAAAATGTTTATATGTTTCCGGAGAATGTTTATATGTTCAGGAAAATGTTTATGTTTCCGGAAATATTTTAAATGTTCCAGGAAAATGTTTAAATGTTTCAGGAAATTTTTAAATGTTTCCGGAAAATGTTTATATGTTTCCGGAGAATGTTTATATGTTCAGGAAAATGTTTATGTTTCCGGAAATATTTTAAATGTTCCAGGAAAATGTTTAAATGTTTCAGGAAATTTTTAAATGTTTCCGGAAAATGTTTATATGTTTCCGGAAAAAGTTTAAATGTTTTTCTATAAAACTTTACTTTAAATGTTCCTTCATTTTTGACGATTCAAAAAATTGTTCCAAGTGTGCAACATATTCTTTTATAGCAGTCAAATTTTTAAGACTTTTATGGCTAAAATCTTGAACACGAATTCCAAACGGGTTGAAACGAGCTTTCCATCTAACATCTTGAGCATTATTAACAGAATCAACCAATCCTTTTAAATATTGTGTATCTTCATTTTTAGCCCTTCTTCTTGCCTCACTCATTAACACCATAAATACAATGAAACAAACAACAAAAACAGCTAAAAAATTAAACAAAATAAATTAATTAAACTAAAAACCTGCAGTCATTAGCAAAGCAGAAAATACCCCAAAAATACAACGCCAACGACGTTTTATAAAAAATCCAACATCACTGGAAGTGTTGTCTTCTCTTTTACTATCCAATGAGGAAGAAGTGAAATTAATACCAGCAGTAGGGCTAACATCTTGACCAGAAGAAGAAGAAGAAGATTTCATTATATTAACATTATTTTTGTAAAGATTAGCAATGTTTGTGTTGTGAAGATTTGTTAATAAAGAAGAAGAAGAATCTAAAAAGAATTTGTTTTTTTAAACAAAAAGGGAAACAAAAATAAATTTTAAAAATAGCTAAAAAACAAAGAAAGGACAAAAATAAACTTACAATTAAATTGATACTCTTTTATTTAATGTCAATAAAAATCAGAATTTGATCGAAAATGTAAATAGAATATTTATATTAAAACATCAGAATAAATCAGAATATAAATTCTGATTTTTTAAACTTAAATTCTGATTTTTTAAACTTAAATTCTGATTTCTTAAACTTAAATTCTGATTTTTTAAACTTAAATTCTGATTTTTTAAACTTAAATTCTGACTATTTTAATAACCAGAATTTCTTCTTATTTATAACGCTAAAATATTTAAAAGTCAGTTATTATTTTAGCATTATTTTCATTAGGGGGAGTGAGTGCTCGTTTTTGCCCGAAAAATATCCCATCTGGAAATTCAGCAAAATAAAAACTAGCCGGTATCCAAAAAGTGTTTTATAGCAAAAACAAAACACAAAAAAAGTAGAAAAAATAAAAAAGGCATAAATAAAGGCAAAGCAGTGTTTTTGTTGTTGTGTGTCTACATCCCTATATAACAGAGACAAAGAAAAAAAAATACACAATTTCTGTCACGAGATAAAAATTATTGAATAGAGCATTATTTTCTATGCTTATAGTGGATGAATTAAATTAATGAAAATAAAAATGTTGAAAAGTTAAAACAATTTTTTTTATTTTTTTAAGGTAAGCTTCATTTGCCCTCCCACCCTAAGGAAGAAAAATAAAAATTTTTTTTTAATTCAGAAAATTATTATTTTTATTTTTTACACACTATTGTTAACCTATAGTGGTCAGAAAAATAAAGAAAAAAAATCGGCTCTTCTCAAGTATGTGAAAAAAAAAAAAAAAAGATTTATTATTTTCCTTTATGATGTGTCGGATAAATAAAATAAATAAAAATAGGGAAAATAAGTAGAAATAAAAAAAGTTGATTTAAAAATCTGGACATTTGTTTTAAAGTTAAATAAAGTAAAAGAAACATTAAAATAAACTTGAAGCAATGTTGTATTTAATTAATCCAACTTGCAGCTTTTCAAACTTAGCGGTGCTCTCTATTATTTAAAAAAGCTACTAGTTGGAGTTGGGTTTATTTAAACTAATAAATATTTTTTTAATTTTTTAAAGGTATAACAGACTCAGAAAGAGTGTTTTAAATATTAAATACTACATAAAAAAGTTTTTTTTAAAGAAAATAAGAATGGCCATTGAAAAGTAGTTGTTGTTAGCGTCGCGCGAATTGTTTTGTGAGATTATTTGTCCAAAAAAACACAAACAAAAATGTGGACAATAAAGAAAAAATAGGAAACTGGATAATTGTAATGTTTTTGGGGAAAAGAGGGAAATAGTTTGTTAGTTTACCTAATAAAAAATGTAAAGGAAATAGGGGTCGTTGGACAGATAATTAAAAATTAATTAATTGATTAAAGGAAAAATAAAGCTAAAATAGATTAGATAAGAAATATATATTTACTTTTAATAAGAAAAAAAAATTAAATAAAATTCTAGACTCTAAAAATTAAAAAACATCGATTGGAAGGCTCTAAGGCCAAAAAACCTGCCTTAAAAATGCTTTAATTATTTTCAAGTTTTTTAAACTTAAAAAACACATAAAAACAACTAAAAACAAAGGATATGTTTAACTAAATAAAATTAAAGTTTATAAAGTTACCCTCAACTTTGAAACTGCCTTGAGCTTTTCTTGTGTTTCTAGGGCGTTTTCTCATCGAACATCTTTTAGAAAATTTTTAAAATAATTTTACAAAACTACAAATTTTTTATTTAATTATTATTATTATTAAATATTTAAAAGAATATAATAAGAATATTTAAATCTAAATATAATTTATTTCAACAGAATTAAACAAAGCATTTATAAAGTGATTTTGCTAAACAAAACAATATATATCTTTAAGTTAAAAAACACAAAAACATTTAAAAAAGAAGGGAGAAAAACATGTTAAAATCAACAAACATTTAAAAAAGAGAAAAACACGACAAAAATACAAACATTAAAAAGAGAGAAAACACAACAAACATTAAAAAAAAAGGAAAGAAAAAGAAGAAAAACATTGTTTAAACTTCGCAAATGTTGCCCAACATTCTCTGCAATATTTCAACTTGTTCATCCCAACAAACACAAACTTCTTTTAAAAAACATTCATTCTTTCTTGCAACAAGTGCATTTACTAATTTCCTTAATATTGCTCCAATTAATTTTATTTCTGGAGTTTTTAAATTTTCTTCATCTTCTTCTTCATTTTCTTCATCAGAAAAGAGATATTGACTCCAATTTGCTCTAAAATTAATTTTCTTTTTTTTTTAATTTTTAAAACAAACAATTTTGATTTTTCCATTAATAAAATTGAACAATTTTTACGGAGGGAATAACTCGGAATTTCATCTGTTGCATAGATTGTACTTAAATTAAAATTAATTAATTAAAAAAAAATAAAATTACCAAGAAAGATTAGCCTTTTTAAGGATTTCCTTACGTAGAGCTTCAAAACGATGTTCACATCGTTCAGCTAAGGCAATGAAAAGGTCTGAAAAAGAAAAGTTAAACATTAAGAGAATTAAACAATAAATATAGAAAAAATAAACATTCAACAAACATTGAGAAGAAAACACATAAAAAGACAAAAACATGTTTCTATTTGTTTAAGGAACAAATAAGAATCAGAAAAACATATTAATGGAAAAAGAAAAACATTAAACAAACAATTACATAAAAACATTTAAAAAACATAAACAAAACAGGAAAACAGTAGAAGGTAAAACACAAATAAAACAAAAACATAAAAACACTAAACAACAGAAAAACATAGTCAAAACATCTAACACAATTAAAACAAAAAAATGAAAAAAACACACGCAAAACAAAAACAAGAAATAAAACAAACACTAAACTAATAAAACAAACAAAAACACACTAAACAAAAACATGAAAAACACAAATTAAATAAACAATGTTTTAAAGAACTCAAACCTATAGAAATGTTAACACGATTAAAAGGGTTCTCTAACAATCTAAAGCCATAGTCTACCCAAAGCTGATCGTTGCTGTGAGCGCCATAACAGAAAAAACTTAGAATATTTCAATTAAATCAATTTTAAAAAATACAAACATTTGTTGTCTTGCCCCAATAGAATGTTCAGCAATTACTTTAAAGCAATTTAATTTTTTATCGAAAATAGGGACACACTAAAAAAGGGTTTTTAATAGAAATTAAATTAATTAAAAATTAAAATAAATTCTAAAAAATTAACCTGAGCGTTAGGACTGTGATTAATCAAATCTATTAAAGGTACTAATGCAAGTGAACCTTTAAAATTAATTTCTTCTTCATTCTCTGCTTTTTTCTTCTTTTTAAGGTCAACATTTTGAAGGGGGAAAGAAGGCAAATTTTCAGTAAAAATGCTTCTTTAAAAAAATTAATTAAATTTTTTAATTAATTAAAAACCTTGTATTGACTATATGCCACGCCCAGCAACAAATTTCTTTCCAAAAATTGACCGAATCTGTGGACATTTCTGTCATACTTTTAATTGAAGTTTCCTCATTTATTAAAAGAAAATTAAAAAACTAATAAATAAATAAAAATTAATTAATTAAAATAAACCTTTTCTTCAAAATTGGTCAATTCTTTTAATTGGCCTAACAATCTTTCTTTACATTGAAGGGGCAATTGACCAGCAATTTCTTTTACTTTATCCTGCCCTGCATTCTCTTTTACATAATAAATAAATAGCGGGGTTGAGAAGGTTCTGGGAAGGGTGTCTATTATATACGAGTGCCACCTATTTAATTAAATTTAAATTAATTTAATTAAAATTAAAAATTAAAAAAAGGGTCAAAAAGAAGGAAAATAAAGTTTCCTTTTTTTACTTAAAATAATTTAAAATTAATTAATTTAAAAAAATTAAAAATAAATAAACCATAGATCATTTTCTTCCTGTCTTCTATCCATTAAATCCTTCCTCAAATCCAGAAACCTTTTTAATCCATTAGGTATTCCCAATGTCCATTGTACTATATAGACAGTTTCCAAATCAGTTCCTTTCTGTTTGCAAAAATAATCAAAATAAATGCGTTCAAGAGCAAAAAACAAAGCTAAAAGTTCAGACGAATCAAAGGCTAATCTGATGGGAGAAAAGAGAAAAAAATTTCTTTAATAGAATATTTATTTAGTAAACACAGGTAAGGAACCAAAAAGCATTAAAAAATTATTTTAAATTAAAAAGAAATAATTTTTGCGGACAAAATTTGCGGACAGAAACATTTAAACCTTTATATTAAAAATAAATAAACCTGGCTAAAATATCAGAATATTCTTTAATGTTAGCAACAAAGTGTGGCGTAATAACGTACTTCTCTGGAATCTAAATAGAATAATTTTAAAAAAATTTATTTAGAAAAATAGGCCTTCTTCTAGAATATTAGGCAATTATTTCCCTAGAAATAACAACCATTTTTAAAGATAAATATTTTAATTTCCTATTTTATTAAACAGAAAACCCTCTAAAACAATCCCATAAATTAAAAAAAATTTTTTAAAAGAAAAAATTATTTGCGGACAAAAACTTGCGGACATTTGCAAAAAAGAAAAAGTTTAAAATAAAATAAACCTTAATTAATATTTCATTCATTCGAACATTCTCCTTTGTAAATAAACCATAACCTGTTGATTTATCAATTAAACGAATCTCCACATTTGGAAACAAAAAATTCCCATTACTTTGCAACCATTTGCAGAAATTGTTCATTTAATTTTTACAACACATTTCTTCTTAATCAAAATAAATAAACTTAAGTTTATTTAAATAAGCGGAAATTTATTAAAACGAAATATACAGTATGAAATCTCATGAATTTTTATTTATCAGATTTTTTAAAGAAATGCAACTTGATTTATATTCATACTTTACAATCAATTTATTACATACACATAAATAAATTAAATAGATTAAATAACCGTGGAATTTATAATTTACGCATAAGAGATGCTTGATCTCCTTTTTCTGATGCACTTGACGAGGAATTCTCGTCATCATCACTTTTTTCCGACTTTTCATCTTCTTCAATTATATTAGAGCTTAAACCTTTGTGTTCTTTTTCTAATTCAGTTTCCCTTTTCAACGCCTCAACTTCTTCTAATGTCAAAAGAGGACCTTCTTCAGTTGATTCTTCCTCTTCTTCGTCCTCACTGCTACTACTACTACTACTTTCTTTATGATGCATCATCCGTCGAACCATATAACTAAAAATTAAAATCGTCAGTCTTTTTACTACCTAAATAAATTAATTATGTAAATTATAACCCGTGTATTGGGCAGAGAGGCTTCATGTAAATTATCTGTCCTCGAGCTCCAAAAAGACAGGTGCACGGCAATTCAACGTGTGGAGCTAGATAGGGTGTACTATTCGAAAAAATTAATTAAATTTTAAGCACTCGATTAATTATATTTTGCAAATTTATTAAAAATAAAAAAATATTTGTCTAGATTTATTTAAGTTTTACAAAAAACCTTGTGCCGGAACAACTTTGAGAATGCACAATCTCCTGAAATTTAATAAAATACAACCAAGTAAATTTAGTAAAAGGTAAACATTTAATTATTTAAGCTTTTTTACATCAAAGCCTTAAAAACTAAATATTTATGGAAATCCTTAATAATACCAGGATTTATTTAAAAAATAGCAAACCCCTCGAATACGCATATTTGGCGGGTAAATCTCCCCCGTAGCCGATTGAACATAAGAACGAAGCGATTTGAGAGACTTGGCTCCTCCCGAAGACGTTCTCTGACCTAATGAAGGTGTTGAACCAGTCTTTACACTCGAATGCTCTTCGAAGGAGTGTTCACGTTTATTTGCCACACTAAAAGTGTTGTTATTAATATAAAATTTATTAACCTTGAGTGTTTATTAAATCATAAAAAAATTATTTTACTTCTTCTTGTGAATGTACTCCATACAAAACCTTAACCAAACAAGGGTTAATAAAAGAAAAATAATTAAATTAAAATAAACAACCATATTAGTTGAACAACCTCCAAAACACTAACGATGGAAATTCCAATCCATAGTCCAGATAACCCTCCCAAATCAGCAATCAAACTTGTCATCTATACAATTGTTTTAATGTTATTTTGTCCTTCTAAATTTACACTGTAAGCAGCACTTTCTGTTAGAGTTTGATAATTGAACTCTTCGTAGAATATTTGAATAAGAGCCTATAAAATTTGATTATATACAGTGGTTTAATTATTTTAATAAACTAACTGCATTAATGCGGTACTTTTCCAGACAGAACTCGTCGGAGCTAAACCAACATTTATTAAAAAAAATTAGATAATTATACTAACTAGAGACCGGAAAATGAAATTTTCGAGATCTCGAACCGAGATTATTTATAAAAAAACAAAACCGAGACCTCGTTGGAAAAATCTCAGAAAATCTCGAAAAAATCCCAAAGTCGAGACTTCACCTCGTCGAGACTTGTCTCGGCCTCTAATTCGAATCATTAATTACCTCTTACAGTCCATTATTCGAGCCGTTCCTGAGGGCCATTTTGCGGCAGAATATCTAAGCTCATAACCAAGTTCACTAAAAGAATATATACTCCGCTTATTTCACAAAATATTGAACATCTAACTTGCAAGGAAGTGGACATTTGCAGTCTAAACGATCCTCCGCCACTATCTTTTGATCCTGTATGGTACGTATGCATTCACGCGCTTTTTGTTCATTCATTCCACACTGTTGAGCGCCCGCAGGAATAGGAAGAGTAGGATCTCCACAACCACAAATTCGAATAATCTACGGAAAGAAACTGTTGAATACATTTATTTTAATAGAGAAAGGTAACAAATATTCTTAATAAAGAATTAATTAAAGAAAATAATACTTCCTGTTGCAAACAACTGCGATGACAACCCTCAACCTAAATAATATCTTTCAAGTGTATACGTATCCAAAACAATCCTACAAACCGAATAATTGTAGCCAGGGTAAATATATCCTTCGGGCAGTTGATTACCTATTAATAGCAATATTTAAACTGTTTTAATTAATTTTCATTAATTTGTACTAATTTTTAGGGTAATTAATTGAGACTGATTTTATTATTATTAAACTACAATAATATTCTCAGACCTATTGTTAATTATATTTTAAATTACCAGTTCGACAATGTCCATATGGATACTCGAGGCGATAAAACTTTTTCTAAAGAAAGAAATTAAAATAAAAGTTGTCTTAAAATAAACCATTCTGACTCCATATGAGGAAAGCATTCCTGTAGGCGCATTCTCACCTTTAAACATATTGAGTAGAAACTAGAGAACGGCACGGGATTTTTCGGGATCTAGGTCCCGAAATCCCGTCTTTTTTGGATTTTCGGGAGTTTTCGGAATTTCCCAACCCATTCTTGGTTTTAACAACAAATCCCGTTACTGAATCCAGTAAATGCAATTTTGCCGATCTCTAATAGAAACCTAAAAAGCATACCGAATGCATCTACAAAAGGGACCGTCCATTTATCATGTACAGTGATTCTAGAAATTTAATAAATAAAAAGAAACATTGTACTTTAACTATTAAAAAAAATTAAAAACCTGAAACCAATAGCTTCAGTTGTGGGCAAATAGTCAGAAACATTGGCATACACAAGTACCCGTAATCCTACAAAATACTTGACAGTGTAAGAAGCAACAAATTACCAAAATTAGCGCCCGCACGTTTAGCAGTTATTCGTGCATAACGATCCCAATTAAAGGTATAACAGTTGCCATATTGTGCTGTGCTATGTAGCTTGAAATCTCTAAAACGGTCGAAACAAAAGTGTTAAATCTTTCTTTTAATAGTAGACAACCTTTTAATATCGCAATCATGTCTAAATTAATTCAGTTAAATTATTATTTTTTTAATTAATACTGATTGAATGAACACTTCAATATTAATTCATTAATTTGGTATGAGAGCCGAGTACGTTCTTTTTCAGATTTTTCTCCCTGAAAATTAAGATTCTCATTTTTCAATAAACCAAAAGGTTTTATACTAACCATTGAATAAATTAGATTCTGTCTAGCCTGACTTTTAATGGATATTTCATCTGTTAAATTCTGAAAAATATAATCTCAATAATAATTAAACCAACAAAGAAACGGTACTTTATAATTATTCGACCAAAACGCAAGTATTTAATTTAAAATAATCTCTTAGGAAAAAATAGGTATTATTACTTGCGGACAAAACTTGCGGATTTTTGTCGCATAATTAAAATTACAGAAAAAACAACCTTAAATCCTAACTCTATTCTTTGTGCTTCAACATTTTGAGCTACTGGATTTTTGCTATCATTATTGCGAAAAACCTGATTAACCCTTTTCCAGCTTTTTTCCTTTTTCCAGGGTGTATTCGGTTCATAATACCTAAAAAAGCAGACTTTAAATATTATTCAATAATTATTGAATTGCCTGGTAAAGTTCAATGCATCAATGTCTTCACTGGACAGAATTTCTGGGATTTCGCCATTAACATTGTTTTGCACGCAATGGTTATAGCTTAAATTTATTGTTAATTTAAACGTTGGATTAATAGTACTCTCGATGGCAAAGGCAGACATCAACTCCATACTTATCAAATCTTAAATCTTCTTCTTGCTCAACGCTTCGATTAATTTCTTTTTTGTTGTTTATATTATTTAATGAATTGTGAAGACTGTTCGGAAAACGCATAGGACAATGACCAGCCAAATCTATGCAATCAGTGCAAATATGTTCTTTCCAGGTATTATCTAAAATTAGAATTTTTTTCTAACACCAAAAACGGGAAGGGATCCAGTGGGATAAATCCCGGAAAATCCCGTATTCCGAAAAGTCTCGAAAATCCTAAAAAGACGGGATCTCGGGACCTGGACCCGGAAAATCTCGTCGGGATCCCGTCCCAGTCTCTAGAATATCCAGTTATGTATAAATAGTTGTTAATAAGGCTCACAAGGAAAACAAGGCCACAGTGCTTTAGCGAACACATCGAACTGGCATAAACATTTTGTCGGATAATATATTAAAAGCTTTTGTCCAGGTTGATAAAGAAAGGAATGTCGATGCTATAAAATAGATTATTTTCAACTACATATCAAGTTGTAAGAAGTAGACCTTGTAGGAAGCATAACAACTGCCTCTCTTCCGCGCAGAAGAAAGGCGATCTATTTCACAATAACAATGTGCGTACACTGATTTAAAACAATTAAACTTTATTATTCTAGATTTATTAGTAGTAATACCTTGTAAATAACGTCGATCACTTGTTTGGCCAGTCATTCTCGAACGAGTTTTTTCATTCTTTCTCACTTTTGATTCCTTTTTATATCTCAAATGGCCTTTAATTAACTAGGTTATGTTAAATTAAAGAAAATACTTTTAGAAACAATAAGATCATCAACTGAGGATTCTCGTAGTGCATTCTTCATTACATCTAACTAATTGGAAAATTAACTATATAAAAGTTTAAATATTACGGTTGTCTGTGCTTCTGCGTCATTAATGATCGCTGAAGCTTTATATGGATTGAGATTACAAATAGTTACCTAAATGTGAGATTTATTTTTCAAGGTTCTAATTAAGACATACAGCAGGGAATTCAGCCATTTCAAATTTGAGCTAAAAAAAGGTTAAATTTAGTCATTATTTTTTTGATGGAAATTTTCACATCTATATCAACCGTCTTAGGATAACCAAAAAATTTAACAACCAGGAAGATGGTTTGAACTATAAGTATTGCAAAGCAAACGGTGAAAACCTAAATTTAAAATTAAAATACCTAAATAAGAAATATAATTGTGTTCAGCACAGTTCGGTACCGACCAGTGCTTTTCGGTACTACTGGCATTGGTATTGAAAAAACTCATTTGCCGAACACTAATTTTAAGTCCATATTATTAAATATTTATTACCCCAAGCCAAAAACGTTTCCATTTCTTGTTTGGCGCTAGGCCAGCATGACAAATACCATGAATAGTGGAATGCTTAGAATTAATAGTTTTATATTCTTTAAATTTTACCTTCTCAAATTGGTTAAGTATTCCCTTTAAATCTAGGGAATATGCTTAAATAATAACAAAGTAGTTATGAATAAGAAGAGTTAAATTACGTGAATATTTGAAAGATGCAGCTCTTGAAAACCTTCTTATCATTGATCTTGGACTGCGTTTAAAAGCATCATTATCTCCCAATGAATTCATCTTCAACTGAACTACCTTTCGTTTCTCATTAAATTTATTGTTTGGTCGAACTTGAGTTTCCATAAATGTTTCTGAAATATTTAAATAATCAAATTAGATCAGTTTTGTGAATTAAAACATTTAAAAGTACTAAAAAAAGAGATTAAAATAATGTCCAAAGTTACCTATGCAACAGTAGATTACTAACAAATTGACAACAACAAAGTGGTAGATAAATCCATCAAATACATTATTCTTTAAATAATCAATAGAAGAAAATGCTTGGCTAGTGTAAAAGCTTTGGAGCAATAGAATAAAGCATGGACTACATTGTCCTAATCCCAACAACAGTTGCCATTTAACGTGATAGGAAAGCTGTTTTGTTGCAACACATCGAACATAGAGAAAGCCTTAGTCATTGTCATTTATTTTAAACAAATCTACTTGATTAAATAAATGTTCACGTATCCATTTAATTTTTTAAATATAAGCCAGTTGTTCAAGTTTATCCTACAATTAGAAAAAATTTGTAAAGTGAATTAAATAACTTAGAAATTAACAAGATAGATGATTTAATGAAAAACGCGTTGATTCTGTTGTATATTTATTTTTCGCTCAAAATGGTAAAATTAAAAAATGGTCAATTAACTGAAAACTTTTATTTTGTACACAGAATAAATAAATTAATTAAAAATTAATTTAACAACTTTGTTTATAAATAAAATAAAATAATTTTTTTCATTTAATTATTGTCTTCTAAACACAGCTGAACGTGTAGGGCATGGACAATAAGCTTAAAAATTAAATTAAAGGAAATTAATTTCTTTTTAAATTTACCAGCATCGTGTCCAGGCAATCCATTTGCCCCCGTTGTTCCGACATTTCCTGGAATTCCAGGTAATCCTTGTGGGCCAAGTTCACCAGGCGGTCCTTGAGGGCCAGGCGCTCCATCCTTACCTTTAAATTTTTTAAATTTATTCTTTTTGGCGTTTTGTCTTTTTACCATTTTCTCCAGGAGTTCCAGGCTTTCCTTGTTGACCTTGACTTCCTGGGATTCCTTTTGGACCGGGCTGGAAAATTAAAAGTAAATTTCTGTGTTCTTTCCTTCTTACCAAAGCTGGGCTATGTTCTGCATCATTTCCTGGTGTTCCTGGTGTTCCCTGTTGTCCATTAATACCGGGAGAGCCTTGGTCTCCCGGTGGACCCTGTTCTCCAGGCTTTCCTTGTGGGGCTGAAGGTCCAGAAGCTCCCGATTCTCCTGTCTGACCACTAGGGCCTAAAGGTCCGATTGGACCTTTTTTTAATTTAAAACTATTATTTTTGGATTTTCTTTTCTACCTTGTTCGCCAGGTGGACCGGCTGGACATTCAATGCATTTTGAAACATCCGGCGCTTCACATTTGATTTCAGGATATACTTCAGTATTGTCTTCTCCATTAACTCCAGGCTCTCCTGGTGGACCATCAATTCCAGGCTCACCTGGAGGGCCAGGAGGGCCAGGGGGACACTCTGGTTTTATAGGTTCACATTGGCACCTTTTAAATAAATTTAATTAATTAATTAATTAAAATTAATTAATTAAATTTTAAAATTAAATAAAATAACCATGAAGGTAAATTTCCATAATTTTGTCTTTTTGTTCTTTCAAAAATACTTTCAAAAGGATTCTTATTAGAATATATTTTTTGTTGTTGAATAATATGTGTTGTATGTTTTATTTGTATATTAATTAAATAATTCCAAGCTGAATCAGTTTCAACTTTAAATAATTTAATTCCATCTTTTACTTCATTTAATAATTGACTAGTTTCCCAATAAAATTGAGGAAATAAAATAATACAAGCTAAAACAGATAAAACACTTGCTGATGTTGAAATATAGACTAATAATTGAATGTTTTTAATATTACTTTTGTACATCTGAAAATACTTGTAATATATGTGTTTTTATTTGTTTTATAGTTAGCGCTTGAAACATAAAACAATAATAAGAAAATACATTTAATTAAACTTGTTGTGTTTTTGTTTGATTATTATACGTGTTTTCAAAACTTTAAGACTGTATTTGTTTTCAAGTTTGTATTTTTAATGCTACAAGTTTTAGTAATGTTTTTGTAAGGTTTGTATTTTTCTTTGAAGCAAACAAAGTTTGTGTTTCAGCCAAACATGTTTGTACTTAATTAAACGCAAACAAAGTTTATTTTTTCTTTAAGTTTGCTTGTTTGCTTTTTTCTTCGGGATTTTTATTAAAATAATGTTTTAATAAAATATAAATAAAAATACTTTTTATATATTCAGATATTTCTCCCGAAAATATCTCTCCGTGTTCCCGAAGTGTTTGTTTTTTTATTTAAAAATTTTGATTTGCTTTTAAGATAAAAATTATTTAAATTATATTATTTCTTTACTCTATTATTCTCTTTATTCTTTAATATAAACATTAGAGTGTCATTTGAGTCTGAAACTTTTTTATATTTTTATTTATTTCTCCTCCATTTTTTATTATTTTTATTTTTTTCTAAATACTAAAGGAAAACTTGTTCATTTTTGAATATTAGATAATAATCTTTATTAAAGCTTAATATATGAGGAAAACATAGGTGACATAAAAAACAAAAAATAATAAATTAGAAAACAATAAAAAATACATAGATGTTTATTTTATGATAAAGAAAATAAAGTACTTTTACTGAAACCTGAAAATACAACAATTAAAAAATGTTACTGTAAAGTTTGTGTTTTTCTTTACAAACAAACAAAGTTTTTAAGTTTGTGTTTTTCTTTACAAACAAACAAAGTTTTTAAGTTTGTGTTTTTCTTTACAAACAAACAAAGTTTTTAAGTTTGTGTTTTTCTTTACAAACAAACAAAGTTTTTAAGTTTGTGTTTTTCTTTACAAACAAACAAAGTTTTTAAGTTTGTGTTTTTCTTTACAAACAAACAAAGTTTTTAAGTTTGTGTTTTTCTTTACAAACAAACAAAGTTTTTAAGTTTGTGTTTTTCTTTACAAACAAACAAAGTTTTTAAGTTTGTGTTTTTCTTTACAAACAAACAAAGTTTTTAAGTTTGTGTTTTTCTTTACAAACAAACAAAGTTTTTAAGTTTGTGTTTTTCTTTACAAACAAACAAAGTTTTTAAGTTTGTCAAAACATATTTACAACTTTTTTTTACATCTAATTCTGATTATTCTGATGTTTGTGTTTCTATTAAGTTTTTATTAAAACTTAAGAACAGAAAATGTGTATTTTAATTACATGTGTTTACAGCCTTCTTCTTTCTCCTCAAAACAAAAAAAGTTGTACAAACACAAAAACACTTTTTAATAACATAAAAGCAGGTTAAGTTTTCTTTTCCGCGCAACACTGACAACACAGGTTTTATAAAAACACACATTTTTGTCTTTCAAGCATTCCTTCAACATTAATGTTTGTATTTTCACATATATAAATAGGAGGGAAATACAAACAATTAAATAATAATCAGAATTCTTTAAATTAATTTAAAGATGAACAATAAAACAGAAAATAACAGAATTAAATCAATTCAATTATTAGTCTATATTTCAACATCAGCAAGTGTTTTATCTGTTTTAGCTTGTATTATTTTATTTCCTCAATTTTATTGGGAAACTAGTCAATTATTAAATGAAGTAAAAGATGGAATTAAATTATTTAAAGTTGAAACTGATTCAGCTTGGAATTATTTAATTAATATACAAATAAAACATACAACACATATTATTCAACAACAAAAAATATATTCTAATAAGAATCCTTTTGAAAGTATTTTTGAAAGAACAAAAAGACAAAATTATGGAAATTTACCTTCATGGTTATTTTATTTAATTTTAAAATTTAATTAATTAATTTTAATTTATTTAAAAGGTGCCAATGTGAACCAACTAAACCAAAATGCCCTCCTGGACCTCCTGGCCCTCCAGGTGAGCCTGGTCAAAATGGAGAACCAGGACAGCCTGGCCCTGCAGGAAAGGACAATACAAAGGCCTATACTCAAGTTAAATGTCCCAACCCTAGCACAGCCTGTACTAAATGCCCTGCAGGTATTTCTGTGCCAGAAATATTCTAAAGAAATTAATTTTTTAAATTTAAGGCCCAACAGGTCCTCCAGGGCCAATTGGACCTGAGGGGAAAGCAGGACCTGCCGGGAAGGCAGGAACAGAAGGAAATAAAGCACAGAACGGAAAGGCTGGGCCTAGAGGACCTCCAGGCGATGCTGGGCCTTCTGGAAAACCTGGACAAGCAGGGAAAGCTGGGCAACCAGGGAAGGATGTAACAAACATTTTTAAATAATTAATTCTTTAAATAATTAATTTAAACAGGGAATTAAAGGAATTAATGGAAATGCAGGGTCAAAAGGGGCAAAAGGTCCAATTGGTCCTAAAGGACAACCTGGAGGTAAAGGAACAAATGGACAACCTGGAATAGTTAATTAATTAAAAATAATTTAAAAAAATCTCCTTCTAAAAAATAGCCTGGACCCCAAGGCCCACCTGGTAAAGCAGGCAAACCAGGTACTAATGGAACGCCTGGAAAGGCAGGAGGCAAAGGATCTGTTGGAATACCTGGAGCAGACGCTGGTAAAACTTTAAATTAAGTTTAAACATTTTTGTATTTTCTCTAAGCCTATTGCCCTTGTCCTAAACGTTCTTCTGTGTTTGTTAAAAAATACAAAACTTGAAACAAAGAAGAAATACAAAAGAAAAGTTTATTTAAAATAAACAGAAAATACAAGTTTTGACAAATAAAGAAATACAAAAATATACTATGTGTTTTTAATAATAAAGGACGGTAAAAATATAAGAAGTTTGTGTTTTTTTAATTATTGTATTTTATTTAAGTTTTATACAGTTAAGTTTGTGTTTTTAAGTTTTATTTTGTTACTGCAAAGTTTTTAGGTTAAAGTTTGTGTTTTTATGTTAATCAAGTTTATTTAATTTTTGTATTTTGGTTAAATACATTAATGTTGTACACAGGTGTTTTATGTTCATACGAACAAGTTTATTTAATTTTGTATTTGTGTTTTCTTTTTTTAGATTATTAAAGTAAAAAGAGTCTTGGTCTAAACTGATCATCAAGTAAATACAAAGAGGCTAAAACATCAACACGATTCAACTTAAGTTTAATTAAAATAAAGTTTATATTTAATTCCCTCTCTCCCCCAAACCTTAAGCCAATGATAACGTTGAGGAGCATTTATTTGTGCTCTCAATGCAGATCGTCTATGCCTACAAATTAAGCGAAGACGAATACCATGCCGGACAGAAGACTGCGGAGATGGTAAACACCAAATTGCAGTCACAGCCTCTGGAAGTTCCAGAACAGAATGGCCATCTGTTAGAACATGTCGATAGACTTTAGAGAGTACAGAGGGAAGAAAAAATTCAAATCCAAATTCCACTGTATTTTTAAACAATTAAATTAACTTAAAAATTAAAGACCAGCAGGGAAAGCATCAGGAAGGCTTAGATCATCCAGCAATTGTCTCTGATCTTTAATACATCTATGGACTAAACATTCCAATGAATGTGGGGAATGTTGAGGATGACTATTTGCTTCCATTTCCTTCAAAATAAAATTTTAATTAATTAATTAAATTATTTTATTTTTTTCTTTTACCTTAACCTGTCTAACATCTCGTACAATAATAAATTCAGCAAAAAGTCCAGGCTGTGCCTCATCCCTACACAATATTGGTGACCAACTCCAATCAATTAAAACTACTTCTTTTGGTATAGATAATTTCCAATTATGGAAACGCTCTGCTTGGTGAAGAATATCAAAAAAGTCTCGGCAACGTAGTTGTAATGGACATGGTTTTTTCCTTATTTGAGTAAGAGACTGCCAACCTGCGCCTAATGATCTAAATATTTACAATAGTTGATTTATTGTAGTGAAAACACAAAACAACATTGTTTTTGTAATTTTTGTATTTTTAGGTTGTTAAGTTTATTTTTGTATTTTCAGTGAAAAAGTTTAATTATTGTAAAAAAGTAGTTTGTGTTTTAATTTTGTATTTTCAGTGAACAAGTTTATTTTTATTATTGTAAAATGTGTTTTAACTTTAATTACAGTCAATAAGTTTATTTTTAATTATTTTAAACATTAAATTTACTCTTGATCAGGTTTCTCCTTTAATTTTTCTGTCGTTGGTTGTACAGCAAATGCAAGTCGATACCAACCAGATCCCCTAACCTCTGCACAAATCAAGCTTTGTACCTCGCATTCTAGACCTGTTTCTTCAATTAATTCTCTTTTTACTGCATCCTTTAGAATTATAAAAATTTAATTAATTAATTTAATTATTTAATTACCTCAATAGTCTCCCCAGGTTCAACATGTCCAGCAGGTATATACCACTTTCCACGACATTTCTCTTTAGCTTCTTGCATTAGCAAAACTTCCCTGCCTTCAGGGCCTTCGCGTAAAGCTATTGCCGCAACTATATATGTGACCTAAGTTTTATTAAATTTTTCAGAAAGTTTAAAGTATTTGTGTTTTACATTGTCATAGACACGCACCCAGGGACATTCTGCAAAAATAAAATTTTTATTTGAATTAATTTTATTATTTTGAAGTTTAATTATTTCAAGTTTATTTTTGTATTTTCTTCAACTTGTTTTTATTGTTAACTTTTGTATTTCAAGTTTATTTTTGTAATTTAAGTTGTATTTTTGTATTTTTTATTCAAGTTTATTTTTGTAAAAATTTTTGTATTTCAAGTTTTATTTTCTTTCCAAAAGAGATACTACTAACTTCCCATTTGCATATCAGGCGCTCTCCTAGCAGGATTAGTAGTAACTGAACATTTAGACCCTCCGGTAGAAGAAGATGCTGAAGCAGAAGTTGAAGATGGGGAAATAACAGAAGATATACTAGAATTGGTCATTATAGCTATATTTCCATATCCTTCATTTTGTTGTTGTTGTTGTTCTGTATTTGAAGAATTTGAAGAGGAAGAAGAAGGAGAAAATGTTGTTGAGTTTTGTTCTTCTAGAAGAGAAGGAAGATTTTCTTCTTGTTGATTAAAAGGATTATTTTGTTCTATTGGGGGAGAAATACTAGAAGAAGCAGCCATTTATTTATTTAATTATTGACCATTAAAAGAATTTTGGAAAAACCCGTATAGGGAATGGATGGAAATTACTGAAATTAAAAATATTATTTAAAAACAATACAAGGAACTGAACATTTTTAAAACAAAAATACAAAGAGTTTAATAATATAAACTTATTTAACTGTAAAATACAAACTTAAAAAAAAAGGACAAAAAATACAGAAAATAAACTTGACAATAAAATACAGAAAATAAACTTGACAATAAAATACAGAAAATAAACTTGACAATAAAATACAGAAAATAAACTTGACAATAAAATACAGAAAATAAACTTGACAATAAAATACAGAAAATAAACTTGACAATAAAATACAGAAAATAAACCTAAAAACAAAATACAAAAAATAAACTTGTTTTTAGTAAAATACAAGTTTTACAAAAATAAAAAATACATTTAACAGTAACAAATAAACTTGACAACAAACAAACTTTTTCTTACAATAAACATTAAACTAATTTATTAAAGACATTTTTAAAGGCATTTATTTAAATAAATAAATTGAAAAATAAATTAAATTTATTAAAATAAAATATAAAAATAACAAAATTAAATCTTAAAAATATTAAATAAATTTATTCTTTATTTATATTATTTTTTTTAATTGTATAATTGATCGGGAAAGAGCACGAGGTACTCGTACTAAACAACTAAAAATAATAAATAACCTTAAAACGTTCAAAAAAAAAAAAAAAAAAGTTTTTTGGCATTTAATTGGCCTCTAAAGACTCTACTGAATTTTAGAAGATTTTTTGACAAAAAAAGGAAATGGTTGAAAAAAAAAGAAAAAATAAATAAAAGTAAAAAGCTAAGAAAAAAATATTTTTTTTCCTTCTTTATTATAAATAAATATTTTTTCCTTCATTTAAAACCATATGACGTAAAAATATATCCCTTTAAACAAGAAAATGCTTCTGGTAAAGTTTTATTTCTCTGTCAAAAACTTTGCGAGAGAAAACACAGAAAAACAGAAGAGAGAAAACACAATAAAACTTTAAAACAATAGAAAAAAAGTTTTTGACAAAGAGAGAAAGAGAAAAGGAAATAATTATTTTTTATTCAATCAGCAAGTTTTAAATTATTTTAGTATTGGGAAAAAAGGGTTATTTTGGGGATTTTTGATTTATTTAGAAAAACTATTTTTTAAATATTTTAAAAAATTGTAAAAAATGTAAAAAAAATATTTTTAATTAAAAAACTATTTTTTTTAAATAAAAGATTTTTTTTTAGTTAATTAATTTAAATAATATTTTTAAAATTATTTTAAAAAAAAATGATGAGAAAAATAAATAAAAAAAAAATAAAAGAAAAAAAATATTCAATGTCCTTTTAAATTTCTTCTCAATTGTCCTTCTATTTATCCCCTTGGGAAGAGCATTTCTTTATAAACTAGGGCAATGTCTTGTGCTGGTTTTTGAGCATTTTTTGGGAAAAAAAAGTTTTATTTTTTTTAAAGAAATCTATGGGGATGTTAAGGCGCAGAACTCTGTGTAGGGGTGTGTTGCGCGAAGCTTAATAACTTTGTTCAATGAAAGTAGAAATTAATGAAATTTTGGATTATTATTTCTTACAGCGTTGGCTATATTCCTTAAAAATTTCAGAATTTTATGTTCATAGGAAAAATTATTCTGGCAAAAAAAGTGCCCTTTTTTGTTGAAAATGTGGTTTCTTATAGTTTTTTGATCATAACTTATGAAATACAAAAGATAAAATTCTGAAATTTTATAAGAACGTAGCTAAGACTGTTAAGAATATTATTCCAAAGTTTCAGAAATTAAAATTAAAATTTCAGAATTTTACGTTTTCGAGAAGGCGCCTACTTCCAAACACTCCTGCGCCTAGACAACCCTCTATTGGTAATGTTAATAATACCAAAAAAGCGAATAAAATGACTAAATAAATAGAAAAAATGTAAAGAAAAAATTATTTAAGCTTTAGATAATATTTTTAGTCAAAACCAGAAGGGCTCAAAAAAAAATTTTTTTTAACAAATGAAAAAAATGAACGGGTCTTTTTCTTTAGTTAATTTGTTGAAAATTTATTAAATTGAATGGCTAAAAGGAAAAAAATTTTTTTAGAAAAAATTTTGGGATAAAATTAAAGAAAGAAAAGAAAAAATAAACAAAAGCCAAATAAAATGTTGAAATGTCTGATGTTGAAATGTTTTACCTAAAACACAAACTTAAGTTTAAATAAACTTAGTTTGCTTCAAGTTTAAAAAATAAACTTGGAATTTATTTTAAAAGGAATAAAATCTAATCTAACATAAACATCTTTTAAAAATCATAACTTTTTAATGGATTAATATTTTTTAATGTAATTGGTATCATTCGATAGAGAATTTAATTTTCTATAAAATGGCAAAAAATAAAAAATTAGAATTAATTTGAAAAAAAGTTATGTTGTAAAAACCGACAGGATAATGAGATTTTGAGTGTTTTTGTGAGATAACTTTCTTTTAAAAGTTCTTAAAATTCTGATATTTTAGTATTTTATAGCCAACTTTATTCTCTATCGAATGATACCAAAAACATTTAAAAAAGTTAACCCATTCATAAGTTATTAAAATAAAAATTGTCTATACCCAACGAGCAGCCAACCGATGCAATTTAATAGTGCACATAAATAATAAAAAAATAAAAAAAAATTAAATTGAGAGGAGAATAATTTCCTTCACAAATAAATATAAATTGATGGAAATATGGACATTCTTCCTTTTTTTATTTTTTATCGCGCATATAAGCCGTTTTTAGTAAAGAAATGTAACGGGAATAAAAATTAAAAAAAAGTTTATTTAATTATTCTGATGTATTTTAAGTCTATTTTTGTTAATTATTCTTAAAAAAATGTTTTTTTAATTTAAAAAAATTTTTTTTTTAAATAAAAAGACTAAATTAATTTCCTACTTAAAAATTAATTTTAATACTAAAAATAATTATTTTTATTTTTAAAATTTATTTTAGTTTGAAGTTGACAAAATAATAAAGAAAAGCAATGAAAATATAAAATAAAAATAAAAATAGAAAAATAAAGTAAAAATGAAAAGAAAGAGAGAAGAGAATATTTTGTTGGGTAAAAAAGGATTCTTGTCAATACTTTTATTTTTAGTTTTTTTTTAGTTAATAGCACAAGAGAAAAGAGAGAAAATTATTTTACAGTTATTTTTTTCGTTGCAAGGAAAGTGTGTTAACAATTGTATTAAAATGTAGAAATGAAACACATTTATTCCAACCTGAAATACATCGTTAAAAATAAAACTTTTTTCTATTCTTTCATGAATGTTGTATCCGACTTATCAAATTTGTGTTTTATCTCTTTGTTTTTGAGATCAGAAATTCATAAAAACATCAAACATAATTCACATTCTGAAATAATTGTTTTGTTTGTATTTTCCGGAAGCAGTAGACATTATTAAACTTTTTCTGATTTGTGTTTTTCAAGTTTAATTTTGCTTCAAGTTTATTTTTCTTGTATTTTCAAGTTTTTTTTCTGATATGTTTTCAGGTTTATTTTTCTGATTTATGTGTTTCAAGTTTAATTTTTACTTGTATTTCAAGTTTAATTTTTACTTGTATTTCAAGTTTAATTTTTACTTGTATTTCAAGTTTAATTTTTATTTGTGTTTCAAGTTTAATTTTTATTTGTGTTTCAAGTTTAATTTTTAATTGACATTATTTATTTGAAAAAATAATTAAATAAACCTTTCATTTTATAATTTCCCCAATAAAAAGGGGACATGTGAATTAACATATAGACGAATAAAAATTAAAAATTTCACACAAAAACATATAAAAAAGGTAAAAAAAAAAACAACTGAAAATGAGTCAAAAAACTTTAAAAATAATAATAAACTTAAGATTCTTTTCTCCTTGTGTTTCACTTAAAAAAAAGTTGGAAACTTTAAAAAATACAAAAATGCTACAAATCAGAATAAAAGACAAACAAATATCTGATAAAGGAGGAAACAACCTTAAAAACTGGCTGGGCAATTAAATTAAAGTTTTAATCTTTTATGCCCCCAATTCTCTACCCTTTAAAATGTCTCTATCTTTCTTCATCTTTTTCCATTATTATTAACACCCCCAAAAGCAGCTAGCCCTGCCAATACAGCAACCGCTTCTGCCTCTGCAGCGCTTAGTCCATTATTCTGTGCAGCAATTTGTTTTTCAATTAAATCAAGGTCTACAAATTCATTCCCATCTTCTGCTATTTGTATGGAAAGTTGGAAAGGCTCAGAAGTAGAGGAACAGGCGGTGGAAGACGGGGAATCGCAGGAGGAACCATTGATGGATCCGGTGACCTTTAAAGGTTGGGTGAATATTTAATTGAATTAAATAAATTTAATAAAAACCGAATTTTCGGGTGGGGTAAGGACAGTAGGAGAGCAATAAATATTGTTTGTATTAACAACATTAAACTGTTGTTGTTGTAATAAAGTAGGGGTAAATTGCTGTTGTTGTTGTTCTTGATGTTCACGTTGTAAATGGCCAACATGTGTAAGCAATTGACTGTGCTGTGCCAATAGAGCAAGATTCTGCTTATTTTGGGTAGCACTTAGAAGCTTAAAAGGAAAGAAAGTTTTTATTAAATTCTGATTTTTAAGCAAAATTCTGAAAAAGTTTGTGTTTTCCTTAAATTCTGAAAAAGTTTATTTTTTGCTTAAAATTCTGAAAAAGTTTATTTTTTGCTTAAAATTCTGAAAAAGTTTATTTTTTGCTTAAAATTCTGAAAAAGTTTATTTTTTGCTTAAAATTCTGAAAAAGTTTATTTTTTGCTTAAAATTCTGAAAAAGTTTATTTTTTGCTTAAAATTCTGAAAAAGTTTATTTTTGCTTAAAATTCTGAAAAAGTTTATTTTTGCTTAAAATTCTGAAAAAGTTTATTTTTGCTTAAAATTCTGAAAAAGTTTATTTTTTGCTTAAAATTCTGAAAAAGTTTATTTTTTGCTTAAAATTCTGAAAAAGTTTATTTTTTGCTTAAAATTCTGAAAAAGTTTATTTTTTGCTTAAAATTCTGAAAAAGTTTGTGTTTTATTTAAATTCTGATTATTAACAAAAACATTAATAAATACCTCAAAAATTTCTTTTTTAATAGCAGCCTCCATAATAGCCAATTGTTGCATTGCCATCTGTTGTTGATGTGCTTGTGTTAATGCAGCCAATAAAATTGGATTATTTTGAATTTGATTATTAGGATTGTTATTATTGGTTAATAAAGGAGAAATTCTTTTATTATTATTTGCAACTTCTAATAATTGTAACCATTCAAAAATTGTCCCAATTGAAGAAGGAATATTTTGAGGAATTGTAGAAGAAGTTAAGGATGGAGAGGATGAAGAAGGAGAAGAAGAAACACCAACAAAATTATTATTATTATTATTTATAGTTGACTGTTGTGAAGGAAAAAATGTTGGAGGCATTTGTTGTTGTTGAGAAAAATGTTGGGTATGTTGTAGGGTTTGTTGTTGAAAAGGATAAGTTTGTTGTTGTTGTTGAATTCTTGGAACTTAAAAACATGTTCTTTTTAAACGTTTGTTTTAAATCAAGTTTTAATAAAGTTCTAGTTTAAACAATGTTTTTTAATGTTTAAAAGAAAGTTCTGAAACAAAGTTTTAATGTTTTAATAAAATTCTGATTTTTAACAAAGTTTTAAGGTTTTAATAAAACTCTGATTTAAACGAAGTTTTAATGTTTTAATAAAATTCTGATTTTTAACAAAGTTTTAAGGTTTAAAAGAAAGTTCTGAAACAAAGTTTTAATGTTTAAAGGAAAATTCTGATTTTAACAACATATTCTGATTTTTTAAAAAAACCTCCCTACAATACCTAATTCCGCCTGTTGTTGTTGTTGTCTAAACATTTCAAAAAATGCTTGTTGATGTTGGGAAATGGTTAAATTATTCAACCCACATTGTGTTTGGGTAATACTAGGACGATTATTGTTTGTTGTAGTTCTAAGATATGGGTGAACAACCATTTTTAATTAAATTAAATTTTTTTATTTAATCTACAGAAATTAAAAAATATTTAAATAGCTTTAAATATTAATTTAAACATTGTTAATATTTTAAAGTTTATTTTTTAATTTAATTCAATATTTTTAAACTGTGTGCTGGTGTTTACCAATTAAATTAATTAATTACATATTACAAGAAAAAATTAATAAAATTAATTTATTTATTTTTTAATAAATAAATAAATATTTTTTCCTGTTTTTAAATTGATCTTTACCTTTTTTAATATATATGAGAAAATGCCTAGTAAATGGGCAAAGATTAAAAATAAAAGATAATCGAAAAATAAAATGTATACAAAGAAAAAAAAAAAAAAAAAGGTGCGGGAAAATATTTTCGCATCAATTTTAAAGTAATCGGAGGTTGAAGAAATTAAATAAAAGAAAAAATAAATGGAAAAAATACAACAAACAAAATCCATTTTTACCAACTTTTTATTTTTAAAAAGCACATATTTCGAAATAAACACATGTGGATTAATTGGGAGAGAGAAAAACAAGTTTTATTTTGCAACAAGTTTTTAATGTTGAAATGTAAATAAATGAAAGAAAAAGTTGGAAATTAAACAAGAGAAAAGTTGGAAAAAAAGTTGCAAATGTTTAAAAACAAGTTGCATTTATTTAAATGTTTTTCAATGTTTTTAGGTTGTAAAAACAAGTTGGATTTATTTAAATGTTTTTCAATGTTTTAAGGTTGTAAAAACAAGTTGCATTTATTTAAATGTTTTTCAATGTTTTAAGGTTGTAAAAACAAGTTGCATTTATTTAAATGTTTTTCAATGTTTTAAGGTTGTAAAAACAAGTTGCATTTATTTAAATGTTTTTCAATGTTTTAAGGTTGTAAAAACAAGTTGGATTTATTTTAATGTTTTTCAATGTTTTAAGGTTGTAAAAACAAGTTGGAAATGTTTATGTTTTAACAGAAAAAGACTGAGAATGTTGTAATGAGGGAAGTTCTTTATATATCGAAATAATGAAGGCAAAAATATAAATTTTTGTTTTTGTTCAACGACCAAGGTTGAAAGGCTCAACAATAAAGAAGGTAAAGGAAAAATAAAAAATTTTGCTTCTATGAAAGCGCATAAATAGAAGTATTTTGCCTATTCGTCATTAAGAGGCACACAACTGTAATGGGTTCCTATTGAGAAAAACATCGATTTTATTTTAGAGGGCACGGGAATGCCAAGCTATGTAGGTCTGTGAATGCAGTAAAGAGCCATTATTTTCCCTATTATTTTGGCGGGAAAAACAAAACATGTATCTTCTTCTCCCAATGTCATACTTGAGAAAATATAAAGGTTTCAGAAAAGGTAAAGGAAAATGGGGACAACCCAATTGATCAACTCCCAATTGATCAACCCCCAATTGATCAACTCCCAATTGATCAAATTACCCAATTGATCAACCCCCCAATTGATCAAATTACCCAATTGATCAAATTTTTTTTTCTTTTAAAAAAATTTTTAAAGCAAGTTAAAGGAATAATTTACTTGAAAAATACATCAAACTAGCTTAAAAATTCAAAAATAACTAGATTTAATAATTTTGAGCAATAAAAATAAATTAAAAACGAATGTAATATGAGCAAGTGGTAAGATACTCAATTGAATCTCGTGCTTGAATTGACAAAAGAAGCCATTTAAACAAATATTTGACTAGATTAAAGAGTTAAAAAAGATTAGCTGATAGAAATAAAAAAAAATCGAAAAGAAAAAAAAATTTGATCAATTGGGTAATTTGATCAATTGGGGGGTTGATCAATTGGGTAATTTGATCAATTGGGAGTTGATCAATTGGGGGTTGATCAATTGGGAGTTGATCAATTGGGGTGGACTCAGGAAAATGTTTAAAAACAAGTTGGATTTATTTAAATGTTTTTCTCAATGTTTTAAGGTTGGCAAAACAAGTTTTAAATTGTTTAAATGTTTTTCAATGTTTTAAGGTTGGAAAAAAAAGTTGGAAATGTTTCCTACAAAATGTTTAGAAAAGAATGTTTCAAAACAAGTTGGAAAAGTAAACAGACTGTAAGGTTGAAAAACAATAAAAGCAAAACATTCTCTCACAAACATTTTAAACAATGTTTCACCCTCTAAACCTTAAATATGAACAAAAACATTATTTTGCAACTTAGCCACATATACCCCATGTTTTAGTAAACTCTTTTGTTTTCCTGCCAAAAAAACTTAAATTTCTACTATTTAATATTTAGATAAATTAACCAATGATCAGATTAATATTAAAAGAAAATTTATTTTTTCTTCTCATCATTTTAACTAAATATATTTATTTAAAAGAGTCATATGTTAGTAGCATTACTCTCAAAAAAATATTTTTTTACACAAATAAAAAAAAAAGAAAATATAAAAAATGTTTCTGACCAACACGAGAAGTGGTGTGATTGAAAGAAAAGTTAAATAAAAATCGATTGACCTCAAAAATATTTAATTAAAAATGTTTTTAAGAGAGAAGAGAACAAAATTTTAAAATTGTGACAGGCGTTTTAATTTAATAAATAATTTAAAAATAAAAAAACTTTTCAAACTTGTTGACAAATTTGAGAAGTTAAAACTAAAACCTTTTAATTTGAAGAAAATTGATATAAGAGAATTAATTGTGACAAAAATAGTGGGGTCAATGTTTTGTTTTTGTTTAAAAGAAGGATAATTAATTTTAAACTAAAATATTAAACCTAAGTTTGTTGTTTAAAATGTTTTAAACTTTACTTTAAAATGAGAAAAACATTGTTTTAATTAAATGCTTATGTTTTGTAATTGCAATGTTTCTATAAATGTTTACGAACATTTAATAATAAACAAACAATTGTTAGTTTATTTAATGTTGGAAAAACATTTGTTAATTTTAAACATTTAAAACTTGGAATTAAACAAAATTAAACTTGGAATTAAACTTTAAATTAAACTTTGTAATTAAACTTGAAACAAAACTTGGAATTAAACTTGAAACAAAACTTGAAATTAAACTTCAAACTAAACATGAGAGTAAAGTTGGAAATTGTTTAAAACTTAACGTTAAGTTTAATAAACATTATAATGTTTTTTAATAAATTTAATAAATACAGAAAAATAAAAAAATGGAAAAAAATAAATTGCAATTACAACCAAAACAAGAAAATAACATTTAGTATCAACAATAAATACTTTGTGTGTTTGCTCAGTTAAAAAGGTCACTGTTATTATCTTTTAGATAAAATGGAAAGAGATAAAACACTGCAATTATAGTGTCCAAAAGAGGAAAAAAATAAAAAAAATGAAATAATGTATTAAAAGCAAAGGATTAAAATATTAAAACGAAAAAAAATTTTTTAATTTATAAAAATACTTTTTTAATTATTTAAATTCTCTTTATACCAATTTTTATACATAAATTTTAAAATGTAATAGAATGTACATATTTAAATAAACTTGGAATGTTTAAATGTTTAAAAAAAAGAAACAGAAACTGTTTAAAACATGTGTTCAATTAAATTAAATAAAAGAACAAATAAAACATGTTTAGAAACAAGTTGCAAGTTGTAAATGTTTGTGTAAAGTTGAGAAAAGGTTGTAAATGTTTGTAGCATTAAAAACATGTTTTTAACACAATTAAAAAACAAAAAACATTTGTTTGGAAACAAATTGGAAAAATTTAGAAAGAAAAGTTTACCAAACATACTATTAAATAAGTTTCAAAATAAAAATAAAACTAAAAATAATAAAAACATGTTTACAAATAAATAAATATATTTAGTCTAGTTTTTATTAGTAAATATTTACATGGTTTCCGCAGAAACGAGACATTTAAATAATAATTATTTATAATAAATTTATTTTTGTTTATATAGCTGAATAAAATAAAATAATATTTATTTTTAATTTTATTTTAATTAATTAATTAATTATTTTATTTTAATTAATTAATTAATTATTTTATTTTAATTAATTAATTAATTATTTTATTTTAATTAATTAATTTAAATAAATATTTACTTCAAAATAAAAGAAAAATAAATTATTTAAAAGAAGAAATTAAAGTTTATTTAAAAAATGTTTGTGTTTCTTAAGATAAATTAGCTATTTTAAATTTTCTTTTATATTTACGTTGCTATGGAGAAAAAAAGATTTTTAAAATTATTTTTATATTCTACAGGAGAAGAAAAAACTAAAAAATAAATTTAAAAAATATTTAATATTTAAAAAAAAATAAAATTTAGAGTCATTTAAAATAAATTAAAAATTAAATTAAAAATTAAATAAAATAATAATTTAGTTAATTAATTTCTTGAATATTTAATCTTTTTTTTTTATTAATTTTTTTTGGTTTAAAAAAAATAAAATTAAAAAAAAATTTTTTTTAATAGTAAACAATATTTTTATTTAATCTATTTTAGTCATTTTTAAAACTTTAAATCACTCAAAATTTTAAAAGTACATTTAAAAAAAATAACAAACACTGACTGACTGACAGCTTTTTTGCTACCCTTTTTTCTTCTTCTTTTTTTTTTTAAAAATGTCAACAATTTTTCTTCTTTTTTTTTTAAATATTCAGTGATTCAAAGAAAATAAAAATATTAAATTAAAATAGTGTTATACATAAATTAATTATTTTAATTAAAAGAGGACAGTTTGGTGCGGTGGTTAATTAATTAATTTTATTTTTAATTTAATAAAAAAAAGACAAAAGAATTAAAAAATTAAAACCTTAAAATAAAAGAAAAAAATATATTTAAAATAAACCACTTTATAAAAATTAAAAAAAAACTATTTTTGAAAAGAAAAGAGTATTAAAATAAATACAAGTGTTTAAAAGAAGAAAAAAGTCAAAGTATTCTGATCAATGGAATTTGTTTTGTATTTTATGTTAATATTTATTATAGAACATTAATTTAAATGGTATGATTGATAAAGAAAAATCAGAATTTAATTTTGTACAAAAATCAGAATTTAATTTTGTACAAAAATCAGAATTTAATTTTGTACAAAAATCAGAATTTAATTTTGTACAAAAATCAGAATTTAATTTTGTACAAAAATCAGAATTTAATTTTGTACAGTAATATAATATAATAATAACTGTTCTTTCTATTTAAACTAAACCCCTGCTAAATAAAATATTCTGCTACAATCAGAAAATGTTAATGTAATAAAAATTGTTATTAATTATTAAGACTAAAAGGGGAGATGAATAAAACACATAAAAATTGTAATTATTTATATGTACAATTTTTATAAAATAAAAATTGTTTTGTCTTTTTAATATCGTTCAAAGATTATTTTTACAAAAAAGGAATATTAATTTCGAAAGTTTTAAAAAATGATTGGGGTAAAGAATTTAATTTCCTTAAAAATAACTATTTAACATAAATAAAAGAAAACACAAAATTTTTGATAAAATTACCAAAAATGAGATTGAAAAATTAATTAATAAAAAAGAAAAAAAAATCAATCAAGTTGTTAAAAATCAGAATTTAATTCCAACAAGAAAGAATCGAGTTCTGATTTAAATCAGAATTAAAACTTTACAAACTTTAAAATTATTAATGACAAAAATCAGAATTTTCCTTTTGTAAAAAATCAGAATTTTTTACAAACTTAAGTTTTCGCTTCTAAAAAATATAACGTAAAAAGAAGAGACAATCTTCTTTCCCCATTAATAATAATAATAAATAAAAGCTCTTTATTTTCCCTACCTCTAACGTCATTATCATCATTTTTCACAACAACATTTAGTTGTTTTTGATTGTAATAATAATGTTGTCCGTTACTGTTAGTGCTGCTGCTATTATTTTCTTGTTCTTCTTCTTCTTCCCTTTCCATCATCATTACTTTACTCCAAACACTTTCAATAGTTTGATCAATGTGTTGACTACTACTACTAGCATTTGAAGAAGCTTCTCTTCTTTCTTCTAATAACATTTCTTCTTCCTTTATTTTGTCATTTTTATCAATAATATTCTCACAAATCAGTCGATTATTTTCTTCTTTTTTATTATTATTTATTGTTGTTGTTATAGTCTTTTGTTTGTGTTGACGACGTCGATGATTGGCGAAGAGTTTATTCACCTAAAACATAATTAAAATAAATTTATTATTATTTTTCTTATCGGAAAATTTTGTAATTTCTTTAATTTATAGCTTTAATGTTGTACAAAACTAATTCTAAGGTTAGATAAAAATCTTGCCGTATTAAAATAAATTTATTTAAATATTAGAGATTGTAAATTAAAAGAATGTATAAAGCAAAAAATTAAAAGAACACGAAAATAACCACCTAACGATATTCGCGAATAAATGGGAGTTGTAAAGGAAAAATAATGCGTCAAGTCTTTTGTACAAAAATCAACATTTTTGTACAAAAATAATAAACCTTTTCTCGTATACAAAAATAATAAACTTGAATACTTTTGTACAATAATAATAAACTTTTTCTCTATACAAAAAAAAATCAGAATACTTTTGTACAAAAATGAGCATTTTTATTGTACAGGAATAATCAAAAATCAGAATTTGACGAAAATTAACTGTAAAAAATCAGAATTATTCTTTTGTAAAAAAATCAGAATTTTCTTATGAAAAATCAGAATTTTCTTGTTTTATTTAAGTTTTAAGCATTGCCCTCTGTTAAAAAATATTTAAATTAATTTACCTTTCCATAACTAGTCCCCATCTGTTCAGCCAAACGTTCCTTTTGCTCTCTACTTGGATATAAATTACCATTCTGGTTTAGCCAAAGAAGAAAATGACGTTTTTGCCTCTGTTCTTCCTGCCTTTCTTTATACCGATCTACAGATTGAACAACAACAGGATTTATTTGTTGAGTCACTGCATTGGCTAATAATTCAGCTACAACCTTAAATTATTAAAATAAATTAATTTCCATTAAAAAATAAATTTTAGATATTACAAAAAAATAAAATTAAATTGAATGGATTTAAATAACCGTCAAGTTTTAATTTAAATAGAATATATAAGAGAAAAAGTTTCCAACATTTTCCTCAACAACTTAAAACTTTAAAAGAGAAAAAAAAAAACAAACTTGTTCATGTTTATTAGAAGATTCTTTTAATAACTGTATTTGTTGTTGATTTTCCTTTTCAGAAAGTTTTGACATTAAATGTTTATTATGTGTTGTTGTTGTAGTAAAAGAAGAAACCATTAAAAAACATAAAATTTATTTTATATTTTTATTTATTTTTTATTTTGTTGTAAATCTGAGAGAATAAATAAATTTTATATGAAAAAGGTCACACAAATGTATGTAATATACGTGTGTTTGTGTGTGCATGATTCACACACATAACAACAATAAATTGTAAAGAAAGCAATATTTTATTTTTACTATAAAAAAGGAAGGTTAAGGATGTTGGAGAATAGTCCCATTTAATCGCAGAATTAAATAATTTTTAAAAACTAAGTTTTAAGGGAAAAACAAGTTGTAATTTTTAGAGTAAAACTTTAATGTTGTAATGAAACATTAAAATAATAAAACTTTTTTTTTGTTAGTGTTTGTGAAGCAAAAGAAATAAACTTGAAACAAAAATATTAAAACTTGACAAGTTTTAAAATTGGAGTATTTACCCCTTACAAAAGGGGGGAATTAATTTATTTAAATTAATTCTTTTTAAAGACTTTTTGGGTCAATTAATTATTTAATTAATTTAAATAATTCTATTGGTCTAATAAACATTTAAAAATAACTAAAAAACAGAAAAAGGCAATGATCAAATTTTAAGCAAATTTTAGAAAAATTCTATTAAATTTAAATAAAATATTTAATAAAAAATAAAATAAAAAAAAAATAGGGGAAAAATATAAGAGTTTATATTATGGTTCGATTTGTTGAAATAATAAAGAATAAAAAATAAAAAATAATTTTAAATGATAAACACAGGAAATTTAATTCCCTCAAAATACAAGAAATAAAATAAATAAATATATAAACAATAAAATTGAGAAAAAAAAATATTTGGAGAATTTGCCAACAATGTTAAAAAAAGGAGAAAATATTTTTATTTTATTAAAAATATTTTTAATGATCGGGGGGCATAAGACAAACACACAAGGTCAGCCGACGCTTTTTTATTTTTACGTGGAAAAATTCTAAAAAAATTAAAAATGCATTTTTTTTTGAATTTTTGTTTAGTTTAGAGAATTATTAATTTAAAAAAATTAACAAAAAAAATAAAAAATTCTTATTTTTTAAAAAATTAATTAATATTAAATTACCCCTTCTCTACATTAAGATGTTTTAATTAATAAAATTTACATTATATTATTTTTAAATATAAATCTATTTGAATTAATATAAAAATAGTAAAGATATATACGTATATGAAGGACTTAGCAAAAAAAGAATAAAAAGTGTTTAGATCTGTAATATATATATGTGTGTGTATGTTGCTATGTGTGTAAAACTTAATGTCAAGGAAAACTATTTTAAGAATACTATTTTCTATTATTTTAATATTTATAAAGAAAATGAGTGAAATAACGAATAGTAAAAAAGACTAAGGTTTAATTCAGGAAAATAAACTTACTTTCAGGAAAGGATAAAAATATAGAATTATTAATCATTTTCCGGAATTTAAAACTTTCCGGTTGTTTGCAAATATATTAAAGTTTAGATTATTTTAAAGAAACTTTTTCCGGAATTTTAAAACTTTTTCCGGAATTTTAATACTCTTCCGGAATTGTAAACTTTTTCCGGAATTTTAATACTCTTCCGGAATTGTAAACTTTTTCCGGAATTGTAAACTTTTTCCGGAATTTTAAAACTTTTTCTGTTTTACAAATCAGAATTTTATAAGAAATATGTATTATTCAATGTAAAGTGTAGTTATAATAAATGACTTACACACAACTATGTATAAAAGAATATTTTAAAAGGGAAGGGCAAAGCAAGGAAGCAGTTTTGTTAAAGGAAAGGTGTGCAAAAGAAAAGGTATGTGAATGTTGTCATGCAATGATGAAAGCTCTTAAAGGGAAATTTTAGTTGAAGGACGTTTTTGGACGAAAACCAACCACAAATAAATATCCACTTTTATTTTTTTTTGTCTGTCAACCTTTCAGTCTCTTATTTTATTAAACTCTCTATTTTATTTCTTTTAGTTTTAGTCGTATCCGTGTGCTTTTTTCCTTTTTTTTTTTTTGCACAGCTTCGTACGAAAGAAAAATGAAAAGAAAAATACCGCCTTTTTATACATAAAATATATATGAGAGAGAGAGAGAAAGAGTGTATGTCTCTCCTCTCATTACTAATTTGCTTGTTCAAAAAGTGTCAATGAGAAAGGACTGCCTTAAGAGAAAATATATTATTATTATATGATGAAATAAGTCTTTTCTTTCTTTTTATAAAAATAAGGCAAAGGGCCAACAAAATGGAAGAAGCTTATCTCGGTTGACTATTACTGTTAAATGACATAATGTGATGAGAATTATGTAGTAAAGAAAAGAAGAATTTTCAGAGAAGAGTAAAAAATGTGTTAATAATAAAGTAAGATTTTTGTTCCACTAGATTCTACTCCAATTTATAAAATGAATGGACGAAATGGTCAAAGACAAAATGTTAGGTAATTACAACTTGTTAGTGTTATTAAAACTTGGGAGATCCGGTTAGATTTTTCCGGAACGATTTTTAAATAAATAGAGAAAAATAAAATTTTTTCTAAAGAGTTGTGTTAATGTGTTTTTATTAAAACAAGGCGGAAATAAAAACTATTTAAATTACTTAAAACTTAGTTTTAAACAGAAAAGTTGAGAATTTTGAAATATTAAATAAATAAATGTTTATTTTCTTAAATTTAAAAAAAGGAAAATTAAATGTAAATAAAACTAAAATAAATACTTATATAAATGTATGTAAAAAGGAGAAAAAGATAGGTCGAATATATGACATGCTTATTTTAACTACTACATACTATTTTTGCTTTTCTTTTTTATTTTTTTTTCCCTTTAAATTCTACATATACATTGTAAAACGACCGCCAACAAAACAACACAATTTTTGTTGTGTCTCAAACAGAAAAAAAAGGATGGGCGGGGAATGTGACATATATATATCACATACACATATTATGTAGTTGTAGTAGTATTAGTAGAGAAAAGAGGGGATAAAGCGGCATGCGAAATGTATATATATTATATATACAAACACATGTGTGTATATGTGTGTATGTTTTATTGACAGGCGAGCACTTGATGATATGAAACATTTAAAAAATCCATTTTTAGTAAAAATGCAATAGGTGTACAAAACGTCCAAATAAAAGTTTGGACAAAATGGTAAAAATGGTTGAAATAAATTTTAAATTCCTCAACGTTTATTTTAACTCTTCTTACATTTATTTGGACATTTTGTCCATTTTTAAAAAATTGGACATTTTGTACTTTGAACATTTTGTAATCCTAAAGGACTAGAAAATATCCAAAGGAAAAAATCAAAGGAAATAAACGTTGAAAATATGGAAAAAAAATAGAATGAATCAATCAAAGGAATTTAAAAAATTTTAAGCCTATGGATTTTAACTGAAAGAGCAATCGGATTAATCAACATAATTTTCTCTGACAATGAGTCATTTATTTATTTTTTAATTAAATTAAATAAATAGGGAAAATTAAAACTTGAAAAGTAAAGGGAATAATTCCAAGTTTATTTAAATATAAAGAGAGGATAAGGTTGTAAACTTAAAAACAAAGTTTAATTTAAGTGTCTAAGTTGTAAACTTAAAAACAAAGTTTAATTTAAGTGTCTAAGTTGTAAACTTAAAAACAAAGTTTAATTTAAGTGTCTAAGTTGTAAACTTAAAAACAAAGTTTAATTTAAAGTTCCAAGGACGTGTGTATTTAAAATAAAATAAATAAAAATTAATAAAAAAGCAGCTTTTGATTTGTTTTGATTTTTAATGTTTTTAAAAAAACAAAAGAAAGAGAAAAAGAAACAAAACTCCAGACAAATGTCTAGGTATTTAATAATAAAAAATATTTATTTATTTTACGCGCAATCTTTATACTCGCGAGGATTTAAAAAAGACTTGTTTTTTTTGGAGAATAAAAAATTTTTAAAAATAAATAAAAAATTCACCTTCCCCCAAAATGTTCAAGAAAAAAATTAAAGTAAAATTAGCAGAAAAATATAAAAAAAACACTCAATGAACAAAGGCCTTGTGTAGTGAGGAAGGAAAAAAGAGTTGGTACTACCAGGCAGAAAATTATTTTAAAAAAAGTAAAGAAAACTACTACTATTGACGTGTATACAAAAAGGCCTTAGATTATTTTAGTATAGAGGGATAAAACATACACCAAGTTTTACAAGGAAAAGAAGAAAATAGTTTTTCCGGAAACTAACCAGAAAACATTATTAAAAATTAAATAAACTTGGTTTCCGGAAACTAACCGGAAAACATTTATTAAAAATTAAATAAACTTGGTTTCCGGAAAATTACCGGAAAACATTATTAAAAATTAAATAAACTTGGTTTCCGGAAACTAACCGGAAAACATTTATTAAAAATTAAATAAACTTGGTTTCCGGAAAATTACCGGAAAACATTATTAAAAATTAAATAAACTTGTTTTCCGTAAACTAACCGGAAAACATTCATTATAAATAAAATAAACCTATTTCTAACAACAATTTTTCCTAAAAAAATGTCTAACCGGAAAGTTTATTAATTTATTCTACACAGTTGTCAATTTATTTAAAAACTTTATTCTATAAAAATCGCCTACCGATAACAGAGCACAATAAAGAGAACATATAACAAGGATACTGCCAAGCTTATTCCCGAAGCAGGGAATAAAAAACATTTTTTTGGAAAATTCATAAAAATCAAAAACTAAATTTTTCTCGGCATGATCCAAAAAATGTTTTTTTTTATTTATTTTCCTTACATTTTAAATTTCTATTTTAATTCCTTTTAGTTGTTTCCTAATGAGCAGAGCTGTAACCAAGAGGGTAATAACTTGAGAATTTTTAGAAGTTAAAAATAAATAAAATATTTAAAAATATACTTGAGTTTAGTCCAAGAAATCTCGTCCTTGAAAAAATGAGGGCGCAACTCAGCCTTTGGATCATATTCCTTAAAATATTTAGCATCTTCTCTACGTTGTGTGCGTCCATAACTATAGGCAGCCTTAAAATACGTTCGTTAAAAGTAAAGTTTTTTTTTGACAAATGTGTTCGAAAAAGGTGGCAAAAAGGTTAAAGCGTTTAATTTAAATAGAAAATTAAAAATAAAAACCTCTCCATGATGTACAGCCTCGCCAAGTTGTTTAACCTTTTCACGAGAAACGGGTGCAGTCACTAAATTTAAATAAAACATTTTGAAGGTAGATTAATTAAAAAACCTGGAGTCATAAGATAGATTGGATATAGAAGCATCCAAGAGAATATAATGCATCTAACTAGGGGCATATATTTCCAATAATGACGATAAGGAAACAAACGCAAATATTCAGATGGAGTGTATGGAAATGCTGGCATACTAAACAAAAAGAAAATGAAGGAAATTAAAAGGTTATTAAATTAGAACTGTTTCCTTAAAATGATCGAAAGATATATTCGAGTTTTTGTTCTGCTGATGAACTGAAACAATAAAGGCGGGGAAAGATTAAACAAGCTAAAATACAGGTATTGGGAAGTCAAAAAATAAAGGGAGGGCAAACATTTTAAGGTTATTAAAGTAGGGGACCACAAAATAGGAATTGTTTAGAAAAGTTCTGATCAGTGCTGTGAGCGTAATGAAAAACGAGAAACTAATCTCCAATCTTTGCCTAGTCAGTGGCTATCTACCCAAAGTATTGTTCAAATAAACCTAGCTGTTTTAAGCTAGATATTGAACTAATCACTTTTAGCAATAGCCGCAATTTAGGTTTAACAAAAAATAAAAAAAGAAAACCGTGGATGAACTGCTGTCTTTGGAATTGGTCTACTCGGATTCAGAGCAATTTTTCCAGCTTCAATAAAATAACATCCAACGCCTTTACCAAAATTGAAGAGGGTTGAAAGTATTGCCATTTATTCTATTAATATTTTTTTAACTAAATAGAAACGAAATTAAGAAAAAAATTATTAAAATTTCAAGTAAAAAATGGAGAAGAGACATTTATTAATTTCTCTAGCTATTATTTTTTTAACAATATCTAGATATGAAGAAAGAAAGACAAGGGAAGAATGAGAAAGACAAAGAAAGAAAAAAGAAAAAGAAAAAAAACGCCAAAAGTGAAATTTTAAAAAGCAAAAATACTAGTAAATGACAAAAGAGTCTCAACTTTATTTGAGCTTAACTTTCTGAGTTTTCATCCGATCAGAATAATTTTTATATCAATCGAAAGCTCATAAAATAAGGATTCTTCTCCAGAAAAAACTTTATTCTCTTATAATTTTTAAAATGATAAAATTTAATAAATGTGAAAAGCATTAACACTCCATTGTACCTTTATGGACTACATAAGCTTAAACTTTTTAAAAAATATATAATTTAGTAGTAAAATCCTTTATTATTAAAGATCATTATCTAAAATTTTAATAAATGTACTTTTTAAACCAGTTTTGTATTTATTTGGATCATAGGGTTATTTTGGCGCACGCTTTTAAATATCACTTTATGTATATTTTTTAATAAAAATTATCTTTCATTCAAACTCAAAATTTTAGAGTAATTAGACAACCCTTTTAAAAGTAATTTAAAAAAATTTTGTAAATTTAGGATCAGTTTAAAACCATTTTATAGCGTCCACACTTTTCCTTACCTTGCGCCTAAATGTACCCTCACCTTTGCATTTTCCCAATATTTTGCTTGTTTATTAGACCGGTTTTTAGGTCTCTCTTTAAAGTAAAAAATAAACTAAAAAAATTACATTGAAACTAAAAAATCCAAAAACTATTAAAAAAAAGCCCAGGAAATAAACAAAATTTACGACAGAAAAAAGTAGAAAATATTTGGGTGAGTAAATAAAAAAGGTTAAATTATAAAGAGGAAAATTATATTTATTTATTTGGCCGTGTAGACTGCGCGAATATTAGTAATTATATTTTTTATTAAAAAAAATTTTTTTTGAGGAAATAAATATTTTAATGTTTCAAAAAGTTATTTTTATTAAAAAAAATTTTTTTTTATTTTTTAAAGTTGATATTTTTTAATTAAATGTTCTCAACCCCTGGCGTTTACTTTATGTTTTCCCCTATAATTTTTTATTGAAGTATTTTAAAAAAATCTTTTTTATTCTGAATTAAATATTATTCTCTTTATTTCGTTTTTTGTTTTGTGTTTTTGATGGTTTGTGATTTTGGAATTTTTAATTTTACTTTAAGGATGCAACGTCGAGTCTCGGACCGACTGCGCCTCGAACACTATAACTCAGTGATGGAATTATAATTTTACATGTTTTTGGTACCATTGGATAGAGCAGAAAATTAACTATAAAATTCCAAAAAATTAGAATTTTTGGAAAAGTTTAAAAAAGGAGATATGGTCAAAAAACTACGCAAGCTTGCAACAAAGTCTATTTCTTAAGGTTTTTTGAGCATAACATTTTTTAAACTTTTCCGAAAAATCTAATTTTTTGGTATTTTGTAGGCCACTTTCTGCTCTATCCAATGGTACCAAAAACATTAAAAAGTACTCAACCTTCCCTGAGGTATATTGACTTAAACACAGTTAACCCCATCCAGTTTAAGGCATTATAAAATTGCTTCATTTTCGTTAACTTTTCAGCTTTTTCTTTACTTTATATTTTTAATAAAATATTTAAACAATACTAAAGGATCAAACTCAGTAAAATAGCTATTTCCGTCATTTTTTAATCTTCTCTTTTTTTCTTTTTCTTCTTTTGATTTTCCACTTTTGACTGAAAATTTTTTTTATTTATTTTTCATCATCATAATTATTTTAAAATTTATATAAAAGAGCAACAATTGGTTAGGAAAAGTCTCTGTTATTTTTAAAAAGAATATATAAATTCAAGGCGATTATGAAAAATGATGATGGAAATTGTGACAGATGGTTGCTTGTTTTAATGATCATTTCTTTCTCTTTCTCTCTTTATATTTTATTTAAATAGTTAAGTAAATCTATTCACAAAAATGATACATATTTATTGGAGTTGAAATATCAGGGTTGATATTTAAGGTCAGTTTGTTGTTAATTTACTTTACGGATTGTTTGGTGACAAAAGGACATTTCATCACGAGACACATTTTGAAAGTGACAGTTCATTGCCATGGACTGTTCAGTTTCACGGACAGTTCAATACCATGGACAGTTCATTGCCATGGACTGTTCAGTTTCACGGACAGTTCAATGCCAATCGTTTGAAACGTTAAAGCTTAAGATCTACTAATTAATTTCCTTATATACTCGACCAGAAAAAAAAAGTTAAATAAATCTGTAGTCTATTACTAAAATTTTTTACATGTCAAGTTTATTTTACCTGTTAATTATATTAAATAATAAATAGAGAATATTTCTTTTTAACCAAAAAATTACTTAAAATCAATTTTTCTCACGTTTATCTTCCTCAGTAATTTTCTTTTATTTTTCTTTACTTAATTTTAACAAAAAGAAAAATTAACCAATTGTCCATTAATTTATCCCAAAAATTTCTTTATATTCTTCTTATTTTTATTCCCTTAATTCCCCAAGTTTATTTATTTCGTTCTTTTAAAATCCCCATTAAAAGTAGGCGCATTTTTTTAATTTTTAGTCATTTTTTAATTTAATTTATTTAATACTGTCGTTACATTTTTGGCCATAACTTTTTTTTAGAAAAAGCCTAAAATTTGATTTTTTGTCCAAATATAGAGTTAACAGTCTGCTACAAAATAAAACTGAAACAAAAATATTTTGCTTCAGTTTCAACAACTTATTGAATTTTAAATTGTGTGAGGGTATGTTGCATTCTCTTTTTCAAAATAATTTTAAATTATTAAAATCTTTTTGCTTCAAAATTATAATAAAACAATTCTGAAACATTCCTCTATTTGTTAGCAAAAAATAAAAAATTTAGAGCCATTTAATTTAAAGTTATAATTTAAAAACTAATTAATGTATGCCTTCGGAAACGGCTACCAACACACTTTAAAATTCAACAACTTGTTGAAATTGAAGCAAAATATTTTTGTTTCAGTTTTATTTTGTAGAGAACTGTTAACTCTAGATTTGGACAAAAAATTAAATTTTTAGCTTTATACATTAAAAAGATTTTTGAGTTTTTCTAAATATTTAATTAATTAATTCAGCTTATAAATTATTTTAAAAAAATAAAAAAAAAATAGAAAAATTACCAATGAGTGTTAAAAAGGTAAAACCACAAAAAAGGGTAAATATAATTTATTTTTATAATTTGTAATGTCTTTGTATGCCTTAAAAAAATTTTTTTCTTCTGAGCAGAATTAATTGCTACCTACCTACCTTTCCTCCTTTAATTTTTTTTCTTTTACTTTTTCTTTATAATATTATTAATCAATCAAAATATTTTTAAATAAACCAACTTGTTAACATTTTTTAATTTTTTTTCTAAATAGTCTAAAATTTAAAAGAATAAAAAATATTTATTTAAAGGAGGTCGTTTAGGCGCCAACGCTTAGTGATATCCCTTTGCTTTTTATTTAATCATAACTTTTTTAATTTTGGAAATTTTTGTATAAATTTGGTATCGTTCGAAAGCTCAGAATTAAAGGATTATTTTATTCAATTGGACCTTTCTGATATAAAAATTCTTTAAAAAGTTGTAATTTATTAACTGTGAAAAATCGTTATTTTCTTCACTTTTCTTTTTTTATCTTTGTTTAAAATGTTCAGATAATTGTGTCCAATTAAGAAAAAATAATCCCCAGCTTCTGAGCTTTCGAATGGTACCAAAATTATTTGGGAGAGTTCAAAATGCAAAGAGTTATGGACCAAAAAAGAGACAAGTCCTTATATTGTGTTAGCGTCGAAATGTACCCTTTTGGCCAAAGACAGAACTGAACCCCCAAAAATTAACCAAATTCTGATCAAATAATTTGGCCAATAACGTATTAGATTGGATGGCCAAACGTTTAAAAAATTAGGTTTTTCTGATTGATTGATGATTCCTTATTTTTACTTAAAAATTCTTTTTTGACGTTAAAACAGGGAAAATCTGTCTTTTTTAAAATATTGATCTCTTTTATTTTAAGAAAAATCAGAAACAATTATACTTACTTTAATTTAAATGTTTTTAAAAAATCATTTTTTAACAGCTTCTTTAAACCACCTTTTTTAAAAAGTGTCAATTTGAGTCTGTTTCGTAAAGTGACGAAATGAGTATTTTCCTTCCAAGTGACGAAACGAGTATTTCTTTAAATAATTTTAAAAGTCCCTAGTCTTTTTAATACATTAAATATTAGCCTTCAAAAATTCCCTTCCTTTTCTAATCTAAAATAAATCCTTTAAAAAGACTCTAAACTACCCAAATGTTGTATTATTTAATCCACTAAATTGCGAAGAATATTTTTTTTCCGTCTTCAATTAAATATATTTTTTTTAAATCTTTTTTTTTTTTAAAAAAGATCAAATTTCTCTTCCCTTTTCAAAAATAGTTTATATTACGATTAAATAAAAATTAAACTTTTTTCTTTCCTTTTATACCTTTTTTAAACTTGAATTTCCTTTAAACTGTCTTTCTGTTTAAAAATTAATATTAACAGATTAATGACTTTTTTTTTAATTTAATTTTGCTTAAAATATTCTATCTAATGTTAGGCATTTAATTCTAAAATTTTTTAATTTTTGGTCAAATATTTTTTAAATTATGGTCAAAAGAGTGTTCGCAACTCCTAAAAATTGGCCTATTTTCGGGGTTTTTTGGCAATAACTTTTGCAATACGTAACCTAAATTAGTGAAATTTTTAGGAAAATTGGGTAACACGTTTACGGATATTTTTGCAAATTTTAAAGAATTTTTAATTTCATTAGACTGTTTTACATTAGAACAAAACAACCTACCTTCTATTGGGTATAGCTTAAGATTAAATTTCCCAACTTTAAATCAACTTGTTATTTTTAGGTTTTAATTGTATTTCTCAATAAAGAATTAAATCTGCTACAAAAATTAATTTAAGAAAAATTTTTGAACAAAAAACCCTGAAAAATATGAATTAAAAACCACCAAAAAATGCCCATGTTCAGCTAACCTCCTTCAGTTTTTTGAACATAACTTTTTTTAAAAATGATTTAAATTTTTGATTTAAAGCTTGTTTTGTAGCAAATTTAATTCTCTATCGAATGATATCAAAAGCATTTTATAAAGTCTATCCAGACCGGAGTTATACGGCACAGACTCAAGTGATCCCTAAAAGACTTGATTTTCCTTTTAATTTTTTTTCAAAACGTTTGATGGCTCTTTTTTTTTAAAGTTTTATTACTATATTTATTTCTTTCCAAAATTCTTGCCACGGTGTCAGTCATTTGATTTTTAGCTACATACACAAAAATTTTGTTTCCTTCCCCAACTGCTGCTCATTTTTAAATCTGACAAGTTTTGAGTAAAATTTGAGAAAACCGATATTATTACTTTATATTATTATTTTAAAAATAGTTTCAAAAATAGTTTTAAATAGTTGAGATTTTTAAAGAAAAGAATTTGACATTTTTTTAAATAAATTATTTTAGTAGTGTGAAGGGAACATAAAGGGTAGTGTGAAAGGAACATTTACCCTATCAGCCTTAACTCTTTTTTAATTTAAACGAGAAGGCTATAAAAGGCTTTATTTAGATTGGGGGGAGTTTAGGTCCCTTTTTCCTACCTTTTTTCCTTTAAACCTTTGCGGGGAGTCCCTCGGGGAATTTTCCAATAAATCGCAAAGAAACCCCCTTAAAAACTCAACGAGGATTTTCCACCAAAAAATCACCGACAAACTTTCCTTGCAGAGAAAATTACCTTATTAATTTGTAAATTTCCCCAAGTAAATTTCCTACAATGTTCTTCGTCTTTTATTCAACATCTGTTCAATTTTAAATTTTAAAGCTTATTATTCCTCTATAAAAATATTTTTTGAATAATAAAATAACTATTTATGACCAATCAATTTCTCCCATTTTTATCCATTCTTGGCATCCAATTCTGCAATAAAAATAGCAAATGAAGTGAAAAAGAGAAACGAAAACAATTTTAGAGGAAATAGGAGGGTCGTTTTGGCGTAAAAAAAGTTTGGCGTTAAGGCTGTTTTTTGTCCATAATTTTTTTTTATTTATTTAAAAAAAAATTTTTTTTTACCAAAAGAAAGTTCTGAATCTTAGCTTCTTTTACAGAAAAAAACTTTTCTTATTTTATTATTTATACAGTTTATAGTAAATTAATTAGCGAAAGTAACGACTTTGCTTACATTTTCGACTACAACTTTTTTTTGAATGGGCAGTTCAGAATAGTCCTTTTATTAAAAATATTCTCCAAATTCAGAGCTTTCGAATGATATAAGGGTTCATAATAAATAATTAAAAATAAAAGAATTTATGGATTAAAAAGAGGAGTGACTCTGCACAGCGTCTAAACATACCCCTTGTTTCCTTGGAGAACAGCCCCTTGAAATAAAATAAAAAAATAAATAAAAATAAAATTTTATGAGAAACAAGAAAAGCTTTTTTAAATGTTTTTATTAAAAACCTACTTGATATTCTCGTTAAAAGCAACAAAAATAATATAAAAATCAAATTAAGCGTTTAATTAAAAAAGAATTAATTCTCTCCCCAACAGCTACTTATTTTGCTAAAATAATAATAAAAAAAAATATAAAAATATTTTTAGATTATTTTTTAATTAATTTACAAATTAATTAAAATAATTAAAGTTCTATCTATTTTATTTTCCCTTAGCTTTGGCGTTTCCAATAAGGGGTATGTTTCGGCGCGAATATTGTGAATTTCCTTCTTTAAAAAAAATTATGCTTTAAAAATTCCCATAAATTTTAATAATTTTTTTGTTTATTCTCTTCCCCATTACCTTCCAAAAATGCCTTTAAAAAAATATTTTTTCCTTCTCATTAATTTTCCGCAATATCCTCTTTTTCATTACACCTTTTTTGCAGCTGTAATTAAAAAAAGAAAAGAAATATTTCCGTAGTATTTTGCCCCTATTATTTATCTCCTTTCATTTGTCACCTTTACTTGAAGGCGCGAAAAAATCCCCCAAAAATAAATATTTTATTTATAACGGAGCAATTGCAAAACAGAGAGAACAACTGAGAGCGCATCCAAAGTTCGCGCCGAAATGGATTTCTAAGGAATTTTGGGTAACAGAAAATTAAAAATATTTTGGCGCAAGATTATTATTGGCGCCGCATATTCCCTTGTATTTTAATTCTGTGCTAACAACCTTGCGCCGATTTGTTCCTATTAAAAGAAGAAAATTAAAAGGGAGAAAAAGGGTGCTTTTTTCTTTTTAATTTTTCTTTTTTATTGTCTTAATTTCTTTCTCGTTTTTTCACTTTAGAATAATTTTAAAGGTTCCTCGTCTTCATTAATTTAAAAAAAAGAAAACTGGTTAATTGAGAAAAAAAAATTTTTTTTATTTATTTTTAAAATTTTCCCTTATTTTTATTAATTTTCCTTAATATTAAATAAATGTTGGAATATTAACAGAAATCTTAATTTTAATTTTAATTAATTTTTATTTAAATATTTATTTTGTATTTTCTAAATAATTTAATTTAATTATTAAAGGAAAAAAATCTTTTTTTTTTTTTGAAATTTTTTAAAAATTAATTTTAAATAATTGACCTATTTTTATGGTAATTTTAAAACTCTTCCCGGGAAGTTCTCCGCAATTCAAATATTTATTCCCCCGTTTAAACCTAAAAATCCCTTCTTTTCTTCTTTCGGTTAGTTGATCTCCCTTGTCCTTTTTTCTATTGGTCTTTTTTATGTAAATCTTTCGAAAATGACCGTCATATTTATTTTAAAAAATTGTATAGGACACTATTAAATATTACTATAAATTATTATTTTTTTCCATTAAAAATGAAAAAAAATAAAATTAAAAAGTGTTGTTTCGGCGCAGTTCTTTTAGACGCACGCATATTACCTTCCCCAAAAAATAAACTTGGCGCTTGCGCCGAATTAACCCTTTTAATTTCTCATTTTAATTGTGTTTTAATTTTGGGTTTTTTGTTGTTGTTTGATGACAAAATATTTAATTTTAATTTTTTCTAAAATTTAACTTTTAACGTTCTTTTAAATTAAAAACAAAATAAATATTTTTTGTAAAATTTTGTGTTGATTTTTTATTTTCTTTTTTCTCTCCCAATTTTTACCTTTAAAATATAAACGGCTATTTTTATTTTTATTGTTCATTTTTTTTTTGGTTGATTAATTGACTTATTGTTTTTATTCTATTGTACTTTTAAAAATAAAATAGCGCCATTTTTGTTCTCTTTTATTTTATTTTATTTAAATAATTATTTTATCAATTTATTTATTTTTGGAAGGGTCACTTCGACGCGAACATTTAAACTTTTTTTTAAATTTTTTAGTTAATTCAATATGGGGAATAAAAATTCTTTAGAAAATAATTCTTATTCTTCTAATCCTTCTTCTCCTTATTTTACTTCGAAAATTGGACAACAAAAACAACAGAATGGATTATCACCTAAACAAAATGGATGGAGAAGGAAGAAAACATATAATAATGAATTTAATAATTATTTAAATGGAAATAATAATTTAAGGTAAATAATAAATTAAAAAAATAAGGACAAATAAGAACATTAAAAATAAGAATAAAAGGAAATTAAAAATAAGGACAAATAAGGACATTAATTAATTTTTTCCTTATAAAATTTAATTTTTAAAGTCATTCTCCAACAACAGCACATTCCTCAGGAGCATCCACATCCTCTTCTGGTTGCGCAAATAACAACAATAATAACAACAATAATGGATTTTCTCGTATAATTGTAAATGGAAATGCTAGTGCTCCGTGTACTCCAAGAGATGAAACGTCCAGAAAAGGAGGAGGGGGATTTTTAGCCAATTTATTTAATGGAGGAACTTTGGGGAGAAGAACAGATAAAAAGGTTAAAATTTAATTGGCAATCTTCAACAATTGGGGCTCCACCCCAAATAATCGCAGAGCAATAGTAAAAACATGTTTTTAGGGGTTTTTGAGGTCGCTGATTATGAATCTGATATCAGTTTTTTGTTATCACTAGTCCTTATCATTTTATCACTAATTTTAAAAATCACAGATTTTATCATATTTTTAAAAAATCACAGATTTCATAATTTTTAGGGAAAAAGCTTAAAAATCAAAAAAATATCAATTGTTAACTGGGTAATAAATACTAATATGATTGAGCAAATTATTAAAGGTTTCACTTGTCTTTTTACCAAACAATTGTCTATATTGGAACTCGTCCAGATAAGACCCCAACATGTCCTCTGTGGTCCCACCCATTGCCTTATTTTTTCTTTTGGCATTGCTCCAGAAACCTTCCACATCATTTGTATGTACCTTATGTTTGGAAAATCATTAAATACTTTTTTTACCATACCTGAGTATTAGGATCTTTGAAATGTTCGGAATGATTAACCCATAAATGGGTGTAAGGAGGCTGAACAGGTATTTGAGTTATGTGGCTTTGATCTGTACGTAAATTTACGTACATCGATGCCTTGTCACTATGAATAATAGTCCCAGGAAGGACATACTCCTTAAATATTTTGTGTATTTAACAAACTCCCAGACTCACTCAATACCTAACCTTTTATATTATCTAAAGGAAATAACTACTCGGCAGCCTTACTATACTCACTAGTACCCCTAAACAAACCTGAATTATTGGGAACAACGTCTCCTGTTTTCTATCTTCAACAAAACGTAATACCCCTATTTTCTGTTCCACATCATAAAGCCCAAAACACCAACGTTCAGGCACTTGATGCCCGCGGTGGTATTTACGCCTCGCCATAAGCGATTCATCTTAAAAATATAAATTTTACCTTCTAAATACCGTATCTGATTGATTACCCTCCCTCAATTAATTACCCGGAAAATCTAATTACCCCAAGTAAATAGTAATATATAACCTATTTGTACCACTCTTCCATTACCACCAAGCCGAATTGGGTTCTCCACCAAATAGCGGCTACAAATGTCTCGGAACCATTGGTTCCATTGCACCACACTTTGCTCGCTAACTCCACACATTGCCGCTTGTGAAAAAGCAGAAATGCCTTGAGCCCAAAAGTATGCGAGCATAACAAACTGTTTAAATTCCAAATTAGAGTTGGCAAGAAACGATCCATGACGAAGTGCTATCTTCTTATTACATCGTGGAGCTCCCTGATGCCTGCGCTGACAGCGCCAGACAACACCATCTCCTCTACTGACCCTACGATTTTCACTCATTTGCTGATTACATGATGGACATAGTGGGGGCATAGACCGTAAAATGTTACGTTGTTGTAAAAATTGAATAGCAGATTCTTTTGTATTAATAAGTTGAGTAATTTGGAAAATATCCATGATAAAATCTGTGATTTTTAAAATTAGTGATAAAATGATAAGGACTAGTGATAACAAAAAACTGATATCAGATTCATAATCAGCGACCTCAAAAACCCCTAAAAACATGTTTTTACTATTGCTCTGCGATTATTTGGGGTGGAGCCCCAATTGTTGAAGATTGCCATTTAATTAAATTAATTTAAATTTAAATTAATATTTATAGTCAAATCCTTCTTCAACTCTTTCCCCTAAATTACAACAAAAGAATGGGGGAACAAATAAATGGACACCTTCTTCCCCAGTTTCTCCAATTATTCAACAACCACCACCTTCTAATCTTGAACATTTTCAATTACTCCCTGATAGGCCAGCCATTAGACTTGATTCTAGACTAGTTTGTAAATATGAAGTACTTTCTGTTGTTGGGAAAGGGTCTTTTTCTCAAGTATTGCGTGTTCAAGATAGAAGTAAGATTATTCTGATACTTTCTTTTTTGTAAAATGAATTAAATTATTCTTTACAATTCTGATTTTAAAAACTTAGTTTATAAAATTCAACCTTTTCTTTAAACTTTCTTCATTTACATTTAGTTACCAAGCGTTACTACGCCGTAAAGCTAGTAAATACTGATCAGGATTTTGGTGCTGTTAATAACGAATTAACAATATTAGGGCGAGTAAAACATCATTTTGTTATTCGATTAGAAGAAGTCTTTCGTAGTGCTACAAAAGTAAAATTAAAAAATAAACTTTTTTAAATTAATTTTTTTTAAAGCTTTTTATTGTAATGGAAATGGCTTCAGGTGGAGAAATGTTTGACCGTGTTGTAGTAATTAAAATAATTTTATTTAAAAATTAATATTTACCAGGCAAAAGGTCGATATACCGAAACTGAAGCACGTCTTGCTATTAAAATGTTATTGACAGGATTAGATTATTTACATAGAAATTTAATTACCCATAGAGATTTAAAACCAGAAAATTTGCTTTATAGGTAAGGGTTTGTTTTTTATTTTAATTAGGTAATTAAAATAAAAAATTTTTTTAGTGACACTAGACCTGATGCTCGACTTTTAATTACTGATTTTGGACTTGCAGTTAATATATACATTTGTTTCTAAAATAAAAAAAAATTATTTTTAAGAAGCAAACCAAAAGTAACGATGAACGAATGACAGAAACTTGTGGTACTCCAGAATATATTGCCCCAGAAATTCTTTTAAGAATTCCTTATATGAATAAGGTTGATTGTTGGGCTGTTGGAGTTATTGGTAAGTTTACAAAATAAAGGGAAAAATATAGACTTAAAAAATAAACTTGGATTTACAAACTTTCCGGAAAAGAATAAAACAGAAATTACAAACTTAAAAATTAAAGTTTAATTTTTACAAACTTCCGGAAAGTAATTGAAACTTTAAAATTAAACTTGAATTTACAAACTTTCCGGAAAAGAATAAATCAGAAATTACAAACTTAAAAATTAAACCTGAATTAATTACATATAAAATCATTCCGGAAAATAATTAAAACTTAAACATTAAGGTTTAATAAACTTTCCGGAAAAGAATAAATCAGAAATTACAAACTCAAAAAATAAACTTAGATTTACAAACCTTCCGGAAACTAAATCAGAAATAATAAAATATTTATTTTAGCATATATTTTAATGTCTGGAATAATGCCCTTTGATGATGATTGTCGTTCCCGTTTATATACACATATAATTACAGCCAATTATATTTATTATCCACAATTTTGGAGCGGTTCAGAACAAGCAAAGCATTTTGTTGATTCTTTATTAGGCAAAGCTTTTTTATAGTTAAATTTAATTTTTTTCTTTTCTTTTTTTAGAAACAAGCCCAGATTTCCGTCCTTCAGCACAGGAAGCATTACAACATCATTGGGTTACTGGAGAAAGATTAATTCCAATTAACAATATATCCTTGGGAAGAAAACAATTAAGCAATAAAGGTAGCAGAAATTGGACAGAAGAAAAAGGAAGGGAAGATATAGAATTGAATGGAGATATTACTGATTATGAAACAAATGAAAATGGAGGAGTTGGTGCTATGCAGAGGGTAAGATATTTTAATTTACATTTTACAAACTTAAGAATAAATTTTCTAACTTAATTTGTAAATAACCGAGAAATTACAAACTTTAAAAATAAATAAACTTGAAAATCAGAAATTACAAACTTGAAAATAAATAAACTTGAAAATCAGAAACTACAAACTTGAAAATAAATAAACTTGAAAATCAGAAATTACAAACTTGAAAATAAATAAACTTGAAAATCAGAAACTACAAACTTGAAAATAAATAAACTTGAAAATCAGAAATTACAAACTTGAAAATAAATAAACTTGAAAAATCAGAAATTACAAACTTGAAATAATAATTAATTATTACAATTTAACATTTATTTAGACAAAATCAAGTCGCTCAGTTCGAAGTGTCACTCGAAGTGATCATGGCCATAGAGTCGACCCGAAAGAGGTTGACCAATTGGCAGAAGATCTTCAAAGGCTTGCAAAACAGCAAAAACACCCACCACCTCCTTCTTCAAATCACAAACATCACTCATCATCTTCATCTTCTCACCAACATAATAATCAAAATAATCAACAAAGTAGACGTAAACACTCAAACAGTCAAAATCGTAATGGACGTCTTCACCCTCAAATAAATGGAAATGGCCAAATAACTAAAAACTACGGGATTTTTTGATTTTATTTTAGACAAAATAATTATTCTAAATTTCTTCATTAGAGCTTTTATCAAGGAGTACAAAAGACCAACTTTTAAATAATTCTCTTCTTTTCCCTCAGAAAGTTGGATACTCAAATTTCCTGATTCTGAAAGAAAATTATTTTTTATTTTTTGGCAAAATTTAACCATTTTAGGTTATTTGATCGAATTATTTAATTTTAGAGATAATAGAAAAAATTTAATTTAATCCAATGAGACAATTCATTTATAACCCTCACCCACCCAACCAACCAACATTCATCTTTTTGAGAGCTCAAATATTTTACCCAGTAATTTGACTAAATAATTAATCTTTTCCTTTTGATTTATAGACATTAATTAATATTAATATATATATATATATATTTGCCTTGGCATTAATTAACAAATTTCCCTTTAATTTTATTGCTCATTTTATATATACAAATATTGACTAATTTTTAATGTTTCAAAAATTAAACCAAAGAATAAAGAAGATTATTAGTTAATTATTTAAAATAAAGTAAGCCTTGTATTTATTGTTCGATTCTGAAAAATAAATCAGAAAAGTGCGCACTTGAAAGAATAAAACATAGAGCATAAAAAATCAGAATTTACAAACTTAAAGAATGAATAACAGCTCTCCGAAAATAAATCAGATATTGTAGACTTGAAAGAATAAAGCTTGGAATAAAAATCAGAATTTACAAACTTAAAGAATGAATAATAACCTTCCGGAAAATAAACAAGAAATTGTAGACTTGAAAGAATAAAGCTTGGAATAAAAATCAGAATTTACAAACTTAAAGAATGAATAATAACCTTCCGGAAAATAAACAAGAAATTGTAGACTTGAAAGAATAAAGCTTGGAATAAAAATCAGAATTTACAAACTTAAAGAATGAATAATAACCTTCCGGAAAATAAACCAGAAATTCCCAATAAAACCCATGCAACAAAGTTCCTTTAAAGGGTTGGAACAGTCAATTATAGATGTTGCAAGCGAATAAGGCGGATGGCAAAATGGAGAATAAGAAGGGGAATACATAGGAAAATGATTGACAGTTTTCTTTATGTAAAGGGAAGATGCAAGAAGAAGAGGAGGAGTTGATGCTTTTTATGATATTTTTGAGAAAATTGTTGATTTTATGCCTCCAAAATAATCCTTTTATTCAAACAAAAAAAACTTTTGAGAAAATAAATATTAATAATTGCGGAAATTGTCTCCATAAGAGAAAAGTTGTAAACCTTTAAGTCTAAAAACGATGCTCCTTTAAACTTTTGCCGTACATTTTGCCCTTTATTTGCAAAAAATAAATTAATCCGTCTTTGTTGTTTTCCTTCTCATTTTCAGATTAAATATTTTCTATTTTTCAACTCAAATTAATTTTTATTTCAATCGTTAATCCCGTCCATCCTCTCAGTCCTTTCCCCTTTTTATTTATTCTTCTGGCATTTGTTTAAAATTAAAAAGAGAGAAATAGGTGTGGTCATCAAATTGGGCATTCAAACTTCTATTTTACATTAATCATTTACTTGAAACTAAACCTTTCTTTTTAAATTACAAAATTGTTTCATTAAAATATTGTTGAATTAATTGTTCAGTAAATGGCTCTTAAACGAATTCAAGCTGTAGTTTTATTTTCACATATATGTATATTCTCCAAAATTCTTCTTATTTTTAGGAGATTGAGAAAATTCGATTGGATCCACCAGAGTTATGCAGTGCAGGTCCTATTGACGATAAAGATCCCTTTTTATGGCAGGCCAGTATAATGGGACCACCAGAATCTCCATACCAAGGCGGTGTCTTTTTCCTTACAATCCAGTTCTCAAAAGATTATCCGTTTAAACCACCGACGGTAAAATTTATGACACCAATATATCACCCAAATATTGATAGTGATGGAAGAATTGGGTTGGATATACTCGACTCGCAATGGTACAATATGCCCGTGTCAAAACGTAAATTAATTTTAAATTAAATAAAAGAAATATTTTTTTCTTTTTCAGTTCTAATTTCAATCTGTTCATTCTTTTGTGATCCTAATGTTGATGTTTGTCTAGTACCAGAAATTGCGAATATTTACAGAACAGATAGAGAAATGTATAATAATATGGCTCGTGAATGGACGGAGAAATATGCAATGTACGATTGAATAAACTTATTAAGATTGCGAAAGATAAAGAAAAATGAGCCTGAATGTATTTAATAATTTATTTTTACAGAATTAAATAAATCCATTATAATCAGAAAATAAGAGAGTTTAAGTTTACAAACTTAAAATAATTAATAACAAGCAAAAAATAAAACTTTCCGGAAACTTAATAAGAAGAAAAATTTACAACTTTCCGGAAAATAATTACAAATTGTAAAACTTGAATAATTAAACTTGGAAAATAAAAAGTTGGTAATTGTAAACTTAAAAGAAAATAAACTTGAATTTACAATCTTTCCGGAAAAAATATAATTAACCAGAAATAAAGAAGAAAATTAATATTTTACAAAATATACTCGGGTGATATTAAAGTGTACATATTAAATTAAAAATAATTTATTTAAAAAGCCACCTTAATTGTAAGCAACTCCATTGGTTCCATATTAATTTTTCCATTATTTTTTAAAGTAGGCGTATTATTATTTAAATTATTACCTTCATATTGGAGAAGTGTAAGCGTTCCTTTTTGAAGGGAACGAGGAGTTTGTTTAAAAATATCAATTAAATTGAACTAAAAAATTATTTTTTGACCCAAATAATATTTAAAAAAACCTTTTCTGTATTCATATCACATTCTGTGCCATATGGAAGTGTTGAATCCAAATTACATTCAATCCCAAATCGTCTTAAAATAAGAGCAGCTTCGTATTTGGGTGAAGTATCCCTTCCATTTACATTATAAATTGTTGGGTCACTAAGTGTTCTAAACCCAACAGGGTGTATATCACAAGGAAAAGGTTTGTTAAGAGCAGAGAATGAAGTAATTGAAGGTAAAGAATCTTTTTTAATTTAATTTAAATTAATTAATTTAAAATATACTTGTTTGACTAAAAAGAACAGTCGGAGGGTAATGAAGCCTGAGGGAAGCAAGTTCACCAGATAAAGAGTGAAAACCAATTGTGTCATTTAAAGAAGGTCGTTTACTGACAAAGTGTTCAATATTTAGGAAAAAAAGACTGGAAGTTTGAATATTGTCTTCTACAGACTGAGAAATATATTTTTAAAAATTAATTAATTAAATCTAATTTAATTTATTTAAATTAATTAAATTAATTTTAATTAATTAAATGAATTTAAATCTTATGTAATTTAATTAATTTTAATTAAATTAATTACCTGTCCAAGCCCTAAATCATCATCTTGTAATAATCTACGATCCAGCATTACTTGAAGTTCACCTTTTTTAAATTAATTTTTAATTAATTTAAAAAAATAAAAGTACCTGGTTCTAAACTAGCAACACCCAAAGCTTGTCTCCCATAAAGAGAAACTCGAATATCATTTGAATTTTCAATAAAAGCTGACCCAGGCATTGGATAAAAATGAGCTTGGATGGGTAAATTAGGTTGTTTTCTTCTCCTTATCATCTTTAATAAATAATTAAATAATTAATTTAATTTTTTAATTTAATTTATTTTATAATTTTAAAAATAATAAAAATTAAATTAATTATTAAAACCTGAAAAGCATTCAAATCAGTAAATAAATTATCTTCAATAATTGAAGGAATTTTAAGTTTCATTCCCAGTTCTATATTTTTATTTAAATTATGCGATTTTAATAACCAATTTGATTCCATATTGACATTATTTAATAAAGTAAAGATCTTTGAATTTTTATTCAAACAAAGTTGATGATTAATTCCATATTCGAGTGGACCTTAATAAAAATAAAGATTACAAACTTAGATTAATAAATTGTAATCGACATATACAGAATTAATAAAAATCAGAATTTACAAACTTGAAAATAAAAATCAGAATTTACAAACTTGAAAATAAAAATCAGAATTTACAAACTTGAAAATAAAAATCAGAATTTACAAACTTGAAAATAAAAATCAGAATTTACAAACTTGAAAATAAAAATCAGAATTTACAAACTTGAAAATAAAAATCAGAATTTACAAACTTGAAAATAAAAATCAGAATTTACAAACTTGAAAATAAAAATCAGAATTTACAAACTTGAAAATAAAAATCAGAATTTATAAACTTAAACAAATAAATTAAAAAAAATACCATTTACATGAATGCATTGTCTAACAGGCCCTTTTACAATAACGAATTGATTTTTACTTGAATCTACTTCAACTGCCGGACCGTCTGGAAGGAAAAGATAAGCTCCAGATAGAGAATCACCTCCATCTGTTCTAACTATAAATTAAATTTATAAATAATTTTTATAAAAATTAAAACCAGGATTTTTCTTTCTTGCCCCGTAACGAATAAAAGAAAGAAAAATGTCCAAATCCTTCTCATTATTTACTTTAATTGACTTAAATTTTATTAAACATTTATAATTAAAAAATTATAAACCTTAAGATAACCAGTTGCTTTGTCAAAAAATGCAGTTGTATGTTCATTTGTTAAATATAATTCTTTATCATCTTTAAGTAAAATTGTCTCGAATAATCTAAAGCATTGAAATAATTATTCTATAATAATCAAATTACAAACTTAAAATAAACCAGAATTTACAAACTTTCCGGAAAATTTAAATAAACCAGAATTTACAAACTTTCCGGAAAATTTAAATAAACCAGAATTTACAAACTTTCCGGAAAATTTAAATAAACCAGAATTTACAAACTTTCCGGAAAATTTAAATAAACCAGAATTTACAAACTTTCCGGAAAATTTAAATAAACCAGAATTTACAAACTTTCCGGAAAATTTAAATAAACCAGAATTTACAAACTTTCCGGAAAATAATAACAGTCAAAGTATTAATTAATTAAAAATCTAAAAGTTACAATGTTTCAATATTTGTTTTATAAGTTTGTAATCTAACTTTATTTTCAACTTGTTCTGTTTCCAAAATATTAAAGCTAACTAATCCAAATGGAGGTAATTCTGCTTCAAAACAAAGAGAATATTTGTCTTTATAAATTAACAATTTATTATTCTCATCAGTGTAGAAAATAGGCTCTAAATTAAATTTCAATTAATTTTTGAATTTTTAATTTAATTAAATTTTACCAATTTGTTGTAAAATCGGAATATTCTCCTCTTTCCTAACAATTTTAAAATTTTCATTTTTAACATAAACACAAACAATTTCCTTTATAAAATGACCAAGTGAATTAACCACAATAATTGACCCTTCTTTTAAAATTAATTTTTCAGGTAATTTATTTTTAAAATGTTCAGAATCGACATTAAATTGTTCTTTACTTTCCTTTGGAATAAATTCAAGAAGAAATTCGGAAGATTTTGAAATTATAGTTTTTGTGTCAAAAAGTGCTTGTGCCATCCTTTAAATATTTTTTTAAAAATTAATTTTAATTTTTAAAAATTTTTTAAAATTAATTTTTTTATTTTTAAAAATTCCAACCAATTAAATAAATATTTAAAAAGAAAAAAAATTAATTTTTTTAAATTTACTTTTCTCCATAATCGTTCATTACGTGTGTCTTTGCAGTGCCTGTAATTCCATCATGATGTTGAAAAAGGCTAAGAGATCGTCTTGAATTTATTAATTTGTTGTAAAGTGTGCTGATTGTTGTAGGCACTTTTAAATAATTAAAAATAAGTTTACCTAATTTTATTTAAATTAAAAAATATTTTTTCTTTAATTATTTAATTTAATTAATTAAATTTTACCTATTTTATTAAATTTTTATTTTCTAAGAATTTTCCTTTTTTTTCTCTCATTTTTTATTTTTAAATTTTTCTTTGCTTCTCTTCTATTTAATTTAATTTAAATTCACATACTTTTCCCTTTCCAATTAATTAAAGAAAATAAAATGTCAGCAGTCCTTAAATAATGTAAAAGAGTTCTGTCCATTAATTTATAAAAAGGCCTTGAAGTAAAATAACCACTCCAATAATGATCATCCCTGTCAGAATAAGTAAAGAAATCGCCAGATAAAATAGGTAAAATATTATTATTTAATTTTTCTTTTTTTTTATTAATTGAATGTCTTAAAATTCCTTCTTTTTCTTTAATTAATTGTTCCTTTTCTCTTTCATTTATTCGACTCTCTAAAATTTCAAAATAATCGGAGACAGTCCCAAAACGGGCGTTAATATTCCATTGATTATTTGAGTTAATATAATCAAATAATTTTTTATAATTTTTGTATTGTTCAGTCCATTCTGTTTCGATATCATATCTGTTAGAATTTAATTTTTTTAAAAAATTAATTTAATTTTTTTAAACCTAAAATCATCTCCAAGTGGAACCAAAATAGCATTAAAATCGTATAATTCTGCCTTTTTTCTGTATTGATCAACAAGCAATTGGGCACGTTCGGCAACGTTGTTAGAAGTGATTAGAGTAGCATCAATACCCCAGGGGCTTTTAAAAATAATTAAAAAAAAATTATTTAATTAAATACTACCAAGTTAGAAGGCCTCTAAGCCTACGAAAATCAAATTGACAACAAATCTGGTTTAAAAAAATAAATAAAATTTAATTTTTAAATTAAATTTTAATACTCTTTAATTCGGCAATATTTTTAAAAATTAAATTTAATTATTTTTTTAAACCTTAGGATCAGGTCCACATGAATGAGGAGCATCATATGAATAAAAAGGAAACCTTAAAAAGAATAATTTAATTAAATTTTTAAAAATTAATTTTCTTTTTAATTTAATTAATTAAAAATAATAATTTAATTTAATTAATTTACATGTGTGTAATAATATCAGTTGAAGAAGAACTTCCAGCAAATAATTGACGCCAAATAAATTCAAGTTTTCTTTTCTGAGCCAAATATTTTTTAACAGAATAATGTACCCTTTGAATAGCCATATTTGTTAAATTTGAACGATTTAATAAATATGCTAATGTTGGACTTAAACCAAAAGGATCTATTGACCAATGACTACGAGGTATATAATCTGAATATAATAAGTAATAGAATATTTAAATTAATAAGAAGAAAATCAGAAACTTAAGTTTACAAATAAAAGAAGAAGAAGAAGAGGGAAAAATCAGAATAAAAGGAATAATTAAACTTGGAAAGAAGAAAATCAGAAACTTAAGTTTACAAATAAAAGAAGAAGAAGAAGAGGGAAAAATCAGAATAAAAGGAATAATTAAACTTGGAAAGAAGAAAATCAGAAACTTAAGTTTACAAATAATAATCAGAATAAAATATTATAATTTTACAAATCAGAAAAAGCTGTAAAAAACAGAATTTTGATTGTAAAAATAAAATCAGAAAAAAAATAAAGTAGTCAGTGTAAAAATGCTGAATTAAAGAATCAGAATTTTCACTAAAATACAAATCAGAAAAAATACAAAAATCAGAATTCTGAACAGATTTTAAATATAAATTCTGATTTTAAATAATTCTGAAATGTGAGAAAAATATCAAAATTAAATATTTAAAAAATCAGAATTTTTAAATTTATTTCCTTTATTTAATATCAGAAAAATAAACAACCACTTACCCAATTGATTTTTCAAAAATTCGTGTCCTTCAAATAATTCCATAATAATAGAATAATAATGAGAATTAGCTTCATCAGTCATTACCCACCCACCAGTAACAATTTCAAATTGTCCATTATTTAAAAGTAATTTAATTTTATTTTTAATTTCTTTATTTTGTTTAGACCACCAAAATTCAAAGAAACTCATTTCAGCAAAAATAAACTTAAAATCAGAATTTTGAGTTAAATAAATAACCATAAAATTAAGAATATGTTCAACTTGGTCTTCATAATATTTTTCAAATGTTTTAATCCAACCTTAATTTTTTTAAATTAATTTTTAAATTAAAGAAAGGACTCTTTTTTAATTAAAAATAATTTAATTAAAAAAAATAATTAAAATTAAAGAAGAAAACCTGGATCACAATGAGAATGTGGAATAACCACAACTTCAAGTCGTTTACTATTTTCAGCATTTATTTTACTCTTATCATAAGTTATTGGCCAACCTTGCTTCCAAACACCTCCGTCTTTATTATCAAAAGGTAAAATATCATAAACTGACAACATCTATAAATAAATAAAGAAAAGGAAGCAAGGAAAGAAAGGTTTAAATTAATTAATTTTAATTAAAAAAAGAATTAATTTAAAAGGTCTAAAATGTTTAAATTTAAACATCCTTTTCCTCTTTTAAATTTAAAATAAATAAATAAAAGAAACAAAAACCTGTACATCACTAACAGCACTGTAAGACAATGAAGTATTTTTAGAAGAACAAAATTGGGAAGAAGAGGAGGCTATTGGTTTGTTATTCTAATTTAAAATTATTAATTAATTTTAATTAAATAATTTTAAAAAATAAAAAAGAGAAAGAATTATTAAAAAAAAATTAAAATTAATTCTAACAGTTAAAAAGAAACCTTTAAATTTTCTCCTTCCTTTTCCCCTTCATTATTAACATCAAAATCAACATCCTTATTTTCCTCTTTATTAATAATTATATTTGAATTTTCAATTACTTTTTGTTTTATATTTTTAAATAATTCTTTATTTTCTTTTGCGTTGTGTTGTAAAGATTGAAAATGATTTTCTAATTTTTCTATTGAATTAATATTCTAAAATTTTTATTAAAATTAATTTAGTCTCTTATTAATTTAGAAATTTATTTATTTTAATTAGTTCCCATTAGACAATTAATTTAAAAAAAAATTTAAATTTTGCCCCTTTATTTTCTACATATTAAACAGAATTAAATTTAAAAAAAAATTAAAAATTATTCAAAGAAAACCTCGAAAACCTCTCCATAAGAAGCTTGTCTCTTTTTTTCGTTAGAATCTACTTTTAAGTAAAGCAAAATACTGACAAGTAAAAACATTCCGAAAGCTAAGAAAATTGTCCATAATTTAGCTGGAAAGAGCATCTTTAATTTTCCTATTTTAAAAGAAAAAAAAAAGAAAGAAAAATTAATTAATTAAATAAAAATAATTAAAAGCTTTAAAAAAATAAAAAAAAATAATTTTAAAAATAAAATTAAAACACACATTTTATCTAACAGAACAATATTGTTTTTTTATTAAATAAAATGGTAAAGAAAAAAGGATATTTTTATTTATACTTGAAATTTTGGAAGAATTTAATTAAAATATTAAAACTATTTTAAAGCAAAATGGTTAAACTAATTAAGGTTTATTTAATTAAATTCAACGTAAAGGAAATAATAATTAACTTTTACAACCTTTTTTTGTGTGAATAGAAAAGGAGCTAAAAGGACAATAAAAATTAGAGGCCGAATAAATCGGTCCGGCAAAAAAATTTAATTTTCTTTTGGTTAAAAAAATTAAATTTAAATTCCCCTTTTTTAATAAAGGTAAAGAAAAGAGTAAATAAAAAAATTGAATAGAAAAATTTTTTTTAAAATAAAATTTAATTAAAAAATAAATATCACTTTAAAAGACTATTAACCACAGCATTTGCATTTAAATTACGAAGGTCATAATAAGTTTGCCCTGTTCCTACAAAAACTATTGGCTGTCCAGTTATGTAAGTCATTGAAACTGCAGCCCCAACCTGTCGGTTTTTTGTTTTGTTTTTTATTTGTTTTTTAATTTAATTAATTAAAAAAAAAGGTCAATTAAAACAAAGAACCCTTTTAAAAAAATTAAAAAAAAAACCTTATCATCAATAGTATCAAATTTAGTCAAAACAATCCCATCAATTAAACGCGCCTTGTCACCAACAGAAGAATGGTCAGCTAATGCTTGATTGAACTTGACAAGTTGATCAACTGCTTCATTACCTACCAAAGCTTCTCCAACAAACAGAACCAAATCAGGGTTGTTTACATTAATTAACTTTAAATTAATTATTAAAAAGGAAAAGGAAGGGTAATTTTATTAAAATGTTTTTAAAAAATGCAGTGGGAATGGGAAAGAATAACCTAAAGGATTAGAGATTGCTTTCGGTATGGAACAAGGCCTGAAGGTTTAATTTACCCAAGTCATTCCCCAGCCACTTTTTTAATGTTCTAAAGGTTTGCTGGAAGTCATTCCAGCTCAACAAATTAAATTAAAACTGTCCAGAAATTTTTAAACATTCCCAAGCTGTACAAAGAATCGAAACAGTTAAAAGAGACATTTTCTATTAAATTAAAAAAATAATAAACCTTGCTAAGAGCGCGCATTAAAGGTTCATTGTCTTGCATACGACCAGCAGTGTCAACCAAAACAACCTCAATATTTTTCTCCTTAGCCAAATGTATAGCAGACTGTGCGATAGATGCAGGGTCTTTGCCATACCCTTGTTCAAAAAGTGTAACAGACTAAAAATAAAAGAAAATAAAAGGAACTTAATTGTAAAAAATACTCTAACATCTGGGTGTAAAGCATTCAAATGATGTACATGTGTACGTAGCTGTTCAACAGCACCAGCACGGAAAGTATCCCCTGCTGCAATTAATACACGATATCCATTCTCATTTAACCAAAAAGTTATCTTTAATTAAAAAAGAGAACTTTTAATTTAAAAAAAGATGAGAAAACCTTGGCCAAATTAGTCGATTTTCCAACCCCATTTACCCCACAAAATACAATTACATAAGGACGCTTTTCTGCTTTAGCATCTACAATATCACGTAAAATGTTTACTCGACGTTTTGGAGTGAGTAACTTAAAAAAGAATTTTTAAAAAAGAAAATATTTTAAAAAATAACCTGAACAAGAATTTCTTTCACAGCCTCTTGAACAATTGTTGTAATTCTATTGAATGTTCCGACAACCTTTCCTTCCAATTTTACACCCACAGATTCACATATTTTTTGGGCAGGCTCAGAGGCAACATTTTTAGCTTAAAAAGGGAGAATTAAAAGTTAAAAAAGAACTTTAATTTAAGAAGAATTTAGCTAAAATTAAAAGAAATAAAAGAAAAGGAAAAATGAAAAACAAACTAATAAGAATTTCATTCATTTTTTCTAAAGCAGGTTTAATATCATCAGCCGTAAGTTGCTTGTTTCCAACTAAAGATTTAAAGGCAGAAAACCATCCCTGACTTGAAGCCAACTTTGAACTAAAAAAAGGAGAAATTAGAAGAGAAATAGAAAGAAACCTTTTGGTATTTCCAACATCCTCTTCGAGCTCATTCACCTCATCTAAACCAGGAAGATCTCCGTGTAGTTTTCCAATAAATTTTTTCTAAAAAATTTAAAAAATTAAAGGAAAAGAAAAATAAAGAAAAATAGAAGTTTTCCCACTAAACCAGAGAATGGTCTCTAAACGATTGTGTACAAATTTCACACTATTTTCCTTTTCTTTAACATATTAAAAAACGAAAAATGAATCTTTTCTAAAGCATTCTTCCGTAGATAAAAATAAATAGCAAATTTTAATCAAAATAACCTTAAAATTTTCTTACATTTTCATCATAAATTTTGCTCGATTCCACATTTCCATTGTTATTATTTTCGCCATCCTTTGCATCATCAACAGCGCTATAATCCAAAAACTGCGCTTCTTTTTGGGTTCCAGTCAAATCCCATTTTCGTTCCTTCTTTCCACGCTTCTTACCAGCATTGTTATCATTAATATTTTCTTTATTAGTTCTTTAAAAAAAATTTTTTATTTAATTAATTAAAGAAAAGTTCCCTTACTTTTTCTCCCCCTTCCCCTTCATCTTTTGAAGAAAAGCAGTTTTGTTTTTTAAAATCTCCTCATCTTCATTGACCTTATCTTGAACTGAATCAACTTCTTTTGATAGACCATTGAGTCCTGGTGATTCTCTAAAAATGAGAGAAAATAAAACTGGAAAGAATAACCAAATAAACCAACTTAATTTCCTCTTTTATGACCTTCTTTTGTTCGTTCTTTTTATCACGTTTTTGAGGTTTGGAATCTTTTGCATTTTCTATAAGTGAAGCAACAGTTTTTTTTGATTTTTCGGTTTCCTGGAATTGGAAAAAATGAATTTAATTTTGTTCAAATTGACTCAAAAGAGTATTTATTAAAAAGAAAAAGAGAAATTGACTCAAAAATGGTTGGCTGTATTTTTAAGATAAAGAGCTAAAGAAATAGAAAAAAGTTAACCTGAAAAGATCTTGGTTTTTTAGCCTCAACATGAAGATGGGAAGACTTTACATCATTCAAAATGCTAAAAAGAAAATTAATGTGAAAAATTAAAAGTTTAAAAAACCTCAAGTATTCGGTTGCAAAATTATTAAAAAGTTTTGGTCCTTCCATTAAATATAGATTGGCGTTTGAAAGCACATTTTTATACAAATCCCGAAAGCGCAAATGCACTTCTGTAAGCAATTTATCTGCATAGGCTAATTGAACAACGCTTTGGTAGACAATCTGTTGAGAATGTTAGAAATAATAAAAATAATCAAAGTATTAAAAACAAGCCTAATGACTTAAAATTTTAAAGAAAATGAAAATAGATAAACCGCAAAATCCCCTGACAGTTTGACTGTCTTTTTCGGCCTCTATCCCCGAGGAGCACAAAGAGGACAACAACCCTGTGAAAGGCAAATTCCTTGAAGGCCAACACCCTTCAAATTAGCTACATTTTCTTCTCATTGTTAGAGTGTTGACCTTCAAAGGTCGACTTCCAACTTGACCAAGAACAAGGCAGAAGAGAATAAACTAACCTATAGTTATAATTAAAAAAGAATACCAAAAGTATTAAGTCAAATTCATTATCCATTTTGAACTTTATTGTTTGCCCTCCACGAGTATAATTATTAACACTGCATTGTTGTACAATGACACTTTGAATAAATTCATTTACAGTGGAATTTAACACTTCTTGCCCTTCATTAAAACACCATAAAACAATTCCTCCTTTTCCAAATATTGTAAATAATTGTATCATAATTTGAATAACTAAAATTAAGACCAATAATTAGATAAATGTAAAAAAGTTTGAAGCAAAGAAATAAATTGAAAGGAAAATTGTTTAAGAAAATTAAAGAAAATGGTCATTAGAAGAAAAGTGACAAAAGGTCAGAAACAAGAAAATGGTCAGAGGGATAAAAATGACAAAATGGTCAAAAGCAAGAAAAGCAAAAATAGAAAATTCAATCCTTTATACATATATGTACATAAATTAAAATCAATCATTTTAATTTTTTAGAATTTAAAAGAAATGTCTTATTTATCGAAAACCGGAATATTCATTGTCAGTGCAAAGCGATGCGCTTTTGGTGCATTTGGTAAAGCATTAAAGAATTATACTGCCACAGATTTGGCAGAAATTGTTTCAAAAGCTGCATTGAAAGCTTCTTCAATTTCACCAGAAAATATTGACCACGTTATTTTTGGTATTTTCAATTCTTTAATTTTATTAATTTTTGGGTACTTTTGAAGAACGGGGTGTTTTCCTGCGGACTTTTTTTGCGGACAACCTATTATATTTGAATTTTTCCCAAGGCTATACATTGACTTTATTCACACAAATAAGAATCATGATTGACAATTTGTGAAATTAAATGAAAAAAACAATCGGGTCCTTTAAAACGCTGTCTCCAAACAAATTCATTAATGTAGCTTTCAATTGTTGTTTCTGCGGTTCCAAATTCAGCTTTATGTCGTCGTTTCAGTTTCTGCCAAAGTTTCCTGACGCATTTGTCTCCCACAATCACATGTTCGACGTTGATGAAGCAGCTTAAGGTCTACTAACCATTGTTGAAACTCTTCTTCTGATAAGCTAATTTTATTGTATAATTGTAAAAAAGTAAAATTTTTAAGAGTTTGAATCATTTTATTGAACAATTGATTAATAAAAATTTAAATGGCAAGGTCAGAAACATTTACACCTATTTGTTAATCCATATACACCCTTATTTGCCTTAGGAAAAATTCAAACATAATAGGTTGTCCGCAAAAAAAGTCCGCAGGAAAACACCCCGTTCTTCAAAAGTGCCGTTTACTAAATAAATATTAAAGAAAATTTTTTCTTTTCTCCCATCAGATTAGCCTTTGATTCGTCTGAACTTTTAGCTCTCTTTTTTGCTCTTGAGCGCATTTATTTTGATTATTTTTGCAAACAGAAAGGAACTGATTTGGAAACTGTCTATATAGTACAATGGACATTGGGAATACCTAATGGATTAAAAAAGTTTTTGGATTTGAGGAAGGATTTAATGGATAGAAGACAGGAAGAAAGTGATCTATGGTTTATTTATTTTTAATTTTTTTTAATTAATTAATTTTAAATTATTTTTTATAAAAAAAGGAGACTTTATTTTCCTTCTTTTTGACCCTTTTTTTTAATTAAATTAATTAAATAGGTGGCACTCGTATATAATAGACACCCTTCCCAGAACCTTCTCAACCCCGCTATTTATTTATTATGTAAAAGAGAATGCAGGGCAGGATAAAGTAAAAGAAATTGCTGGTCAATTGCCCCTTCAATGTAAAGAAAGATTGTTAGGCCAATTAAAAGAATTGACCAATTTTGAAGAAAAGGTTTATTTTTAATTTATTTATTTATTTTTAGTTTTTTAATTTTCTTTTAATAAATGAGGAAATTTCAATTAAAAGTATGACAGAAATGTCCACAGATAGAGCAAAATTGCAAAGAAAAGAACACAAACGTAATACAAATTGACCACCAATTAAATCTTTTGAAATTTCGATAAATGTGGATGACATTAAAATAAAAAATAATAATGTAAAAAAATAAGAACAAGCAAAAAAATGTATGGAACATAGGCGCGATATAACTGCCGCGATCAACTGGCTCGATAAGAAAACTTGAATGAAAGAAACTCATTTTTAGTTTCTTTTATTTTTTAATTTTAGTTGTTCTTTTTAATTTATTTTTCAGTAAAAATCAGAATATTACAAAGCGATGGGAATAGATATTGACCACAAATATGATCGAAAAGTTCGACGTAAAGCACCAAAAAGTGATGATCCTTACTTGCGTGTTTTGGTTAAACTTTATCGTTATTTGACTAAACGTGTTAACACAAAGAAGCGTTTCAACTCTGTTGTGCTTAAACGCCTTTATATGTCAAAGCGTAATCGTCCACCTCTTTCAATTTCTCGTATTGTTCGGAACTTCAAACGAGCTGGTATTTGCTTTTTTAAGTTATAAGGGTCAATAAATGTGTACAATCAATTCTATTCTGATTAGTTTTTCATATGTTTTTCTACCAAAGTTGCCGTTGTCGTCAATAGTTGCTATCTATTTCCTTTAATGTCTAGTAAGCCTATAACATTTAATTTAAAATTTATAGGAAATGAAAAGAAGGTTGTCGTTTGTGTTGGAACTGTTACGGATGACAAACGTATCTACAACGTTCCTAAAATGTCTGTATGTGCTTTGCGTTTCACTACTTCTGCTCGGGCGCGTATTCTTAAAGCTGGAGGTGAAATTTTAACATTCGATCAATTGGCACTGAAAGCTCCGAAAGGAGAACATACACTGCTTTTGTAAGGGCCAAGGAAAGCACGAGAAACTGAAAAGGTTTTTTTATTCCTTAAGACTTTTAAATTAACATTTAATTTTTAGCACCTTGTGGCTGAATTTCTTGTTCTTATGGCCGCTGTCCACTTCTGCGTTATACGAACTAATGTGTTTTTGTTGAATCTCATTTTTATTGGAATAAATTGTTTAAATTTATTTAAAAATTTTCTTCTTTTTAATGGCTATTTTCCATGATTTTTTTAAGAGTATTATTCATCTTTGTAATCGTTTTTGTTAGCCTTGTTAGTGATTATAATTACAATGCGCCGTTTGTTTTCAACATCAACTAAATTTTTTCAATTGTCGGTTAGTTTTCATAATGATAGTGTCCTCTTTACTTATCTTTTTGGACAAACTATAACTAATTTTTATCGGTATTTGGATATGTTGAAGAGAATTTGTTTGGTTTTTATACATTTTAGGCTTCAATTTTTTTTCTTAAGATTCTCAATAGTTTTTTATTTTTAGATACTCAAGAAAATACCTCCAATAGGCAATTTTAAAGTTGATGGAGAAGTAAAAAAATCTACTCCTCAAAGTCATTTTCTTTGGTCAAAAACATTACTTCAAAAAAGAGTCGGCACCCTTTCTGGAGAAGCATTATGGGCTAGTGGTTCTTTGCAACTTAAATTATTCCTTAATGAATACGGCTTGGATCCAAAAGATCATGCATTGAAGAATAGAATTGTTCAATTTATGGCTGATACCTGCAATATTCCAAACAAGGATGATTTTAAAATGTATTGGGGGTTTATTAATAGGTAAGATATATTAATTTTATATCTTTTCAACTGTTTCTTCACTTGCCTTTATCCTGTCAAGTATTTCCTCTGAATTTTTAATTCCTTTAATTTCTTTTTTCTTGTTTTCTTTTGAAACTTTTTATGTATTTCTTACCATTTTAGCTTTCCTTTATGAATTTACATTTTCTTTTTAAGAGCGCATCGTAATTTTTATGAAGATGAGGAAGACACTTGGACTATTAAGGAGGTCCTGATCCCTGCATCTAAGAAGTTTTGTAACCAGCTTGTTAATATCCACCTAGATAAAAGCTTTGATAAGAAAGAACTGTTTAATGTTTTACCAGAAAGGATGAAAAGACATGTAAATTCTTATTTTATAATATTTTATTCCATCTAATAAAAGGTTTAACCTTTACATTTTAGTTGCTCGTGAAGAGAAATGCGACATGGAAGTCGCAAAAGCAATGGGAGGAACTGGACAAGCAGAGGGAATTGGACAAGCAGAGGGACAAATAAAAATTCCTCCGTGATTTAATTGGAAGAATTTGACAAATAGACACAAAACTTATTGACTTATAAATATTTTAATGCATATATTCAAGTTGGCTGTAATAATATTGGACAAAGCGACACAAAAGTATACTTTCCTTGAAATACTTTGATCATCTTTAACCCACACATATTTTATAAATTTAAGAAGGAGCTTACTAAGAAAAATTGAAAAAGTTTGAAAAACAAAAATGGGAGAATATACTAGAATTGAATTGCCTCTTTTGTGTCGCTTCCTTCCTTTACCTCTAGACCAATATCTTATTTACCTTACGGGTTTAAAAAATAAATATATTCCAGTTTAAGATTTTATTTTTATTTTATAAATGTTTTAACAAATTAATATTTATATAATCTCTATGATTTATAGGATCTATTTTAATTTTTTAGAATTTAAAAGAAATGTCTTATTTATCGAAAACCGGAATATTCATTGTCAGTGCAAAGCGATGCGCTTTTGGTGCATTTGGTAAAGCATTAAAGAATTATACTGCCACAGATTTGGCAGAAATTGTTTCAAAAGCTGCATTGAAAGCTTCTTCAATTTCACCAGAAAATATTGACCACGTTATTTTTGGTATTTTCAATTCTTTAATTTTATTAATTTTTGTAAAGGTAATGTTATACAATCGTCTAAGGATGCTGCTTATCTTGCTCGACATGTTGGTATTCGTGTAGAGCTTCCAGTTGATGTTCCTGCTGTGACAATAAATCGACTTTGTGGTTCTGGATTTGAAGCAATTGTACAGGGAGCTCAGGTTTTTTTTTAATTGAATTATATCCTTCGATGTATTTGATAGATTAATTAATTCTTTATCTAAAAGTTCGATTTCCTTTTATGGAGAATGTAAAGGATTTTAATTAGATTGATTCCATCTTGGAGTTCCTGCACTTTTAACCTTTAATATTATTACCCTAAAATTTATATTTCTTTAGCAAATTCTTTCTGGTGATTCAAAAGTCGTTTTAGCCGGAGGAACAGAGTCAATGAGCCAAGCTCCATTTGCTGTTCGAAACATTAGATTTGGAACAAACTTGGGAGCAAATATTGAAGTATTCTTTTCCAACTTTTTAAATTTATTTTCTTTAAAATTTTACTTCAGTTTGAAGACGTTCTTTGGCAAGGACTTTCTGACCAACAAGTAAAAATGCCGATGGGAATTACAGCAGAAAATTTGGGTGAAAAATATAAAATTACACGTCAGGAGTGCGATGATTATGCTGTAAAGTCACAACAGAGATGGCGACTAGGTTTTTAAATGTTTTTTCTTTGATTTAGTTGCTTTGAGCTTTGTTTAATTTAAAAAATATTTCAAAATATCAACTTTTATTAATTTTAATTTTTTAGCGAATAATGCAGGATATTTCAAATCTGAAATTGAGCCTATTAAGATGAAAGGAAAAAAAGGAGAGGAAATTTTGTTTGAAATTGATGAGCATCCACGTGAAGTAACTCTTGAACAAGTGGCCAAATTGCCTCCAGTTTTTAAGGTTTTATTTTGAAAAATAGACTGGGAACCTTCAGAAGAATAAATATCTTTTTTGTTTGTAAAGAGTTTGTGCCCAGAATTCTATGGAAATTCCAGGTATTTCTGTTCGTCAGGATCTCTGTTAAATAACCTACAATTATTCAATAAAGAAACTAAATCAATCAAACCCCTCAAATAAAAATCTATTCCTCTAATATTTATTTCTTTTTTAGAAAAATGGACTCGTAAATGCAGGAAATGCATCGGTTTAATTTTACCTTTAAATTTAAATAATTCTTTTAAAAAAGGGGGTTTGTGACGGTGCAGCTGCTGTTATCGTTGCAGACGAGGACTCTGTTGAGAAATTTCATTTAACTCCACTTGTACGTATTTTGGGATGGCAAAGTGTTGGATGTGATCCGACAATAATGGGAATTGGACCCGTTGAAGCAATTCGCCTTCTTTGCAAAAAGACGGGAATTGAACTAAATAAAGTTGATTTAATTGAGGTTTGTTTTTTAATTTTAATTTGTTAATTTAATGAAAATTAATTTAAAGGTAAACGAAGCATTTGCCTCACAAGTTCTCTCTGTACAACGTGAATTAGGTATTGACTTGGATCGTTTAAATGTAAATGGAGGGGCAATTGCTTTAGGACATCCTTTGGCTGCAAGTGGTGCTCGTATATCTGCACATCTTGCTTATGAATTAAAGTATTTTATTTTAAAATTAATTTTAGCTGTTACCAATGAGCATTAAAAATACAAGAAAAAAGGGGGTCTTAATTGAAATATTAATTTTGTTATTTATTTAATTTTTGGCACTGAAATAGTCGTGCCAAAGGGAGTCTTTCCTTTAAGTAAGCAGTAGAAGAAGCTCTTTTACTCATGGGAATAGTTTTCTTTACCAAAAAGACTTTTTTCTTAAAGAAGACTTTCTCTTAATTGTTCCCCCTTTTTATTAATATTTTTTTAAAGGAGAAGAAACGTCCGTTACGGAATTGGTTCAGCTTGTATTGGTGGTGGTCAGGGTATTGCAATGCTATTTGAAAGTGTTTAAGTAAATTGGAAATGAATATAAGTATTCTAACCTAATCAAAAAGAAAAGACTTTTTTTACAATAAAATTTTAATTTTATAAAAAAAAAAGAATATTTGCTCCAAAAAATAAATTTTTGAATTTTTGGGTTTTTTAATTTTAATTATTTAATTTTAAAGAAGAAAAATCAGTCCTACATAGTAGTAGCATCTGTAGTGTAGTGGTATTGTTCAGGTTTTTTGCTTAATAAGTTTACCTTAAAAAATTTTATTTCTAGGTTTTTTACTCAACAGACCATTTTGATGGGAAGCTTTTCATTGTATAATTAAATTCTAATTAGTTCTCTTTAATTTTCATACATTCTAAAGTCTTCCCGTCAAGTCCCTAGAGAAGAAAACTTAAAACAATTAAATAAAAAGACTTGTAAAAACCTTAAAAAATTAAAATTAATAAAATTGCCCAATTTCTTATCTCTATAAAAAAAATAAAAAACAATTCCTCTAAAGGTAAACAACAATAAAATGTAAAAGATTATTACTCCCGTTCTTATACACTTTATTATATTGATTTAAAAGAAAGTTTAAAAAAAAGAAAGAAAAGATCATTCAATTGAGTGTGTAAAGTGTCTGTGTGTTTAAGTGGGTGAGCGCTTGTTTTTGAGCTCTTCTTTTATAGTACACTTTTTCCACACTTTTCTTTCCTTTTTTTATATTTACCTAAAGCTTTAAACAAAGGGAAAAAAATATTTTTAAGATTAAGGGATATTATATTACTTTTTTGGGTTGGCCCAGTTGCTATTGATTAACCTTAAAAAAGGGAGGAAAAAAAAGGTTTTATTTCTGTGAAGGTGGGAAAGATGAACTGATTTATACACATTTTAACTGCTTATTTATTTTATTTTTAAATACATAAATCTAAAAATTCTTTTTTAACACGAGGAAAGGTCGAAATTCTAAAAATTAACCCTATTTTAATTTTATTTTAACTAACAATAAAATAATTATTTCCCCTCAGGCAATTTAATTTAATTTTTAATGTTTTCTTACCTCCTGCTTCAAGTATTTTTTCCTTTAATTATTGTAACGGTTACGGACTCTGTATCCAATAGAAGTAGGTCAAAATTAGACTAATCTAATCTTTTTTAAAAATTAAATTTGAAGATCGGTGTTATAGCTGTGCATCAGAAAACATGAAAGAAGTAAAAATTTAAAAAAAAAATTATTTAATTTTGTTTGAAAAAATTTCCTGAATTTTCTCATAACACTAATATAATTAAAAAAATATTTTTTAACCAAAAATAATTTTTTTAGTTAGGTTTTAAGCTATTTTTTGAAGAGCGAAGAGTAAAAGGAAGGGGGTGCAGGTTCGACCCCCACTGGTAACTTTCAATTTTTTTTTATTTAAAAAAAAATTTTAATTCATCTTAAAATGGCTTTTTCCTCATATTTTATTTAAATTATCATTTGTTTTCTATTTCTTTTAAAATTAAAGGATTTTCTTTCTCGTGAACGAGGTCCGCCTGGACGTATTAGAGAGCCTAAACTTTACGATTCAGTAATTAAAAATATTTTTTTTCCTAAACTTTTAAATATTTAGATGTGTGATTTAGACTCCTGGCTAATTAGAGAAAAAAGTTCTGTTGATTGTAATGGACCTTGTTTTAAATGGCAACAAATCTTGAATAATTCAGGGGTCCTTTCTTATGCAACTATTCGTGATTGTTATGAAAGAGTAAAGTTTTTTTTAATTTTTAAAATGTTTTTGAGTGTCTTTAGAATCTGAAAATATTCTAAATTCTATTAAATTACCTTTAGTAAATTTTATTTGGTCTTCGGGGAGGTTTTGATTGTTTCAAATTTTAGAGTCTGGGATTAGAGGTTCGAGTCCCAATGAGTGAAAATTATTTTTATTAAACTTTTATACATTGTATTTATGAAAGAATTTTATGATCAATTTATTTGAGCAATAAAATTAAAAAAAGAAAAATAAATTTTAAAAAATGTTCCCTACACACCATGGGGTAGTGCGTAGGGAACAAACTCAGTTATTTGATTATTTATTAAAATTTTATTTTTCTAAAGACCTTAGTAACCTTCAATCTATTTATAAAAATTATTATCTTTGTTTTACAGCTTTTTGATCAATTAATTGCCCCAACACCTTCTTCTAATCTCCCAAATTATACAACACAATGCAGACATTCTGTTAGAGAATTAAATTGTTTGGACAAAACAAGTGTCGAGGAACACACTTGTTTTTGTTCTGGGGATTTTTGTAATAATGCAAGGAATGTATTTGTTAAAATTTTAAATTTATTTTTCTTTAGTTTAGTAATTTTTTATTTTTTAATTATTTAATTTTAATATTTTTAAAAAATAATATTTGATCTCTAGTATTTAATAAAATATTTTTAATTCGTACATTGGGTGTTACGTGTCGTAGTGGGTTAAGTGCAATCCTTTGGGAAGAGTAAGTAAAAAGTTCGAAGGTATCTGAGCGCAAAAATATTTTACGAGTATTTTACAAAATTAAAGATTTCCTTATATTTACCAAAATGAAGAGTTGGTGAAATGAAATAATTCTAACGTTGGTAAAACGTACTTTTGTATTTGTTTGGTTAAATGAAGGGTAGAGTTTCTTTTATTCATTTAGCCTAAAATAAATAGTTCATTTCCTAACAATTTTAATCTGTTGTTTTTAATTAGAACTTTAGTAGACAATTCCAGTTATTTTTGTAAATTATGTGTTCTGGAATTCCTGATGGCACTTATGAAATTAAAATTGGGGAAACTTTTCTTAAAGAATCTAATAAATCGTCAAAGGCTGAATTTAACACTTTGAGATGTATGAATTTTTTTCTTTTTTTGTTTCTAATTCTCTTTTACAGATGATTTTAAACCTGCTTCGCTTACCGATGGTTCAGACGCTTTTCTTGCAATTTCGTCCGGTGAGAATACTGGAGTTCAGGTTTTCTTTTAATTAAATATCTGCAAATTATTTTGGAGTTTAAAGGTAATCGTTCCCGGAGAAGCCAAGAAGCCTACAATCTTTCACGGGTCAAAAAAGGCATTGAAAGGGGATAAAGAATGCCTTCTAATTTTTGATCAGAATACTGGCTCTCTCAGATTGGAAAGGATTTCAGCAAACATTAACGTTAAAAAGAGCAGGTTTATTTACTTGACTTTTACATCTCTTCCTTACTCTCCTTCTTTAAGAGATGCAAAATTACCAACCTGTGTAGAAGAACAGATTGACCAAATGATGAAATTAAAAGAACCCCCTCCACCACCTTCACCAATAACCAAACAAGAAGAAACAAAAAAAGAAAGGTTGTTTTCTACATCTTCAACTTCAATGAATGAAGATGACGATGATGATGAAGACATGTTTGATGTAGATGAGGAAGCCTCTGCTTTGGAACAAATGATGGTTTAAATTTGTTAAATTATTTAATAGAAGGAGAGATTTATTTAAAATTTTCTAACTAAGCTTTTACCAACTTTTCCTGTCTCAGAAATTCCAAAAAAAAAGAGAAAAAGGGTCTTTTTATTAAATTATTAAACATAACCTCCACTACTCTTTTTTCTTTCTTCTTAAAAAATTAAAAAAATTTGTTTCTTTTAAATTAAAGGTATCAAAACACTCTTCAATAAAAGCAGAATCAGCATCAACTTCCTCACCTAAAATGGAAGCAATGTCACCCAAAAAAGGGATTCCACAACCCAAGGAAGAACCAAAGAAAGTAATTTCTCCAACAAAAGGAAAGAAGAGTATTTTGCATGAAGACTTGGAATTAAGTGAAAGCAGTTCTGGAGAAGAAGAAAGTGACTACTAAAAAAGGTTTTTTTCTTTTAAATTTTAACAAAAAGGGGGTATTTTTTGTGATATTAATTATTCTATTTTTATTATTAATTAATTATTTTTTGTGTGAAGAAATTAAAAATTTACTAACAATTTTAGGTTTATTTTTTTCAACCTTTTTTTAATGTTTAATTATGGTTATTATTCTATTTAATTTTTTAAATTAATTTTATTTAATTTAATTTTCAAAAAAAAAAGGGGAAAAATGTTTATTAAAAATCGCCTGAATTTTATTTTAATTCTTTGAATTAAAAAATTTTTTTTCGTCTTTTTTATTTTTTCTTTTATTTTTTTTGGGGTCATTTAAACCGTTAAATCTCCTTTATTTAATTTTTTATTTTATTTAAATTTTATTTTAATTGATTATTCAATCGAAAATTTGCAAGGAAAATGGTGGGCGAAACGATGGAAGTCTTTTATTTATTTTTTAATTTTTTTTAATTAATTGGTTAGAGAAATAATTTAAAGAAAATTAAGAGGGTAGAGAAAAAATTAAATCCTGGCATTTTGCCCAAGGGTTGAGAGAGCTGTGCGCGTTTAATTTTTTTTTGCCTTTTTAAGCTTTTCAATCTAGCTATTAAATATTAATTTTTAAAATTAAAAAAAAAATTTTTTCCTTTCCCCTTCTACATGTTTTCTTTTTTGTTTGTTTTGTTTTTACAGATTTTTGATATTAAAAGTTTTTTTTTCTTTTAAATTAAGATTAAAAATAGAAAAAATAATGAAATTTCTAAGTCAAAAATTGCTTCAAATTTTGTTTGTTTTTTCATTTTTGCCATGTTTGGTATATCTGGCGCGTACACCTCCTCGAAGGACTGCAAGTACAACTGAAATTGAAATTGAATTGGCTGAAAGCTCAAGACCTCGACCTACGTTTCGTAGGGCAGCTACAGAGCCTGTACAGAGAAGTTTAAGTGATCGACAAATTGAGGAGATTGAAAGCCGAAGAGAACAAGTTGATGCAATTGTTAGAACCGAATCAGAAAGAGGTTTATTTTTAATAAAGAGTACATTAGAGTCTGATCTTTACTTATTAGTACATTAGAGTCTGAATTTTACTACCTATTAGTGCATTAGAGTTGACATTAACAAAACAACGCCTAATAATAATTTAAACATTTAAGAAAACCAAGCAAGGCTAGAAAACCTCCTTAATGACTATAATTCAATGCTTGCATTCATAAACAACACGGAACAACAAAAATTCTTCAAAACAAAAATAAAAGAACTTAAAAAAATAAATTAAAAAATTCTAAAATTTTTCGCATCAGATCAGGCTTACAATTATTTTATTGAAAGCATGGAAACATTTGATTTGGAAGCTTTTCTTTCTAACGAAGAAGATAGAGGTTTAAATGAGAAAATCCAAAAGAAAATAAAAGCAAAATTTGAGGTAAAAAATTTTTAATAATTTAAAAGGGGAAAAGTCTTTAAATTAATTAAATTAAAATTAATTAAAATTTAATTTAAATTTTAAAAATTAAGAAAATGAATGGTATTTTGACTGAATTAAATAACAATGAATTTACTCAAATTATAACGTTGATGGTGAGATGTAGAAATAATTATGTAATTAGCTTTCGCAATATTGACCAAATTGTTGAAAAGCCTTTTGTATTCAATTTGACAAAAATGTCAAAAATATTTAGAAGTTTTGGAATTAAATTTAATTTTGCAAAAAAAGTTGATAACACTGATATTCAAGAGTTTTTTAATGAGTGGAAAAAAGAGTCTTTGCCAAAGAAAATTGTCAAGTTTTTAACGACAATTAAGGATAAAGCTTTACGTTCAAAAAAAGAAAAAATAGATTAAAAGAAATGAAGGAAAAAAGAAAGAAAAAAATTTTTTTGGAGAGAAAAAAAGAAAAAAAAAGAATTTTTTAATTTGTCAAATAAATTATTTTATTAATTTATTTATATAACAGAAGAAGAGAACTTTTCCTTTAAAACAGTTTTTAAGATATTTAAAGTGTTTATATTTATTTGACAAATTTAAATTATTTTTTAACAAAAGACAATACATATACAAACTATTTTTATATTTTTTATTTAAATTTATTTTCTTTCCTTTTTATTTTACTACAAAAATATCAACTGACATTGTTGACCGTCAGTATATAAACATATTTATTCTCTTTCATTTCATTTAGTTTTATATTTTCTGATAAACTTTTTATTTCTTTTTTTTTAATTATTGTTGCATTATATTAAGGCTGCTTTAATTTAAAATGCTTCACATCCTCCGGTAAATAACAAGAGGGATATAAAGGAATCATTAGAGAAGGTTTCTTCTTTTTAATAATCTTTTTTGTTTGGTGTTTGTTTTATATAATCAAGACATTAACCGGAAAGCAACAATTAATATGTAAATATGCACTTTATTTTATGAAATAGTCTGTTTATTTCAAAATTTAATTTCCCCATTCATTTTCCTTTTTTTTAGCTTCGTTTAATTTTTTAAAGAAATGAAGCTTTAATTAGAGTTAATTATTTTTTAAAATGACTCTCTTGCTTTTTAAACTTTTAATTTTTTATTTTATTTTAACTAAACATTGGGTAAATTCTTCCGGAGATTATGTGAGAATTAATTTTCAGGAAGGCGAATCCAGTTCAGGAGTATCAAGTATATTTTTTTTATTAAAATATTTTTTTAATCCGACACATTGTTAGTCTTTTTTTCCTTAAAGTTTTTGAAATTTCTTTGAGAAACATCGAAAAATCCCCTAAAAGCTTCCAAGCATCGAACCTAAGCGTCACCTCTAAATAAAGTCGGGAGCGTTACCCACTGCACAACAACTTCCCTAAGAAACATAATTAAATAAACTTGATTTAAATAAACTTAAGATACTGAAAATAACAAATTAAAAGAATTGAAGTTTTTGGAAGAAGTTTTAGCTGATTTATCAACATCAAATAAACAAAATTTACTAAGAGAATATTTTGAATTTATTAAACAAAAGAATCCAAATGTTTTAACTTATTATAAAAGTGCTGAAAGATTAGAAATTTTTAAACAATTTTACCGCCAATATTTAAAGGTATATTTTTAAGGGATTTAAAAATATTTAAAACCAACAATTAAAATTGCCTAAAAATGGTTTAAAAAAATTTTTATTATTCTTTGCTAAACATTTCCTATTCTAAAAACAAAAAAGAAGCGAAAGAAGGGAGTTTTTCAGTGAGAATAGGGGGTGTGGGTTCGACCCCGCCTGGTGAAATTATTTTTTTAAATTAATTTTTAAACCTTTTATTTACGAAAGAAGCAAAAAATAGTAGATATAAATCCTTAGCTATTTTCTAATTATATTTTTAAAAAAAATTAAGGGCAAAGAAGAACATTATTTACCTTTAAATGACTTTAAACGCCTTTTGGAGGCAAAAGAAATTTGTGATAAAATAGACAAAATATTAACAAGTAATGAATCTGAACGATATAAACATTGTTTAGATTGTAGAGAGTTGGAAAAAATTTTTGAGGAATTTGAAATTAAATCTGTGGTTGAAAGGGGAATAAATGAACTTGAAGAAGAAGAGAAAATTAAGGTAAAAACAGTCTTTTAATCGAAAATTTTATTTGTGTGAAGGTTTGTCCATTCTCAGCAAAAGGCATATCATTCGATTCGTCTCAACGAGCTGAGTCGAATAGTACCACTTTTAGGGTACCAGAATGCTTTTGGGCTAAAATACAAGCTCCTAAAGTTTGAAAAAGTAAAGGGGGGAGTAAGCGCATTTAAGTGATTAACGAGGCTGCTGTTGAGATTTTATAATACTATAAAAACAAAAAGAAAAAAAATTTTTTCTTTTATTAATTCGAATCCTTTTTTAAACAAAAAATTAATTTTTCAGAAATTTTTTATTAACTGGGAAAAAGAAATAAAATTAAAAGAAAAATCAATAATAGAGAGATTTAAAAATAATTTGGCAAAAAAATCAAAGAAATGGAATAATATTTTGAAAAAAATAAAAACAAGTAAATCTAAAGGATATGAACAATTAAAAAATGAATAAAAAAAATGAGTGGAAATTGAATAATTTTTTAATAGAAAATAAATAAATAAATTAGTTAATTAATTAATTAGTAATTAAATTTAATTAAATTAAAAATTAGATAAATTTAAAGAAATTAATTTTTTTTAATTTTAATTGACACAGGTAGACCTTGAATTGGTAGGAAATTAAATTTAATATTTATTTCTTTTTCTGCCTGAACCTTTAAAAGTAGGCGCAGACAACGCCTTCTGTTTATGTTAAGCTTGGGGTTTTAAAAAATCTGTTGGGCTTTATTCTTTTTTTTTTCATAGCGAAAAAGTCTTCTAATGTTTTCTAAATTTTTCTCTTTCTTAAGAAAATTAAATTAATTGTTTTTAAAGTTATTAAACCCATTTTTAACCAAATTGGACAGTTCAACGCCAAATAATTTACTCTGCTACAAACTGGCCGTTTAAAGAAATTTTCTTTTGAAAGAAAGGGCAAGACAGTCAACTGATTTAACTCCTTAAATAATTCCCATCAGACATGTGATAATGAATTAATTGTTAAATAAATATAAACAATGCCATTTCTTCACTCCTTTTATTTAAAATTAATTTTAAAAAAGAAAAAGAAAAAATTAAATTTATTAAAAAAAACAATGAAAATGTTGCCTAAAACTTTGTTTAATTATTTTCTTCTATTTTTTTGTTTTTTCAATTTAATTAATTCTCATGGAAAAAATAAAGCAAAAACTGACTTTTCAAGCATAGGTAAAAAAAGTTTATTTTTCTGGTAGTTTAAGGGGAGCATTTTCGGTTTCTTCAGAACGGACGTTTCGAAACCAACAATTTAAAAAATAAAGGGAAAAAGTTTTTTTTTTAAATTAAATATTCGTATAATATTAACAAGCACAATTAAAGGAATAAATTAAAAAAAACTTTCTAAATGAATTAAGGCAGTTAAAAAAGAGAAAGAAGGGTTCTGAACGGAGACGTTTTTACGCTGTCGTTGTCTATGAACTACTTTCTCTTTTAAAAAGATTATGCGAACCTTTTTACCTTCTTTTTTGATTTCCTGGATTCTTTGGAGTTTAGGGTTTTACTGGAAATTAATTAAATAAATCCCTTTACAATTTAATTTTATTTTTCTTTAATTAATTAAATTTAATTATTTAATTTAATAATTTAATAAATTTAATTAATTAATTAATTAATTAAATTTAATATAATTTAATTAATTGATTAATTAATTAAAATTAAATTAGATATTAAAAAACAATTAGAAGAAATTAATGAAGTAAAAATCTTTTTAAATAAACATTTTGGTGGCTCTTTAATAAAAGATGAAATTAAAACAAAAATTAGATCTATAGATTCAGGCCTTTTGGAATATTTAAAAAAGGGAGAAAATAATGGTAATCAACCTCGAAAGATTAAAGGAAGAAATTCCCAATTTAATCAATTAGAGGTAAAACAAAGTTTATTTAAAAAGGACGATTTAAAGGCCGTTTAATCCCCTGGGCGTTGAATGGACCTTTTACCGTTTATGTGTCCTTATAATTAGAGTTTTATACTTTAAGGTAATCTAATTATAAGGACAACACTTTAGGGAACATGTCAATGAATTCCATTTTTAATTAAATTCCCTCTGTTAATTAGAGTAATTAATTAATTATTGTTAGATAATGCGTTTCAATTTAATCCCTTTATTGCAAGAAAAAGGTTTAAATACTGAAATTTTAAAGACTATAGAATTTTGTAAAGAAGATGAAATTATTAAATATTATAGCTTTGGAAAACAGTGTAATTTATTTAACGAAATATTAAAAGAAATTGGAATAGAAGTGTAGAGGAAAAGAAAGAAAGAAAGAAGAAAAGAAACAATGTGATTATAACAATGCTTTATTAAAGTTGTAGTGTTTAAACAAACTTTTGTATTTCTTTTGTATTTATAAAGCATTAAAAAAGTTGCGTTTCTTCTTTGTTTTAATTTATTCTATTGTTTTGTGTTTTTCTTAAAGTTTAATAAAAACACAAAGGGAAGAAAAGGTTTAAACAAACAAACACAAAATAAATAAACTTGAATGTGTTTTCCGGAAAATATTAAACTTTTGTATATAGTTAAAGTTTTGTTTATAAAACTTGTTGAATACTAGAGTCTCCGGTAAGTTTTAATTTTCTTCTTTTAATTGCTTTTAAATATTAATAAATAAATAAACCTATTTTCTAAACATTAACAAGGTTAACGCTAAAAACACTTGAAATAAATTAAATTAATTTTTTAATTTATTTTAAATTTAATTAATTTAATTTTATTTAGATTAAATCAATAAAACCATTCAATTTTTCACGTGAAAGCTTAAAATTTGTTAAGAGAAAATTTTAAAGAAAAATCACTCGTTTAGACTGCCGGCTAAAATAAATGGAAGGAAAAAAAGAAAGAGAAGGGAAAAATTTTCTTCATCAATTTTTCCTCCCTTTCCTTTTTTTATTGCCTTCACATCCACTCTTTTTAAAAAATTTTATTTCAATAATTTTAAATAAAATTGCCTTTATTTAATTGAAAATATTTAAATTAAATTAATTAAATTAAATAAATTAAATAAAATTAAAGAGCTATTTTTTCCAATCAATTTTTTTTTAAAAAGTCAAAAGAAAAGTTAATTAAATTAAATTTAAAATTAATAAACTATTTTTTTATTTTTTAGAGAATTTAAGACTCTAATTTCACCCTTACAAAGTTTAATTTGAATAAATAAACTTGACAAAGGAAATAAAACTTTTATTACTATAAAAGAATGAAAATATTCTTTTATTCTTTATTTATTCAATGCTTTTTTATTTTATTTTTTATTAATTTATTTTCGATAATCAAAGGGGGAGGAAAAGGACTCGAAGCTGAAAGTAGTAGAAAAGGGTCTAGAAGGCAAGAAAAAAAAATAAAAGGTTAGTTGATGGTCAGTTCCACTCCAAAATTCTTTAGTTGGTCAGTTCCACTCCGAAATTCTTTAGTTGGTCAGTTCCACTCCAGAATTCTTTAGTTGGTCAGTTCCACTCCGAAATTCTTTAGTTGGTCAGTTCCACACCCTCAGAACAATCGTCATAAATAGCCAATATTTAAACCTTTATTTAAGCTGAACATGAAAAGAAAATAAAAGCACATAATGAAAAGATAATTAAAGCAGAAGAATTTAATCAAATAATGGAACAATTTTTAACCGATGAATCAATTAAACAAATTGTTGAAGAAGAAATTTCAGAATTAAAAAAAATGAAAGAAAATGTGCTTCAATTAATTTCAAACGATAAAAACTTTAAAATGTTGCTGAAAAATTTAAATAAAATTTTTAAACAATTTAAAGCAATTTACAACAAAAAATATGAAAATGAAGAAAATTTTAAATTGGAGGAAATAATTGATGTAAATTATTTTTAATTAAATTAATAAATTAATTTCCTTTAAAAAATTAAATAAAATTAGTAGAACCCGGTAAAATTAAATTCAGACAAAATTCGAATTTTAATGGGAGAACAGCTTCTCTCTTTGTAACGCTTCTCTTTGTTATTTAATTCAACCTTTTTTCCCCTTTTTTATTTGTTTTAAAGAGGGGAGTATAAAAGGCTTTTTTAAAGGATTCTTTGAGAAAATAGGGACACTAATTTAATTTAATTTATTTTTTCTTTCTTTTTTCTTTTATTTTGTAGCAATTTAAATATCATTTGAAAATGTTAAATGAACAAAATATTATACAAATATTCAATGCAAGGGACTTTTGTGACGCCCATTTCGATGTTGAACTTAAATATGTTCCAGAGATTGTAAAGTTTGAAATAAACTGTGTTAATTTAAAGAAGAGATTGGAAGAACTTGAAATTTATTTTGATAAAGATGAACACACGGAAGAGGAAATAATTGAATTTTTAGAAGAATGGGAGAATGAAATGCGCGCTTTGGATTATTACAAAGGAGGAGAGCCGTTAAAAAACGGTAGCGATGAAATGGCCGAAATGTGGGAGAATTTCACTTTTTAATGCATTTATGGGGGCAAACAAGTTGAACGAAAAGGACAAGAAAAGAACAAGAAAAGAAGTGTAAAAACCCAATACATCGAATGACAAAAATGTCAACAGGGTAGAGATGGGAGTCAAAGAATCTATTAAATTTTTGGCCTTGAAAAAGCTTGCTTTTAAATTTTCGAATTTTTAGTTATCTTTATATTCTTTAGGGGTATTTATTTATTTAAAAAATAGAGAAAACAATTCTAATCCTTAGACCAATTGAAGAATAAGTTTATTTATATTTTGACTCTTATTCTCTATAATTTAAAGACGTTTCAAAGCCTCAATGTTTTCTTTACTTTCCAACCATTAAAATATAACCAACAAACTACCTTTTTAATTTCTTTGTTATTTTAAACAAAATTTTCTAAATTAACCTCTTTTTATTATTTTTTATTTATTTTCCAGTAATTTTCTTTAGTATGTGACTTTTACATAAATTCATTAGATTGTTCTTATTAAAAAATAAAAGTCAAGTTTGTGTCTGTTAACATAGTTAAGTTGGTAAAGCTTTAGATTAGTGATTATAGAAGTATATGTAACAACATTGGTTATTGAATGTTTTGGCTCCAGCTCCGGGCATTTCTAAAATTAAACTCCGGCTCCGGAACCGGGGCTAAATGAAGCCGACTCCGGGGCCAAAATCCGGAGTCATACCCAGCACTGTAGTATATGAATTTTCGTTGCCTAGTGGTTGTGAGGGAGTATAATTGTTTGGTATAGGAATCTATTAAATAATAATTAATTATAAATCTCAATTGTATTATACAAATATGTAGGTATTTTAAAGGTTTTTAAGAAATTGGGGTTAAAAAATATTTAAATAAAAAAATTCAAAGTTTATCCATTTTTGAATTTTTTAATGCTGAAACAGGCAATACCTCAGAGTTTAATATGTAAAAAGAAGGAATAATAAGGGTTTTTAATTAATGTAATTAAACAAAGAAACAACAACTATTAAAAAAAAAGAAATAAAAAGTTTATCAAAAATAAATAACTAAAAGAAATGAAAGAGAATAAATATGTTTATATACTGACGGTCAACAATGTCTCAGTTGATACTTTTGTAGTAAGACTAAAAGTAAAGAAAATAAATTTAAATAAAAAATATAAAAAGATAGTTTGTATATGTATTGTCTTTTGTTAAAAAATAATTTAAATTTGTCAAATAAATATAAACACTTTAAATATCTCAAAAACTGTTTTAAAGGAAAAGTTCTCTTCTTCTGTTATATAAATAAATTAATAAAATAATTTATTTGACAAATTAAAAAATTCTTTTTCTTCAAGAAAAAATGTCTCTTTTGTTTAAAAATATCCATTCCTTTCAATAAAATCTTCCCATCCTTTCTTTTCCTTTTTTAACCTCTCGAAGACGAACCTGCTTCAAAGACGGGGCGCATTTTCCCCTTCTTTTCTTTCTTAAAAAGTCCTAAAAACTTCTCCGCTGAGGTTTTTCTCTCTCCCCAATTATCATAAAAATTGGCAATATCAGAGTCATCAATTGTTTTATTAGACACTAAATTGATTCCAAAGCTTTCAATGATCTCTTTTACTTTTCGCAAATTAGGCAAAAAATTTCGATTAATGCCGCCACTAATACCCGCAAAAGTTAAATGACTGTCACATCTGGCTATTAAATTTAATAAATCAGCAAATCCAAGTTCATTTAATTCAGTCAAAAGTCCATTCATTTCCTTAAAATTTAGAAAATGAATTTGTTTAATTTTTTAAAGCAGAAGATGAGCGCAAAATAAAAACGCAAAAATAAAAGTTGATGAAAAAAGGTGTAAAACTTTTTGTTTAAAATTTTACAAAAATGTTGGTATTAATTAGAAGCTAAATAGAAATGTTTTTGAGAGGTTATTTTTTATATTAACCACAGAAATTAAAAAAAAGAGTCGAAATTTTCCCCGTCTTTTTCCTTATTTTGAAGGAGAATTTAATTTCCTTTTAATACTCAAGTGTCCTCCCCATTCTAAAATTTAATTAATTAATTAATTAATTTACATTAAAAATCTTTTGTTTTTTTCTCAGTCCCTTGTCATCAGGGTCTTGTTGTAATTTATAACCAAAATTTAAATTGGCAACATTATCAAAATTGGCATAAAAATAATTTAAAGCATTGGCTGAAGAGAAAAAGCTTAAAATATTTTTATCAACTTTTTTAAGCTTTTTCAGTGTCTCTTTCAGTTGTTTTTGCTTTCGTTTATTGGCTATAAACTCTGTTAATAAGGTAGGGTCTCTAGTAATATTGGCATAAAATTCTGGATCTCCTAAAAAATTAAATTAAATTTATTTTCTTCTTCTTTTTCTTCTTTGTTTAAACCTGCTTCAGCAGGTTGTTGAACTAATTCTTCAACAGTTCTTTCCTCTGCAAGAATTTCAGGTCCAGTTAAACGGCTACGTCCCCCCCGCATTGAACTGACCAAACTTGTAAATAATAAAACTTGAACACAAGTAAAGAATAATTTAAGCATTTTTTGCTTAAAAAGTTGCATTACTTGGCTTGTTTAAACTTTAATAATTTAATTAAAGACAAACAGGCTTTTTATTTTAATTAAATAATTTTAAAAATTAAAAGAGTTATTTAATTTAATTTTTATTTTTAATTAATTTAAATTATAAATATTTATTTTTAAAAGAAAAAAAAATTTTAAAGAGGAGAAAAAATTTTTTTTAAGAGGAAAAATGAATTTAATGAAGAAATGTAAGAGGAAAGCCTTCTTAAAAGGCTTATTCAAATATTGAATTTTTTTTCTTTAATTCTCTAACTTCATTTAAATTTTTTTAAATTCCATTTCTCTGATAGAATTGACGCAAAATGAAGAAGAAAATTAATTAAAAGGGCATATGTAAATGCTCACATGATTGGAAGACAGATTTTTACGTGTAAAAAAATTTTTTTTTCTCTTCATTAATTTTAAATAAATTGATTAAAATATGTTAATTAAATAAAATATTAAAAGTTTTGTTTAAAGTTTTGTTGAGGGAAGGAATAATTGTTTAGTAAAAAGGGTCAGTAAAAAACGCCTGTTTTGTAACAGTCAAAGGAATCTAATTTGTCTCTATCTCTGGCCGTAACTGAATCAGGAATTCATTTGTTTATGTTGTTGATATGTCTAGCATAACAAGACACTCTAAAACCTAGTCGGCGTGGAAACGTCTGTTTGTAAAAAGGATGCAAAAGTTGTCAGAGAATTTAAAGCTTATTTTTAAGGATTAAATTATTGAGGAAATTCCAACCTTTTTTTAAGATTTAATTAAAGGATTATTTGGAATGTTTAGTAGGACTCGGAATGTTCGTTGAGTTTCCTTATAAAAGTGTTCAACTGTAGTTGAGTTATAATTGGTCATTTGTTTTAAAAAATTCTGAGACTCTAATGGGTTGATATTTTCAAAATAATTTGTCAAAATGTTTAAGATAAAATGTGGAGGTTTCAATTTATTTTTAATTAAATTTGTTTTGTTTGGGTTTTAATTTGTTTAATTAAAAAAAATAAATCTCTTTAATTTCCTTCCCTTTTTCTAGGTTTAAATAAAAAAAAAGTTTTAAAACTTTCCCTTGTATTTTTGCAAATAAAATCCCCTTGAGATTAAAACAACTTTTTTTTAAAAGCATTGTTTCATTGATTTGTTTAGTTTGTATATATATTTTTAAAGAAAAAACCAACCAAATAATGGCATTCTTTTCTTTCCTTTTTGGAATAAGAAAATCTGACAATGAGCAGATTTTTTATTTTAACCAAAAAATATTTATTTCTTTTTTTCTGTTGTTATTCTTTTCATTTTTTTTAAAGTTTATCCTTTTTTTTTGAAAGAGATTTAAACAAATTAGTAGACTAGGAAAGGGAAAATGAATTGTTTTCTTTCAGGGTTAAAATAGAAAAATGAAATAAAATAATTTTAACCTTATTAAGTTTACCTATTTATAATAATTAATACTTTTGGTCTTTTGAACGTTTTTTAATTAAAAATTTCAAAACACCTAATTCTAAAAATGTCCATCCTTTTCCTGTTTTTTGCCTATTTCCTTTATTTTTTTAGCAAATAACTACTTAAGCCTTTTGGGCATTATTGTACTGCTGCCATAATTCTATTAATTTGATATTCTCATTAAACTTTCTTCTCTCTACGCGTTGGTTTCACTTAAAAATTAGTCAAATAGAGCGGAAGTTAATTTCTCTCTTTCAGTTTATTACACAAATTGACGTAAAAATCAAATGCTTTGTTTGACATTAGAAGAGCGCAAATCAATTTTAGTGATTTAGAGGACATTCAAAAGTTTATATATTTATACAGCTTGGTGGATAGAGGTTTATTTTTTGGTTAGATTTTCTTTTTAAATTTTTGGTCTCAACCTTCTTAACAGTTTATTTTTTGGGGAGTTTATTGGACTGATATTTTTACAGATCAGGGGTTATTCTATACCTTCTGACAGTTTGGGATGTGAAGTACTTTGCCTCATTAGCCTTTTTTCTGGCTTGTGTTTTTCGATGTCCCTGACATTTTGGGTCTAGTAGAGCTCGGAACTTTTGATTTTCTTAGATCTGGACCTTGACCTAGATTATATTCTGGGTCTGGATCTGAGGAAGAAGCTAAAGCCTTGGTCCAGACCCTGATGATCTCTACTGTCTAAAATCACAATTTTCAGAAATATATCCCCACCTACTGATCTATAAAACAGCCAAATTAGCCTTCCCTTTACCTTATTTTCTAAATTGATTACTTAAAAACAAGCTTATTTTTCGTTGCAATTTTTATGAGTAATTGATTCCCATGAGTCATTCCTCTCTAGCTACTAAAATTCCAATAAAAAAGTTCTTTAAAATAACTCATTTTTATGCTTTAAATTAAACTGCCTTTTTCCATTTAATTTAACGAATGAATTAACTAATAATTTTTTAACAACTTGTTTTACCCAAATGGCTAACTTAAAAAGTTTAACCCTTCCTTTAAAAAAGAAAAAAACTTTTCATTTTTGCTTTGCCTTTTTTTTTTAAGTTTCTTCTCTCCTTTCTCTTCAAAATTATCTTCTCCTATGTTGAACGTAACAACGAATTCAGGTTAAACTCAGTCAGCTTTTTCTTTATTATTTAAAACTGCTTTATAGCCATGCCTACCTGAAAAGAATTGGTGGAGGATCCTCGCATAGATCGGCGAGTGGTGGTGGTGGTGGTAGTGGACATTTATTTAGTAGACGGCTTTATGACGTTAACAAAGGGGTTTGAGTTTCTTTTACTGTTTATTATCTTTGCTTTTTTGCTTACTTTTTAACCTCTTTTTTAAATTAAACACTCCTTTTTCTTTTTTAAAGATTAATTTATTTATTTTTAATTAAAATCTCTGTCATTCTTAAGGAAGAGTCCTCTCTCTGTGATTTACTTTTAGACACAGATTCGGGAGGACAATCACTTTGTGGTAGCAGTACAGGTTTATTTATAGTTTAAAGTCTTTGTTTTATTCTCTTTTAATTTGAAGGAAGCAGTTTGAGCGCTCATCGTCGCCGTCGAGCTTCTACACATTTTTCTTATCAAAGAACCCCTCATATTTACAAATATAAACAGAATTGTCAACTACACGAACGAACACTAATTAGAAGTAATAAGGAGTGGGAAAGTGATTTTGAAGGTGTTAAAGGTTCAAACATTAATTTTAAAAGGTTTAAAAAATTGTTTTCTAGCAAAGCCAAAAGTTCAACACCAAGTACTCCTTCCATTTGAAAATTGTGAAAATTACAATAAAAATACCTTATTAACTCAAAAACATTCCCAATTGGTAATTATTGGAAAAGACGGGCAAATGAAGTCTACAACGTTTTCAGAAGCTGATATTGAAAGAGGAGAGGGTCAACTTAATGGAAGACAAAATGGAGGTTTTCTTTTAATTTTTAAAAGGAAAAGGGCCTTAACTTAATTAATTAATTTTTTGTTAATTTCTTTGTGTTGTTTTTGAGTTGTTTTCGAGCTTCCTTTTTTCTTTATTTTATAGTTAATTTAAACAATCAAATGCCAGCAACAACCTCTTCTTCTACTGCTCAATTTGATATAATTATTAAAGGAAAACAACAAACAAATAAAGGACTTGGATTAGGTGAACTCGTAAATTCAGATAATGTTGTTGTTGTACAAAGAGGAGAGGACAAAATAAAGAGCAAAAATGGAAGAAAATGGAGAGGTCATCAAGGCAGAAATAGAGTTTTTTGTGATGGAAGGTTTACTTTTTTTAAATTAATTTTAGATTTTTTGGGTAATTTTTAAGCCTTTTTTGAAGGGATAAAAAATTAATAATTTAAAAAAATTTTTTATATTTTTTTATAATTGTGAGGATGTTGGGGATTTTTTTAAATATTTTTTTCCTTATTAATTTAATTAATTAATTTTTTTAGATTTATTATGGCTCGTCAAAGTTCAGTATTTGTCCTAACATTTTTATTAATAATTTTTACAATGACTTTATTCTGTATTTTTGAGTTAGTTTTTTAAAATTATTATTTTTAATTTCTTTTCTTTAAAGTTTACCTTTTTTAACTCTCAAAGTCTCCGTTGCAATTCCAATAGTTTCTACTGCACTTTTTCTTTTGGTTATTTCTTCCCTGTTGAGAGCTGCATTTACTGATCCAGGTATTATTCCTCGTGCAACACCTAAAGAAGTGCTTGAATGGGAGAGACAATGCCAAGAATCTGGTTTAACTTTTTTTAATTTAATTTTTGAAAGAGCAAAAAAGTTTTCTATTATTCTTTGATATTTAAGTTTTATATATATTGGAGTATTTCTCTTTAGTGAAAGGTTCATTTTGGTGTAGTTGGTAAAATCTTCCATTTCCTAATATTTAGCTTGGGTTCGATTCCACTTGGTTTAAACTTCGATTAATTTTGTTTAAGGTCACTTTTTGGTCAATTGAGCTTTAAAAATAATTTTAAAATGATAAGAAAAAATTTTTCCTGTTCAGATCCGTTCTTCCAACGTGATGAATGGGTTCAGCCTAGAACCCGAATTGTTAATATTCGTGGCCAACAAGTCAAATTAAAATATTGTTTTACCTGCTGTATTTTTAGACCTCCGAGATCTTCGTTTGCTTTTAATTTAATTGAATTTAATATTTTAATTTTAAACATAAGGCATTGTTCAATTTGTGATAATTGTGTTTTAAACTTCGATCATCACTGCCCTTGGCTTGGAAATTGTATAGGATTACGCAATTACAGACATTTCTTTACTTTTGTCACATCCTTGTGGATATTGGATGCTTTTATGGGATTTTGTGTTGGACTACACCTTTATTTGTGTAAGAAGGTTTTTTTTAATAAAAGGTTTTCCTTTCTTTTTCGGGATTTATTTTATTTATTTTATGTCTCCATATGATTTTCGTTGGTTAGGTGGTTTTGTTCTTGTTTTATAAATCGTGAGGGGCTGGGTTCGACTCCTCTCAGTTTCTATTTTATTTTTTCGTTATAAAAAAATTTTTTTTTAATTTTATACATTTTTATTAAATTAAAATAATAATTTATTAATATATTCTTTTATTTAGTAAGTATTGAAAAAGGAACGTTTATGGATGCTTTGAAGGAAACACCACCTTCTTTGTTAACAGGTTTTTTGTTCAATTTCTAAGAAATTTTTTATTTAAAGGTGTTATCAATGTTATCTCAATATGGTCTGTATTAGGCCTTTCTGGCTTCCATATTTATTTATTGGCACTTGGCCAAACTACAAACGAAGACATTAAAGGAACTTTTAGTCAAAAATTGCATCCTCAGGTTAAAAATCCTTTTGACACAGGAAATTGTTTTAAAAATATTTTTAATGCAATTTGCGTTCCTGAGCCTCCAAGGTTTTCATTTTTTAATTTTTATTTTTATTAAAATTAATTAGAGGTTACCTAAAATTGCTTTTATTTTTTAGTCTCCTTAATTTGAGAGGTTATCTTCCTCCAGAAGAAGGCCCTAGTATTTATGTTGACTCAGAAATACTTGATAGAATGGCATTAAAACGACAACAAAATAATTATGGTACAACTAATAATGAAAGGAGAGGAAGACAACAAAGGGTTGTAGTAAAGGAAGAAAAAGAAGAACGTTCTAGTGAAGGAGGAGGAGCAGTTAGTTGTCCTTGTAAGTGTTTTAATTACATTAGGTTAATTAATATTTGTTAAAATTAATTTTAAAAATTAAAGAAAAATATTTTTATCTTTTGAGAACTCAGAAAAATAAGTTTACTACCGAACGGATTCGAACCCTGACCTATTTAATTTTCAATGAGAAATGGTAACCAAGAACATTCGAACTTAACCAAAACCTAAAATTGAGCTGTAATTAAAATAAATACCTTAAATATTAAAAAAAAGGAATTTTTAATTAAAATGTTGTCTTAATTTTAATTATTTTAAGCTTCTCCACCCAGACAGCGACGGATTAAAGGTTTAATTATCTCCCTTATTCTTGCCTAAGTTTATTTTTATTTTAAAGGAAAACCTTCTTTATCTTCAACGGGTTCCCTCGATCGAAATCATCAAAATAGAACAAGAATATGCCATAGCAGTAATTTAATCGTCCCAATAGAAACAATAAAAACATTTAAAAATGAACAAAAACGTCAACAAAAAAGAGGAGAAAACGGAGGAGAATTTAGAAAAGAAAAAGAAAATTTAGAAGAAAAATAATTTTAAAAAATAAATCAGGAAAAATTAAATATTTTGCCATTTTTTGTGTTGTAATTAATCAAAAAAATATAGAAATATATTTTTCTTTTTATTTAAATTAACCAAAAATATTATTCTATTATTAATTAAATTTTATAGAAAAAATTTTTTTAATTTATAAAATTAATTTTTAAATAAATTTTTGGATCTAATTTTTGGCACCCTTTTGAGTTATCTGGGCCAAGGATTTTTTTGAGTGTTCAAAAGACGAGTTTAAACCAGAATGTTTTAGTACTTGCGTCCCCCCACTGTTAGAAACCCTATTTTTCAGTTTATTAATTTTTAATGTTGATATTTTGGATTTCGATGTATTGGGTATTTAATGTAAAATGGGGGAATAATTTAAATAAAAAATAAATAATAAACTTAGAGCTTAAAATAAATCAATTAAATCGATTTTTCTTTTAAATTAATCTTCTTAAACTCTTCAAAATCATTTTTAATGAAAACAATTGCAATAAAAATGAGCAGTAAAATTCCAATTAAAAGGTAAACTAATTGAGACAAAAAGCTCATTTTAAAATAAAAAAACTGGAAAAAATAAAAATTAATTTTTAATTAAAAAAGTGCCTACAAATGAAGAAAAAGAAAGAATTAGCCAAGCCAAAAGGATTGAAATTAATCTAAAAATAAATTAAATAAAAATATGGAAAGACTTAGTTCCGTTCTTTGCCTTTTTAACCCCCCCGTTTGGCCCATCTTTTTAAATAACACAAAATAAATGGAAGTAGAAAGTGTTGGGAAGACCGTAGTCTCTACAGTAGGCTTAAATAAGGTCCATAAGTGAAAAAATTTAAAGAGAGGGAAGTTGCCCTATTTTAGATAATTCCCTTTCTTTTCTTTAATTAAAAAATAATCTTCTTTTTTTTACTTACAATAAATTACTAGGCAACATTTTTTTAAAGTATTTTTCTTCCCCTCCTTCTTTTAAAAAAATTTTTTACAAATTTCCAATTAAACCAAATTCTTCCCAAATAGTTCAAAATATTTGCAATAACAAAACCTTTAACACCAAAAATATTACAAAAAATTAAATTCAAGGAAAGTTGGGCAATGACTGAGAAAACGAAGAATTTTGCGTGTTTTAGAACCTAAAGAAATTTAAAAACTTTAAAATAAATTTAAGAATACTTTTTCGGCATTTAATTGAGCAAAAACAAAACATTCGAAAAGTCCATTTATTGCTATTATAGGTAAATAAATTGAATATAAAGAAAGCAGTTGATGAGCTAAAAGAATTGAAGTTTCAAAAAAATAAAGAAAAGTTGCGCCGAAATAACCATGTTTTTAAGGGAGAAAAAAATAAGCATTAAATAGGAAAGGGGGATATTTCGGCGCAGAAATTAAATAATTATTTTTTGGAGGTAAAAAATTAAAATTTAAAGAAAAACCTTTATTTTCCTCAAATAAACTTCCTCCATACAAGAAAGCAGCTAATTTAGCATAAGCAAAACCATAAGGAAAAATTATCAGTCCAAAAATTAAAATTAATTTTGTAAAAATTAAAAATGTTTCCAACACATCTTTAGGTATTTTATTTATTAAATTCTTCTCTTTTTCATTTTGTCTTCTTAAATTAATCGAAAAATAAATTGAAGCAGACTCTTCAAAAGGCTGTAAAATTAAACGAACAAATAAACTGGCTAAGCGATCAACTGCATCATAAACTGCTAAAAAATAATTAAATAAAATAAATATAAAGGAAAAAAAGTCCGCAAAAATTATCTGCAAGTTTATTTTTGTGCGCAAAAAAAAATTTTTTAAGCTTCAAAAAAGTGTCCGCAAGTTGTGTCCGCAAAAAAAAAATTCTGCTATTTTTACCTAAATTTTTTAACTAAAAAAACCTTGTATTTTAAGAGGAAAACTGCCTGAAAAAACCATCATAAAATTAGCTCCGTCTGTTAGAAATTGTTTCAAAACGGAGTGAAAAAGGTAAACTTTAAGCAACTGAAAACGTTCTTCGTTTAATCTTTTTAAATTAAAAAGTTGTAAAAATCCAGTTGTATACGTGTTGAGAAGATTAATGTTGTTATTATGAACAAAAAGGAAAAAATAGACTAGAGAGGAAATTAACTAAAATAAAATAAAAAGTCTGGGAAGATGATGAAGAAAATAATAATTTAATTTTAGGAAATTTGTGAGGAAAGATTAATTATTTATTTTTATTTGTTTTTCAATTGGAGATGTTTAGGGAGTTGAAAGAATATTTAAAAGAAAATTTTTACACAAATTAATTGGAAAATGTTCCGAAAAAGTAAAAAAAGTTGAACGAAAATTTGCTTAAAAAATCCCCAAAATTTCTAAAAAAAGTAAACCTGAGAAAGACTAAAAGAAACCAAAGGATTAACTTTAACCAAAAGCATCGTGAATGTTAAAACTTTTTGAAGCAACAACAAAACAGCACCGTTGAAAACATACTGCCTTGTTCTCAAATAAAAAAGTTAAATTAAAAAAAAATTGTAGAAAAAGAAACCTTCCGGATTTAAGCTGCTCAATAATTATTGGTTCAGCAAGAAGCTCTATACATACAGAAAAACTGAAAACAACAAGTACAAGAATGTAGGAAGTGTTGCAAATTGAAAGCTCAACGAAACCTGTCCAGAAGAAAAACCAAATGTTACAGCATAAAGTGCTCGTAAATAAAGCAATAAATGAACTGAAATGGTTATTTTAAATTGATAAAGGTTTTTAAAAAAATTTTTAGTTTATAAAAATTATTTTTGAACGTTTAAAAGTGGAAGAGAAAAATGAGGGCAACAGAGGATTCGAACCTAAGCTATCAGTGAATAAACAAAGAACACAACCACTACACCAACAAAACTTTTAATCGAACACCTTTTAATTATTTAAATAAACCTGAGATAAGAGTAATTATGAACTTCTGTGAGATGAATGTCTGAACTCAAACATAACTTCCTGACAGGTTCTCGAGAAAGAAATCCAATAGTATTATAAAGCAGATTAATTCTTACAAATTTAATATTTGAAAATTTTAAATAATAAACCTGACATTAAAAAATCCTAAAAGTGAAGGATCTGTAAGCCTTAAAAGAGCAAAATTGCAAAGAAAAGAACACAAACGTAATACAAATTGACCACCAATTAAATCTTTTGAAATTTCGATAAATGTGGATGACATTAAAATAAAAAATAATAATGTAAAAAAAATAAGAACAAGCAAAAAAATGTATGGAACATAGGCGCGATATAACTGCCGCGATCAACTGGCTCGATAAGAAAACTTGAATGAAAGAAACTCATTTTTAGTTTCTTTTATTTTTTAATTTTAGTTGTTGTTTTTAATTTATTTTTCAGTAAAAATCAGAATATTACAAAGCAATGGGAATAGATATTGACCACAAATATGATCGAAAAGTTCGACGTAAAGCTCCAAAAAGTGATGATCCTTACTTGCGTGTTTTGGTTAAACTTTATCGTTATTTGACTAAACGTGTTAACACAAAGAAGCGTTTCAACTCTGTTGTGCTTAAACGCCTTTATATGTCAAAGCGTAATCGTCCACCTCTTTCAATTTCTCGTATTGTTCGGAACTTCAAACGAGCTGGTATTTGCTTTTTTAAGTTATAAGGGTCAATAAATGTGTACAATCAATTCTATTCTGATTAGTTTTTCATATGTTTTTCTACCAAAGTTTCCGTCGTCGATAGATTTCTATCTATTTCCTTTAATGTCTAGTATGCCTATAACATTTAATTTAAAATTTATAGGAAATGAAAAGAAGGTTGTCGTTTGTGTTGGAACTGTTACGGATGACAAACGTATCTACAACGTTCCTAAAATGTCTGTATGTGCTTTGCGTTTCACTACTTCTGCTCGGGCGCGTATTCTTAAAGCTGGAGGTGAAATTTTAACATTCGATCAATTGGCACTGAAAGCTCCGAAAGGAGAACATACACTGCTTTTGCAAGGGCCGAGGAAAGCACGAGAAGCTGAAAAGGTTTTTTTATTCCTTAAGACTTTTAACTTAACATTTACTTAATTTTTAGCACTTTGGCCCTCCTCCTGGCGTTCCTGGTAGTCATGCAAAGCCGTTAGTACGTTCTAAAGGTATAAAGACTTAATTTTGGGGAGTTGATCAGACTTTAAGAAGTGTTTAATTTGATATATTTTTTGGGATTTGTCTGGATCGTTTAGCGACTGCTTTTCAGGCTACCGAACTAGTTTAGTAGTTTAGTTCTTCAAGATATTCTAATATAACTTTAACCGTTTGATAGACATATATAAAGCTAGTAGTATTTAGACAATGCAATTACCTTTATTCAATTAGGTATTAATAAAAAAGCCAAAGGTTGCAAATCTTCCTTTAAAATTTTGAATTGAAAGTGCCCCTTTTATTCTACTAATTCTTTTTTCTAATAAAATTTTTTTAGGTCGTAAATTTGAGCGAGCTCGTGGACGCCGTGCATCTCGAGGATATAAGAATTAATAAAAGAATTGCAAAAAGTAATTTCTGGTTGTCCTCCATAAATTGTTGTTTTGTTAAATTGAAGTTATTTTCGATGTTAAATTTGCTTTTTTAAAAACTGATTAATTTTTTTCTTTTATTTTTGGTTATTATTTACCTATTTATTTTTATTTAATTTTATGCTTTTCGTTTATTCAATCCGCAAATGTTTTTTTAGCATTTAATTGTATTTATTTTCTCAATGAAACTTTGACATTCATTTGTTTCTGATTTTCAAATTGTTTCTTACTTAAATTCGTCTTACAAAGTTCCAAGTTCTTTATAATAATTCTGTTTAAAAACGTGAGAAAATAAATGTAATGATTTGCGGACAAAACCTGCGGATTTTTGATGAATAACCGAAGATTAAAACATTTACTTTTAGATTTTTTAGACTTAATTTTTCTTTTTCTGTTTAAAATGACTTCAAATTTGTCTTTTGCTGTTGATTTGGAACAGGTTTTCTTTTTTAAAAATTTTTTTAATATTTAAAATTAATTCAGTTGGAAAAGGAAATACAACAAAGTGAACAATTTGAAGGAAATAAAACTGCAAAAGTCACAGATCTAAGTGGTAATATAGGAGGAAAAAGTGGTGACTTAACAAAAGTCTTGGATAACAATGTTCAATTTAATTGTGAATTTGATACACTTGATGAGAGTATTAAGGACACTTTGGTATTTTTTTTAATTAATAAATGAGTTTTTTGGGGTCTTATAAGATCAAAAAATCAAAGGGGAGAAGACATTTATTTTTATTTGTTACAGGGTTTTAAAGCCAATTTTTGTCAATCGTTTTTTTTTCTTAAAGTAGCTTCAGTAGAATAAATTAATTCAGAGAGCCTTGCTCTTCTGAAAAACGAAAAGAAAATTTTTAAAATACGTTAAAGTCAAAAGTGTACAAAACTCTTTAATTTTAACCTTAAAATCTTGCCTTTAATATGTAAGAAAAAATTCTTTATTTTTTTAATTAAATTAAAAAAAAATAATTCTTTTTCAGAATCGTGACTTAAGAATCCTTTATGATAAATTTTCTCAAGTCCTTTTTCCTCCAAAAAATGAAAAGAAGAATGTGCTTGCTGATTGGGATCTTTGGGGTCCACTATTTATTTGTGTTCTTCTTTCACTGTTTTTTCTTTTTTTTAAATTTTATTTAATTTATTTTTTAGTTTATTACAAGGAGCCGAAAAAGGAGCTCAATTTACACAAATATTTTCTTTAGCATTTTTTGGTTCTCTTGTGGTTACGCTTAATGCAAAACTGTTGGGAGGAAAAATGTTTATTTATTCTTTTAATTAAATTAATTAAATTTAATTCAGTTCATTTTTTCAATCCCTTTGTGTTATTGGTTATTGTCTTCTTCCTTTCATTTTCTCTTCTATTGGAATTAAAACTGTTCAATTCTTATTTAAGAAGAAGATGAGGATTACTTTAGTGATTAGATTAATTATAACAGTTTTTGGACTTGGATGGGCTTCTTTTGGTATTTTTTTTAAATTTAATTGGGGAAAGGGTTAAGTTAATTTTACTGGTTTTTAATTATTTTTCCCCTTTAATTTCCAAGTTTTTGTTATTTAATTATTTCTTTTAGCTTCAACAAAATTTATGGAAGGATCACAACCTCCAAAACGTAAATTTCTGTCCTATTATCCTCTAATGCTTTTTTATTTTGTTTTTGCTTGGCTAGTTATTTCTTATGCATAAATCTGTTTGGGAGAATTATTTTAAATATTTATTGTGATAAATTTTAAATAAATTAATTTTTTTTTAAATGATTTAATTCAATTTTTAATTATTTTTTTAAATAATTAAATTAAATTTTAAAAATATAGAAAGAATGGACGCCAAACGCATCAGTTATGTAAAACCTGATTATGGATTGGATAAAGAAAAGGAAAAGAAGTTGGTACACGTTGCTACAAGGTTTTAATTGTTAATTTTTTGCTTAGACTCTAATGTCTTTTTTTCTGAGTTTATGTGTTTCGGAAGAGTTAAAATATTGCAACTTTCCGGAAATAATTATAATTTTCAGGAAAATTAAACTTCCGGAAAGTTGGAGTAAATACGCTATAGAAAGCAGAGAAATATAAAAACCTAATAAGTTTAAAAGAGTAGACGTTAAGTTTATTTTTTGTGTCTTCCCTAATAGTTGATCTCTAACTTTTTAATTTCTCTAATTTTTGTTTAATTTAGAGGTGTGACCCAATTGTTCAATGCAGTAGCAGAACGTCAAACATTTTGTAAAGAAAAAGTGGAAGAGATGTCAGGAAAGTCAAGGAAAGAAAGGAAAAGAATATTAGAAGAATTAAAGGAGTATAATTTTGATAATAAATTAAATAAAAAAAAAAAGATGCTTAAAAAATCAAAAATTAAATTGGAGGCTAAAAAGGAGGAAAAAGAAGAAGATGATTTTGCAAGTTCTTCAGGGGATGAAGATTCTGATATTGAAATTAAAGACGAAGAATAAAAATTGTTTAATTAATTAAATTTATTTTAAATGATTTATTTTTTCAATAATTATTATTATACTTTTAATTTTCTTTATTAATTAATTAATTAATTTTTTCTTTTAAATTAAAATATGGTTATTCTTGAGGATGAAAATATGGAAATTTTTGAAGGAAATGAAGCATTCTCTGTCACCGATAAAGCAGAAATGCCAAGGTTTTTTTCTTTTTTATTAAAACTATTTGAAGTAGTTTAGTTTAAAATTGCTAAATCTATTAATTTTTTGAGGAAAAAAAAATTTTATTTTTTTTTCAGTCTTTCAGAGGTAGAAGAAACTTGTTTTGGAGTAAAACCGATCGAAATTATTGGAAAGACTCAGTGTTGTGAGACATTTTATTTTCTTGTAAAATTGGACGATGGAAAATCTGCATTGCTTTTACCTTGTGATTTAGTTAAAAATGAATATCCAGAATTGTATGAAAATTATATAAATATGTGTTAATTAAATAAAGAATTGTTTTTCTGTATAAGAGACTCAAATGTCTTGTTTCTGAATTAATACATTTATTGGGGTCAACCCCGAACATCAACACCCTTAACATCAACTGACCCCGAACATCAACACCTGTTCAGGGTAAGTTGATGTTCAGGGGTGTTGACGTAAAGGGTGTTGATGTTCGGGGGTGGACCCCATTTATTTAAAAGAAAATTCCGGAAAGTAAAAATAAACTTTCCGGAAGAGTATAGTGTACTATATAAGCTAAAGAAAAAGAAAACTTAGTAGACTAGAGAAAATAAACATTTTCCGGAAACTAAGTTTTATTTAGAAGGAAAGTTTATTTACTGTCTGGGTGTAAAAAAGAGTGTACAAAAATTAGAGAGATTTTTACGATGTGAGAGTAAGATGTTCACTTATTAAAAGAAATCAATTAATTATTGTATTGATTGACTGATTTTTTGAAATAATAAAAAGGCTTTTTTACCTTCTCTTTATTAACCATTTATTTAGACCTTTTTTAAAAAAAGAAATGAAGAAAAATTTAATTGTTCAATATATTTTTATTTTTAAATAATGTAAAGTCGAAAAAAGTTTTATTTAAAGTTGAAAAAGATGAAGGAAAAAATAAAGAAGAATATAATCAAGGTAAAATAAACTTTTTTAATACTTTTTAAGAGAATCTTATTTAAAGTTTAATGGCTTTTCAAAAAGTTGCAGGTTTAGTCTAGTGGTTAGTGTGTCAGACTGCAATCTTGACATTTGTGTGGGAGGGTTGGGGTTCGACTCCGTTAGTCTGTAAAAATTTTAAATCGATTTGGACTTGGGTTCCCACCAGTTTCTTTACTTTAATAAACCATCAGAATGTTTTAATATTTTTTTTTCTAATTAGGAAATTTTAATTTATTAAAAACCCAATTAAATAAAGAAGAAATGATTAATTTTAAAATATTAAAAGAATTATTAAATAAAAAAGACGAATTAGAAATAATTCAGGAAAGTTTAAAAAATGTTAAAGAAATAAATATTTTGGTTGAAAATTATGAAATAATGACGGAAAAATGTTTGGAAATTTCTCAACTTTTTGAAACTGCTAAAAAATCAGAAAACTTTAAGGACCTTTTAAGACAAATTTTAAAGGAAAAATATGAAGAATATAAAGAAGATGGAGACCTTAAAGAGGTGGAAAATAAATATATGGTAAGGAATTAAATTTATAGTTTACTCTAATATACTCAAAACTGGCTATTAGAGTCTCATTAATATTTAACACATTAGAGTCTTAGTTAAAATACTCTTTGAATTAGAGTCTCAATTAATTGGACATTAGAGTCTCAATTAATTGTGCATTTGAGTCTCAATTAAAATACTCCTTTGTATTAGAGTCTCAATTAATTGGACATTAGAGTCTCAATTAAATATCCTTGTCCTCCTTTTTATCAATAAAGGAAAGTTTTAATTTAATTTTAGACTCTAATTATTTATTTAAATATGTTGGATAAAATAGCAGAGATACAAAGTATTTGTGAAAGAATAAATAAACTTGAAAATGTGTTAAAAGTTGAGGAGATTGAAAACTTAAAAAAAGGGTGTGAACTGTTAGAAAAAATATTTAAAGAAATTAATGTTTTAAAAACAGAAGAAAATAGTGTAGAAAATGAAGAGGAAAAAGAAAAAATTAAAATAAGTTTAGAAAAAATAGAAAAAGAATGGGAAAAAGAAATTAGAGAAGAAAAAGAGAAGGAGATGTGGGAATTGAAAGGGAAAAGAGAAGAAGAGAAAAAAGGAACAAATAAAAAAATAAAAAGAATTTTTACAAAAATTATGCAACCAATTATTTCTATGAAGGGATATAAAAAATTAGAGAAAAACAAAGAAAAATAGACAATAAATTAGTGATTGAATTTTTAGTATTTTAAATATTTTTTAATTGTATTTTCTGTGGAGGACTCTAATGTCTTGTTTCTTAAATGTATTTATTTATTTAGTTAAAGAATTAAAGAAAAAAGACTACTTAATAGTAATCTGAAAAATTAAGTTAGAAAATAAATAAATGAAATGGAAATGCACGAACAGAAACAAAAAAATCAAATAAATACAAAGAAAAAAAGAAAAACAAAAAAATAATATAAACATAGAAATGCTTCTTGCGTGTTAAGGCTGATGCCCTGACGCTAATGAAGATGCAGTTAAGGTTTTTATGAAGTTCCAGCATAGTCTTGTCCGGTTTGTTCAAGTACAAAGAATGTGGTCAGTAGCAGAGAAGATGCCTCAGTAGGGTGGTGTCTCTTTCGAGTGTTTCTCATCGTTGTGGCATTTCTCTTGTTTAAATGCGAGGGTTGTTTTTGTTTATTGTTGTCTTGAATTAAATTTGTCAATTTCAGTGAGTATGGAACTGTGCTCATTGAATATAATCTTCCAGCTTTGGTGGGCTTTTCTGTAGATCGATCTACTCTTAAACTGCACACAAACCAGCGAAGACATCACCACTGGGTGTTTGGACTTCACCCACGGAGATATCCCCTTGGTCCTTATTCACGAACTAAAGCGCGAAGCAATAGACGTCGACACTATGAAGTACCTACCAGTAGGATCCATTTTCCACCACGGGGCGTGCCTCCAACCAGCGAATGCAGTCAAGAGTGATAGATCCCCAGAAAAGTCCCACCAGAGTTGGAAGATTAGATACAGTGAGCAGAATTCGCCTGAACTGAAGTTGGCAAACCCAAACTCAAAGCAAGGCAAATGAACAAAAGCAGTCCCGGCACGTAAACAGATGTACACATCAGCGTTGAGAAACACCAGGAAGAACCACTTCTAGTTTTTGCTGTAGACTAAGAACAAACTAAAAATTAACTTGACAATACAATAAATTAAGAAAAATCACACACCTAACTATCTTCCCTTCTTTCTCCATTGTTGTTTCTCATACCGGCTTTGATTTGATCTTGTTGTTGAAGTCACTAAGCAGATCCACAATGCAGCACTTTCCATCGTACTGAACTACTCTGAAAAATGAATAAAAATTATAAGTAGTTTTAAAAATAAGAAACTAATCTTACCTAACTAAGGCAATACTTGATTTGAACATCACAGGCACCAGGAAAGAACTCCTACGTTGATAGAGCGCCGCGTCGAAGACTTCGTGTCCGTCCGGTGTCGAGCTCTATTGATGCAGGCAGAAGAAGAGCATGAAGTGCTGTTGTTGGGTTTTACGTAGACGACGTTGGTTTTGATGATGATTTTGTGGGGTAAAAAATAAAGAAAAGAACTTGGCTTTTATACTTAAAACCCCTCACTTTCTCTCCCTTCAAATAACTTTACTATAAAGGGACAAACAAACAGACAAACTCTTCTCAATTATATAATAGGATCGTTCATTTTATTTTTACAAAAAATTTAAAAATTGAAAGTTTTAAGATTGAGGTATTTTTTAATTTTCTGTTTTATTTAGTTGTAGCTGATGAAAATGCTTCTTGATAATTATTAAATAAATAAAGTTCATTAGATTTATTAATTAAATTCTCTTCATTTATTAAGCCTTCTTTATGTTTAAAATCTTCAGTAAAATATCCCAATGCTGTGCATAAATCATTAACAGTCAAACGAGAAAGAAATGTGGCACGAAGCTTTAAATTAATTAATTATTTAAATATTTTAAAAGAAAGGAAAATATTTTTAATTAAAAAAATTATTTTTTTTTAAAGAGAAAATAAAATTAAAAATTCTCTTTTTTCATTAAAAAAATCCAAATAAATTTAAAAAAAAACCTTGTCTTTATTAAAAAAGAATTACTTGAAGTTCAGCCTTACTAATCGTTTTTGGAGTTAAAAAACGATTCAAAATTGTCTCGCTTGCATAAAGTTGAGCAAAAGAATGAATAATATAATCAGAATTATCCTTTAAATAAATAAATAAAATTAATTTAAATTAAAAGAAACCTTTAAAGACAAAGAAAAGCTTTTTAAAAATGTTCCCAAGTCAATTCCAAAAAGGGAAATGGCCAAAATATTTGCAGCAATTTCAGGCTTTGGTCTGCTATTTGGATTAATTGAAAGCATTCTATAAATTACACGTTTTATTGGATTAACTAAACGTGTAGGTAGTGGAGGTAGGTCAGATTCTTTGTATGTTGCACTGCTTAAAACTGCATAGAATGGGTTCCTTCTGGAAAGAAAAAATGGAAGAAAGTTTAATTTGTGGTAAAGAAGCTGTTCTTCCATTCCACAAAAAAAGAAAGAAAAAAATTAAAGAGAAAAAAACCTTGTAAAAATTTCATAGCCAAGAGTCCCAGCAGCCCAAGTATCCGCCATTTCATAATTAATTGATGAATTCAACCCGGAACAGATTCTTCGTATTTCCGGTGCTCTTAGGGCCAAATTCCCTCCAAGATTGCAAAATTCCCCGTCACTTGAGCTGTTTAAAATCCAATCGCCAGTGGACAATGCTGAGCCAAAATCGCTGAGAACTAGGTGGGGAACTTCTTCTTTAAAGGAAAAAAATTATTTTTAGAAGTCTAATTGAGGATAGATATGAAGAAAGGAACCCTTTGAAGACCTTTTTTTAAATACAAAAGAAAAATAATTGTGTTGAACAAAAGGAAGTCAAATCTTCAAGCTTTAGGCTTTCTTTAGCTCTTACACAAAGGTTTAAATTTAAATAAAAAATAAAGGAAAAGTTCTATCAGAATTAATATTTTCCTTTTCAGAAGAAAATAAAAGAAACTTTAGAGAATAATTACAAAATTTAAAAATTAAAAAAACCTTCAAAATCAAAGTCTAGAAGAATATTGTCTGATTTCATATCCTAAAATTTAAATGTTAAAGAAGAATTTTGCTTTTTTTAATCCACTCTATGACAGATTTTATTTTTATGAAGAAACACAACAGACTCCATTAATTGACCAAACATAATTCTCCCTTGTAAATAATTCCTTTTATAAGACTTTAAATAGGTTTGTAATGTCATTCTATATCTAAAAAGAAAAAAATTGGTTTTAAAAAAGGGAAAGAATTTTTTTTGTTTTTGAAGGAAGAGACATAAGCTTTGAAGGGAATTAAAAAGGCATTTTTCAGAGTTCGTTAGTCCTCTAATTATTTGGATTTTTGGAAGAATTTTCTGTTATTTTAGGTCAATAAAACCAGTGGAATCCAATGCCCATTAGCTTCTATTTCCTTCACATTTAATTTAAAGGTTCTAATTTTTGACTATTTACCCTTTAAATTAAAACATTTTTTCAAACCTTTTCATAACGACATAAAGCGTTTTGGCACAATTTGACATTTGTAAATAATTATTTAAGTTGAAACGACTTTTATGGAGTTTATTAAGTAAAAGCTTCTCAGCCTCAGGTAATGCAGAAATTCGATCAGTAAAGGCTGTGTACATTTTGATTATATTTGGATGTGAATGGGAAAGTGTTTTGATTCTGTAAATTAAATAAAAGAAATTAATTAAAAGAGAAGAAGAAAAGAAAAAGGAGGAAAGACCTAAATAAACTCTAAACCTTTAAGATTGTTAACCTTCAGGTTTGAAAAAACTTTTTAGGTCGTTGACCCTTCTAATGTGAACCCAGAGAAGGAAAGTCTTAAAATAGACAGTCATTTAAGTTAGTTAAATGTGTGTGTTGGTCAATAAAATTAACAAAACTAAATTTCCTGTTACTCTGTTTGAATAATTAAAAATTAAAAAAAAACCTTGAAAACCTTCCACTTAAAATTGTTTTTGGCAGTTTGACAAGTGGAATAAGTTCTGAGCCCATCTCTTCCCAAATAAAATATTCTGGTGTTGAAAAATCATCGCTAAACAAAACTTTTAATGCCAAAGGATAGAGCTGAAAGGTAAGTGAATTATTTTAATGTGAAAGGATTAAAAATGATCTGAGGTATATAAAAAGGACTCTGTGGAATTATTTACAATTTTTGGATCGTCGACTAAAATTGAAAAATAATTTATTTCATTGAACAGAGTCCTTGTAAGATTGCCGATTTTTGTAAATTTACAGGGTACACGGAACCGAACAAAAATTACAGGTAACCGCCCCTTTTTCGGTTCCAGACCCAGCCAAGGAAAACCTTAAAAATCCCCATATATCCAAAAAAAAAGAAGATGTTCTCTATTTAAAATAATTAACCTTGCAAGAATTATCGTGTTGTTTTTCTTTGAATTTATTGTTGCATTGTTCCTTCAAACGGAGTTTAAAAACAGCTCCGTTACAACCAGAAGCAATAAAATCTCCTATAAAATAAAGGTAAAGTAAATAAATTATTAATTACCAATTTCATAACCATCTAAATTTTCAGGCATTTCTGTAGAAGATAATGAACTGTTGTAGCGAACATTTGTACCAAATATGTGCTTAAAGCAAGGTAAAACTGATTAAGAACATTTTTTTAAAAATACCCGGACAACTTGCAAAACATCCTTTTTAGCTTTATTGTCTTTAATGTAGTAGAGACCATTCCGTGATTGATTCAATTGATGTTGATGATGACGAAAATGAAGAGAAGAAAAAGGTCTCCAAAGTTGGTTAGGCTGTCTGGCAAAAACCCGAAACTATAAAGAACGAAATTAAACTTTTTCTTTGCTTTAATTTCACCTAAAAGAGAGGACTCAAAATGATAAAACATTATAAAATTCTTAAGAATGAGGCGTCAACTAGAATACTTGGAGTGTATTGTTTAAAGTAATAGCTTAGAAAATGATAATTTCTAAAGAAAAATAAAACTAACTCCTCTAAAAATTGTCCTTCTAAAAGCTAAACGATTCTGCTTCAAGATTTTTAATCCAACTTTCCCGAAGTTATCGAGCACATTTACATTTCTAAGCCTTTGAGCAAACTAAAGAAAAATAAAAAATAAATTATAATTAAAGATTTATACCTCCAAAACTACTTGAAAGGCAATTCTGTTTAGTCTTCTAAGCGACATCTCTATTTGATTGAAGTTATATATAAAATGAAACAAGTTATTGTTTAATTGTTTAATACATAGGAGAATAGCCTAAAGATTTCCTAGCTTCGGATCTTTTGCTTTTGGACATTCTTATAGTTGGTATTTTGTATAAAGATATAATTTGGTATTTTGAAGGTAAAGATATTATTTATTTCATTTGATATACTTAGGTTTGTGGTGTTTTTAATTTTTCCCCTTTTTGTTTTTTGTGTGTTGGAATGTTTTTCGACAATTTTACCTATAAATTTAAGGTATTTTCAGTTTTTTGATCTTTCATAAAAATTGATTATTTCAATCCTTCTTAAAAATGACTCATGTAAAGGATGTTGATGCAAAACAAGAAATGTCTGAATTGATCAAACAGCGCACCGAAGTTTTGGTTATTTTTAAATTACATATTATCTTTGATTTATTAACAAATGATTAAGGAAACAATTAGGGAAAATGAATATTGTGTCTGGGTGTGTTTTAGTCTGTAGCTGGTTTGACTAGGTTTCATGGTTTTTTGTTGATAATTTAGTCGTACAAACCGGGCCACAAATAGCAAACACTCATTTTAATGTAAGCAAATAACTTTATTATTCTTCAGCAAAAATTGTCCAATTTGGAGAAACAAATTTACAATTTTGAGACTACTTACCTTGAAGAATCTTCTGAAAATGGAAATATCATTAAAGGTTTCTTTTACTCTTCTTTAAATCTTTTAACAATAATTTTAGGCTTTAACAAGTTATTGGAATCAGCCATTAGCGGAATATCTTCAGGTGCAGCATTAACTTTAGCTTCTGGACATTCTAAAGGGAGAAGGCCTCCAAAACGTCACTTTGATGAAGCTGACAGATTCTTCTCACTTTCTTCAGTCACTTCACCTGTTTCACTCAGTTTGAATAATTCTGAATGTTTAGTTGATGAATCTTTACAGAATGGAATTCAACAAAAGGTTACTTTTAAAGATTTTGATTTATTATGTGAAGAGTAGTTTTGGTTTTCGATGGGTAATGACACAAAAGGAGTTTACCTTGTCTAGTTCTACGGACATTTTATTAAGTAATAAGAATATTTTTACTTAAATAAACATGACTGGTTGTCTCTGAAATTAATTGGAGCAATATTTTAACGAATTGTTTGCAAACTACTCTTTTGTCTATTCATTAAATATTTCCTTAAAGCATTTCAATAACTTTTACCATTTTTTATTTAGAATATTCTTACAAATGGCGAGAAGCAGTCTAAAAGTAATCTCAATACTCGATCTCATGATCATCAAAATTGTGACAATGTTGTCAAATCAGAGTCTTCTGTTGATATTGAAGGTGGATTGGCTTCAATTTCTGCTCCCATTTCGAATAAAAGAACTCGTCGTCTTGTTGATTAGTTCGGATATATTTTTAACTATGTTTGCTTAATTTGATTTACTATACATTTTTTTTAGAGGAAACACTTTCTATTCAATAAATTGATGCATTTTTCTTTCTTGTTATCGGTTTTAAATTACCCCATATATTTATTATATTTTTCTTTATATTATTAATCATACATTTAAATTGATTTTAGATTTGATACTTTTGTCTTCAACAATGTTCTTCTCTTCAATTATTAAAGCGAGGAATGTGTATTTGTGAGCCCTCAAAGCTTATTCCAGTTAATCTTTCTAATAAATTTTTTTAGTTGGAAATAATTTAAGCTTTATTGAGTGTGTTTTACACCAAATTTTAACTTCTTAAATGAAATAGCTTTTTAAGAATTAAAATACCGAAAAAATTGAATTAATTTATAATTATTTTTTATTCTAAATAATGAAGGTTCCACTTCCGTCCTACAAACCTACGGCTACCCTTGTCAAAGCAACGCCGCAGTGGCATATTCAAAATTCTTACAATCTACTCACTTCTGGACAAGGCGCTTCGAGTTGTGATGAGATTTGGTCGGCTGCTTCTCTCCAACTTAAAACACTTTTGAAGACTAATGGGCTGGATGTTAAGTCATACAAAATGAAATCTGCTGTCGTACATTTTTATTTATCTGGGTGCACGAAGGAGCATATTTTTTGTACAATTGGAGGTGCACTTACCTGTTTGTTTTTATTTTTTAGTCGTTTCTAGACAAATATTTTACTTTTAACAAATTAAGTAAGAAAAATAATATCTTTATAATCTTATGGTTTTTTAGTGCCTTTAAATGAGCATGAGGACAATAATGTATTAATTGATGAAATTTACGACTGGATGGAGTCATCAGTCAACTTCTTCAATGTTCTTTTTGACATTCATTCTGAAGGACTGTTTGACAGGGAGAAGCTGATTTCTTTGTTGGAAGAGAAAAGACTTGCTAATGAGATTTTTTTTATTTATTAAAGAAACATTTTTGTCAATATATTTTCATTTATTTTTATTTTAACTTCTTTACCTGGAAAGAAGAATAAATTATTTCATTTATTCAATTTAAAAAATAGATTTTATGTTCTTATGTTTCTCTGACTGCTTCATTTATTTTTATATATGAATTACTTTTATCATTTATTAATTTATTATTTTACTTTTATTTTAGCCTACAAAAATGAGGAAGAATTTTAACTATGTATTTAGCTCAGAAATTAATGTGCCGCTGAGAATTCGTTTAGTTTCTCTTTCTGGGTATTTAGCAAGTCATGGAGATGTACAAAGATATGCAACTCCTTCAGGCTGTATGTTTGTCCGTTTGACGGTTTGTTTTCTTTTTATGTTATTTTTATGCATTGTTTTCGCCGCTTTGCTTGTGTCCTCTAATTACTTAAAGCCTTAATTGTAATTAACTCTCAGACTTTTTTAATTTAAAAAGATTTATTGCAATGGAAGAATGATTGGAAGGAGTGTTCAAAGTTCTTTTCCACATCAACCTAATGGCTCTTCTATTCGTAACATTCAAGAATTTGATGAGTGGATATTTCTTCCTGTTACTTATTCTGATTTGAATAGAGATGCTTTATTACATGTTACTTTATGGGATGTTGGAACTTGTGTTGAACCGGTTTATTTAATTTTTGTCTAGTCTACTTTATTTATTGCATAATTTAACTTTAAAATTTGTCAGGTTCTAATCGCTCAATGTGCAAAAAAGTTGTTCTCAAAACATTCAATCTTTCGTTCGGGTATTATAGATTTAAAACTGGAACAAGTAATAGGAAAATCTGACAAAAATAAAGCTTTAACGACAAACAACAGTAATATTGATTTTATCAACTTTTCATCAACACCGGTAAAACAAGTAGAGTCTTGTGAAGATGCTTGTGATTCTACACCTTTATTAAAGACTGATGAAAATATTAATTCATTAAAGGCAAATAAATATGGAATTGAATTAAAAGATTTGTTAAAGAAAGAGAAGCTTTACAATCAGAAATTTATTGATAGAGTGGATTGGTTGGATAAAATTACTTTTGCAAAGTTGGAGGAAATTAAACAAGAGGTTTTTTAATGTTATAAATTAATTAATGTCTCTAATGGATTGAGAAAGTTATGTATCAGAGAATTTTGGATGTTTTCTTTGGAATTTTTGCTTTATTATTTTTATTTAATAAACTTTTTTTAGGCTAAATCTGATGACCGTTCTCTATTTCTTACAATTGAATTTCCTATATTTAAAGATTCAGATGATACAGTTTATTCAGTAATTTTCTTTGCTGGGGAATCATCTTCCAATAATGATCAAAGTCAACAATTTGAAGATGACTTAGACGTTGATCCCTTATTGCCTAGACCTCGAAATGAAAGAGTAGTAGATCCAGAATTAGATATGGAAAATTTAAGTGAAATTAAGCATCATATGATGACCAGAAATGCGAGGGCTATGGACATTGATAGACGGTTACAACCCAACCCGACTATAAGAGATACACTTGAAGCTATTTTAAAGGTTATTTTTAAATTAAATTATTTAAATTTTATTAAGTTTAGTCTGCAAGTTGTCAACCAATGCTAATGGAAGAACGTGATCTAATTTGGAAATTTCGTTTTTGGTTAAAATCGAATCCTAAAGCTTTGACTAAATTTGTTCGTTCTGTCAATTGGCACGAAAAATTAGAAGTTAGGCAAGCAATTCAAGTCATTCTGTGAGTAAATTTTGAGGTTTTCTTTTTTAACCTTTTTTTTTAATTTAAAGTGAATGGGAACCAATAGATGCTTGTGATGCTTTAGAACTTCTTTCCCCTAATTTTTCACATCCTTTTGTACGTCGTTATGCAGTTAGCCGTCTACAAAGTACTACAACTGCTAATATTCTTCTCTTTTTGCCTCAGTTGGTTCAAGCACTTCGTTATGAGCCTTCACAACAAGATTTAGCTGCAAGTGTAGAAGAGGATTTGTTGGTTGTTACACAAAATGAAAATAATATTGGTGTTGCTTCAACAACTGCTGCAACAACTTCTAGTTTGTTCTTTGTGTCTTTTTTATAATTTTTAAAAATACAAAAATGTATTTTCTTTATGTAAAACAACAAAAATATTTGCTCAAAAAAACATGAAAAAATAAAACATTTTTATTAGTTGTTTTGATTTCCTGTTATTTGACACACTTCCAGTCTTTAAAACTTTTTTTATTAAATTTTTATTTATTAGGTTCAGTTAATCCAAAAATGGCCTCAAGTCGTCAATCAACAACTTCTGACATTCCTATGGATTATTTTGAAGGACATGAGTCTATGGATTTGGCCACTTTTCTTATTAAAATTGCTTGTCAAAATGGTCCAATTGCTATTTTTCTTTATTGGTTTTTTTAAATATTTTTTTTTAATTAAAAAATACTTTAAGGTATTTAAAAGTAGAAGTTGAAGCAAATTCTGGAAATAAACAAATTTCAGAATTTTATTCATCTGTTATCACAAAACTCCAGCAATCTCTATCAAATGGTAACAGTGAATCAAGACATACTTTGACAACAATAAGTTCTCAAAAGGTTTATTTTAAATAAAGGGGGATAGTTTGGTTAAGTGGTAAAATTAATGGGGTTAAAAATGTCTTTAAATTTTGTTTTTTCGGTAATAAATAAAATTAAAAAACAAATAGAATTTTAAGAGAAATAAAAAAAAAAGTCAATAGTATAATTATTCTTTTTACAGAAATTTGTGGATACACTTGTTGATATTGCCAAAACTGTTGCCGATTCAAGTGGAAGTCGTTCAAAAAAATTAGAGCTTTTAAAAAAGAAATTGGTCGAAACCAGTGATTTAATTGATTTGAAGGTTTTTTTAATGCTTTTTAAAAATTAGAAAAAAATCTTTAAAGGGAATGAGTCTTCCATTAGACCCTTCTGTTCATGTAAAATCTATTCAACCAGAATCATCAATTCTTTTTTCGAGTAATTTAATGCCAATGCGCCTTACATTTTCTACTGTTAGGGGAAGTGTTTTTCCTTATGAATGTGCTGAGGCATATACCACAATCTTTAAGCGTGGAGATGACCTTAGACAGGATCAACTTGTATTGCAGATGATTAGATTAATGGATTCTTTACTAAAAGAGGACAAGTTTGTTTACTCTTTTTTATTGTTTGTTTACTTTTCTTTTTAAATAGACTTGATTTATGCCTAACTCCATACGCTGTTTTGGCAACTTCTTGTTCTGAAGGGTTTGTCCAATTTGTAAGAGGCGCAACCCCGTTGGCTGATATAAAAAGTATTCAGGTTTTTCTTAAAATTATTTTAAAAGATTTGAGAGGAAATAAACTTTAAAAAAAGGATACATTGCGTACATTCAGACCTTCTTCTTCTGCTCCATACGGTTATTTTATAAATTAAATTTTACAAATTATTCTTTAGGAATTGAATCTGATGTACTCAACAATTATGTTAAATCATGTGCTGGATATTCTATAATTTGTTATATTCTTGGAATTGGAGATCGTCATTTACATAATTTGTTGCTTTGTGAAAATGGTTTTTATTTTATTTTTGTTTTAAATTTTTTGGAAAATAATATGTCAGTAAAGGAGAATACAACAAAAAATAGATTAGAAATAAATAAAAATCTTTTGTAATTTAAATGTTTTTTGCTTTATTTTTGTGCTTTTCCTGTATTTTAGAAAAATAAAAGAATTTATTTTTGTATAAAAAACACAAGAATAGGTACTCGAAAATAAAGGAAAAATATAAATAAATATTTCTCTAAAGGACGCTTAAAAGGTTTTTTTAAAATTATTTTTAGGCAAAATGTTTCACGTTGATTTTGGCTTCATTTTGGGAAGAGATCCAAAACCAATGCCTCCACCTATGAAATTAACTTCTGAAATGATTAATGCAATGGGAGGTCAGAACAGGTTCTTTATAACAAGATTTTTTAATTTTAAACAAAATATTTAAAGCGAACATTTCCGTGCTTTTGTCAATTATTGCACAATTGCCTTTTGTATTCTTCGTCGACATGCCAATTTAATAATTAATTTATTTTCGTTAATGTTGGATGCTGGAATTCCTGATATTTCTATTGAACGGGATAAGGCTGTTATGAAAGTATTTTTTAATTTTTGGGATTTCTTTTGGCTTTTTAGCCTTTTTTCCTTTAAATATTTTATTAGTTCCCTTTTCTTCTTTTTAGGTCATTGAACGTTTCCATTTACAGCTATCAGATGAAGCTGCCTGTCAATTAGTTGTTCGCCTTATAGAGTCTAGTCTTTCGGCAAAAATGCCGTTAATTGTTGATTTTGTTCACAATGTTCGTCAATATATGTCTAACTAAAAAACCAACAAAAAAACTTCATTTTTATTAACATTGTATTTTTATTTTGTGTGTTTTTGACATTTATTAGTTAACAGAAGGAGAAAAAAATATTTTTAAATAAAATAAAAATTATCAAATTTAATACTAAAGAAAAACAAAATGTTCTCGATCCTAATGGTTATTTAAAAATATAAAATCTAGTAAACAACGAGTCCTGTAAATATAAATGTTTTTAATAATAGATAGCTTGAGTTAATTGCCAAAGATTAAATTGGCTTAAAATAAGGCTCAGACTCAAGTGTCAATTTTAGATTTTAACGTAACATTTTCCTTTAAAATTTTATTTTTTCCTTTGTAAAACCCCTCAAAAAATTTAATATAGCGTGAACACTTTTTTTTCTAAATGATTATTGATCATGAGTACATTCTTGTCTGGACTTGTGTTCTACACGTGAGCAAATTAGAAACAAAAATGTGAATTACGAACGTAAAAAGTAAGAGAAAGAAGAAAGAGAGAGAGAGAAAAGTTTTATTTTTTAAATAGATGGTAAGAGTAATTATCTAATTCTATAGAATTGGAAAGATCGAGAAGATTTAGAAGGACATTTGAGTTTTGAAATTTTTATCTATAGATCGGGACTTCTTTTTCTTGTCAGTCAAATAATAATCTCTAAGAAATATTTAAAAATCATTTTACATTATTTTTTGTGTAATCTTAAACTTGCTGTGAAAAGGCCTTTGCTTTGCGAAAATTTTGGGAAGACATTTTGAATGTTTATTTTGTTTCTTTTAAATATGTATTTAATTTAAGTTTAGAAAAAGTATAATTAAATTAAATTGTTTAAAAAATGCATAGAATTATACGAATAAACTTCGCAACAAATCAGCCGAAAAAGATTCCCGCGACAAACGGGCGTTTTAATTTTTGCAAGTAAAAGTTTTGCGCCTAAATGGGTGTACGCGTCTGCGCCTAAGTTGCCGCGCCTAAGTGGACGTTCCCGGAAGAAATGTCATCATTTTCTGATTTTGTCTCGTGTTTCAAATTAAAATTATGTTGGAACTGGTTAATGTTCTTAATGATATTTCTCCCATTTTAATATATCTTTTATGTTTTATTTTAGTTCTTTTTTAATATATTTTTCGGTAATCTTAAACAATTTTATGCTCGCAATGGATTAACAAAAACGTGTATTATTTAGTGGGTTTAGAGGTCATTGATTACTAATCTAATATCAGTTTTCTCTTATCACTAATCCTTATCATTTTATCAATTTTTAAAATTTAGACGAGTCCCAATATAGACAAATCTTTGGTAGAAAGGCGAGTGAGGCGCTTGATAATATGTTGAATAAATATCCTTATTTACTGCCCTGTTAATTTTTAGACTTAATTTTTCTTTTTCTGTTTAAAATGACTTCAAATTTGTCTTTTGCTGTTGATTTGGAACAGGTTTTCTTTTTTTATTTTTTAAATATTATTTAAAATTAATTCAGTTGGAAAAGGAAATACAACAAAGTGAACAATTTGAAGGAAATAAAACTGCAAAAATCACAGATCTAAGTGGTAATATAGGAGGAAAAAGTGGTGACTTAACAAAAGTCTTGGGTAACAATGTTCAATTTAATTGTGAATTTGATACACTTGATGAAAGTATTAAGGACACTTTGGTATTTTTTTAATTAATAAATGAGTTTTTTGGGGTCTTATAAGATCAAAAAATGAAAAGGGTAATGGCTCCATTTCTGTAATCTCTTTGCTAATTTTCATGTAAAGATGTCTGTTTTGATGCAAATTTTTTCTTAAAGTAATTCCCTTGTACTAAATCTCCTGAAAAAATCAAATTTTAAAAAGTCCAGTTATTTATTAAAATAATTTTTCAGAATCGTGACTTGCGTATGTAAATTTTCTCAAGTTCTTTTCCCTCAATAAATGTGATGAATGCGCTTGCTGATTATATCCTTAGGGTCTTCCGATATAGGAGCTCAATTTACTCTACTTTGGTGATTAGATTAATTATAACAATTTTTGGACTTGGATGGGCTTCTTTTGGTATTTTTTTAAATTTTATTGGGGAAAGGGTTAAGTTAATTTTACTGGTTTTTAATTATTTTTCCCCTTTAATTTCCAAGTTTTTGTTATTTAATTATTTCTTTTAGCTTCAACAAAATTTATGGAAGGATCACAACCTCCAAAACGTAAATTTCTGTCCTATTATCCTCTAATGCTTTTTTATTTTGTTTTTGCTTGGCTAGTTATTTCTTATGCATAAATCTGTTTGGGAGAATTATTTTAAATATTTATTGTGATAAATTTTAAATAAATTAATTTTTTTTTAAATGATTTAATTCAATTTTTAATTATTTTTTTAAATTAATTAATTAAATTTCATAAAAATATAGAAAAGAATCTTTTATGGACGCCAAACGTGATAATTATGCAGCGACATCTGAAGAAGCTCCTGAGAAATCTGATGAACAAAAAAAGCCGATAAATAGGTGTAGGGTTTGTAATAAACGGGTCGGGCTGACAGGTAATTATTGTATTAAATTATTTTTTGAAATTTTATTTTTAGGATTCGACTGTCGGTGCGGGGGATTGTTTTGTGCTACTCATCGGTATTTATTTTGATCATAATGATTTTTTTGGGGGGCAGATTAAAGAGAGTTTGGTGTAGTGGGTTAGGCTACCGCCTTTCTATTAAAGGCGGGGGTTCGATCCTCTGTATGAGGAATTTTTTTTCAATCTATAAAATTGATTTTTTAACTTTACAAGCTATGATTCGGCTCACCACTGTACGTTCGACTATAAGACTGAAGGCAGGGAGCAGTTGCGTAAGAGCAACCCGCAGGTTTTTTACTTAAATAAATCATCTTAAAATTAATTTAAGGTGGTGTCTGAGAAGATACAACCGATCTGATGTTTTGGATATAAAACCACCACTCTCAACAAATTATGTAAATGACAATTAAATGTAACAAATCATTGAATATCCAATATTTGATTTAACATAATTATTGAGTACATCAGCTTCAATTCCTAAAGAATTATTTCAAAAATATATTTTTTCTTTAAATTTTTATAAAATAATCCTGTGGATGGAGCAGAAAAGGAAGGTCTGAATGTACGCAATTTATCCCTTTTTTTAAAGTTTCTTTTTCTTTTAAATCTTCTAAAATAATTTTAAGAAAAAACCTGAATACTTTTAACATCTTCCAAAGGTTTGGATGACTTGGGGACAAAACTTGAAGTTAAAATATTCAAGTAAAACGTCCGGAAGAACAGGAAACCCAAACTCAAATTTACCTAAAATCTTTTTAGAAACAAAGCAAACCGTCAATTGGACAAACATGGATTCTGAAGGAGTTGTGCCCATACCTTTGTTTATCCCCAGACCTGTTAAATTTCACTTTATTTTATTTGAGATTTAAACTAAACAACACATAAAAACTGATTTGGCTATTACAATAAAACAAACCCGAAAAAATTTAAATATTACAACAATTAATTTTCACAAAAATTCCTTTAAATCTTGTGCAAAAAATTCGGGGATACATGATTGTTTCCCTTGCACAACAAAATTATTAACATCATCCATTGAAGAAACACCCGTCAAAACTAAGAGGGTGCTAAGCCCTGAATTACGTCCAAATTTAATATCTGTTTCACATCTTTAAATAACAAAAAAAAAGTATTAAAAATTAAATAGAAATATAAACCTATCGCCAATCATTAAAGTCCGTTCTGAGACAAAAGGTCCTCCCAAATGTTTGCAAATATACTCCCAACAAAATGGACCTGGCTTTCCCATAACGAGTGGTTCACGTCCGGAAACGTATTTCAACATTGAAGTAATCTGAAAATAATAAAATTTAATTTTTTTAGGAATTTCTTTAATCATTCTAAGGTTTAATTTACTCAAAAATGTTTCGTCTATATTTGTAGTTCCATAACCATTATTTTTATTTATACCGTTCCCGCTCCAGGAATGACAATATCAGGATCTCTACCAGGAAAACGAGCATCTGCATTTGTCACAAAAAATGGCATATCTTTGTCCTTCAAGTAGTTAACTGCTTTCATAATTTTTGGAAAACTAATATGAGAATCGAATGACGCAATAACCGCAAGAACAGGTTCTTTTGGAAGATAATCAGGAGCAGAACTTAAAGTAAATACCTAAAGAAATATAAAAATAAAGGTGAAGAATTTAAACCTTGTCATTGGGCATAGGATCGGGCCCTGTACCAATAGATTCAAAGCCTCGCTTCCTGAGAAAATTTTCCAGTCCTGGCGATCCAATCAAAAAAATGGGAAGAGTAGATTTGCTTGCATACTTTGGATCTTTCTTCAACTCGTCTAATTTATCCGCAAGTATTTGACTTGGGCAACAAATGTCGTTAGATGTAATGTCTGATAAGTAATAAATCTTTTACTACATATTAAAAATTAAAATGGAGGAAAATGCAACCCTATTAGAAATATCCTTAAAATTAATGACTATATTTTATTTAGATTAGAAAAACAAACTTGAAAATCCAAGTCTTTGTGCCTTTTCCGCGTGTGCAAAATGATCTCGTGATGAATTGTTTGTAAGTACAATAACTCTTTTCCCAGAATCTGACAATCGTTTTACAAATTCAAGAGCCCCAGGTAAGGGGTTCTCATCTCGCCATAAGACACCATCTGCATCGAACAAAAAAGTGTCATAAGCCTGAAAAATATGTTTAGAAACAGCGAGTTGAGGCAAGCGAATTGTTGTAGATGTCATCTTCGAGCCTAAAATTTAAAAAAGAATAGAAAAAGACAAAATGCCAATATTTTTATTATAAGACAGTTTCCTTTCCGATGGGCGACTAATTTTCTGCGTCTAACCGGGCTGACCTTTTAAAATCATCAATTAAAATTTTAAGTTATTTAAAGAAATTCTTTATTATTTTTTTATTTTCATTAAAAGAATATTCATTTTAAAGCTTATAAATGGAACGCTGTATATTTTGTGGTTTGTCTGAATTTTAATATTTAATTAATTAAATTTCTATTATTTTTGGTTCTACTCGTAAAACTTCTCCAGCTCGTCGCTTTTTTGGAATTCCTCGAGAACCTGGTATTAAAAGTTTTTTTTCTTATTTTATTAAAATAAATTTTACTGCTGGAAAGTTGAACTTTTAAGGTATTTTTTTGTCTTTTTTAATTCAACTTTAACTAATTATTTATTAACTTAAAGGTCTGAAACGAATTCAATGGCTTTATGTTCTAGGAGAAAGAGACATTGGGCCAAAAGATAGAGTCCTTTCTGTACTTTTTATCTGAATTTTGATGTTTTCTTTAGGTCTGTGCAGTACATTTTCGACAAGGAAAGCCTTCTAATGATCCCTCACATGAAGGCAAGGTTTCTTTTTTAAATTTCTTTTAGTTTAGTTGATTTAATTGGCTTATTGTTAGAAAAAGGTTCATTTTAGGGCAGAAAATTTTAGACTTTGAGAGTTGATTAAGTAGAATTATTGTTAATATTTGTCTTTAAGATTATATACCCAACTTGCTTTTAAATTCAAATAACTCAGAACGGTCAATTGAACATCTCGAATCCGTTGCTGAACAGCAAAGGAAGCAGAGAACATTTAAACCTTCTATACTGCATAAACGTAAACAGGAAAAGGTTGATTTACTTTTTTAAGTCTTTGTATTTGTTCAGTAACTCTTTTCCCTTGTTTTACATTAAATAGAGTTTTCTTTTTTACCTAAAAAGCTTCTCTTTAATTTCTGTTATTTAGAACACCTCTTTGTCATGTCCAACATCTTCAACATTAATTCAGTTACCACCTTCTTTGACTAAAGGATTTAAGCTTGTTGAAGGGCAAGAAGTTGTTATAAAAAGATTTATTGTAGTAAAGGAAACTTCTCTCTCTTAAAATTTAATAAAATTAAATGATTATTTTAATTAATTATGTTTAAATAATTTTATATTTTATTTAATTTTACTTTTATTTTTTATTTCTGTTTCACTTTGTTTACTTCTAAACATTGTTTTTAGAATTTCTAAAAAATGCCAAAGATACAGCTTAAGACGATTACGCAGCAAAGTTTTGAGGTGGAAGTTGAAGACTCGGACACGGTTTGATTTATTTTTAGTGGGATATTTAGAAATTATGGGAAAAGGTTTTAGTGTTAAGGAGGATTTGTTTCTTGGTTTTATTGAGTTCATCTTTCAGCCTTTAATTAATTTAAGTCTCAATTGTCTAGAGAAATTCCTCTCGTTTATGTTTTTAAGAATCCCACAATAGCGCTACTTTAACAAACATTAATGGAAGAATTATTGTCTTTAATTCTTTGGAATTTTTAAGATTTGTTTATAAATGTTTTTTGTTCAGGTTCTTCAATTAAAGAACAAGATTGCTGAAACTAAAGGAGACGGTTACCCTGTAGATGCTCAAAAGCTCATTTACAACGGAAAGGTTTTAGATGATGAGAAAACTATCGGTGAAGTAAATATTGTACCGGGAAAATTTGTTGTTGTGATGGTTGTAAAGGTTTATTTTTTAATTTTTAAAAAATATTTTGAGCTTTTTGTTTGCTTTTTAAAAGTCAAAATGGTTGAATTTATTTAATTAATATTCTTTTAATTTTAAGAAGCATGTGCCAAAACCTTCTGTTACTTCGACAACAACTACTTCAACTGATGGAACTAAAAAAGCTACAGAAGGGGAAGCTAAGAAAGAAAAGACACCACCACCAAAGGATAATAAACAGGCTGAGGGTATAAATTAATTAAGAAAACCATTTTAACTCTTATTGACTATTTTCTCTTCTCATGTTCTCTTTTTTAGTCCCTGCTGAATATCAACAAACTGTGGAGAATATTACAGCAATGGGTTACCCTCGTGAAGAAGTTATTCGTGCACTTAAGGCTGCATTTTTTAATGCTGATCGTGCTGTTGAGTATTTATGTACTGGAATTCCTGAAGGGTTAAATTTAGTCCAAGGAGCAGGTTTTCTTTGAATAAACACTTTATTTTTAAATTTTTAAAGGAGAGGCGAGTGGCGATGAAAGTGGAGGTGAATCAAATGCTAATGAAGGAGAAGGTGCTCAGGGTGGTATTGATTTTTTGGGAAATCTTCCTCAATTTGCGCTTTTACGTGAGATGGTATTTTGTTTTTATTTATTTTGTAGTGGGTTTTTAAGCAAAAGGAAATTCCTTTTTTTAAATATGTATAAACATTTTTTGATAATTCCCTGAATAAGTTGTGGTGTAGTGGTTGAGTGTTGTGTTTACTTTTAGTGTGTTGAGGTTCGAAGCCGACTGATGACATTCTGTTTGTTTATTAATAGTAGACCGCTCTAGCATTTTTTTAAGTTTTTAAATTAATTTTTTTAGGTTTAAGGAGTCTTAGAGAAATGTTTCAACTTTTAAGTTTATACCTATAAAAACTTTTAGATTCGTACTGACCCAGCAGCCTTGCCACAAATTCTACAACAAATTGCAGAAAATAGACCTGAACTTATGGAAATGATTCGTAATAATCAGGTTTTATTTATTTTAAATTATTATTTATTTCAATTTTTAAAGGAACAATTTCTTGCTCTTTTAAATGCTGGTGAAGCTCAGCCTGTCGCTCCCGCTGCTGCTGCTGTTGGTGGTGGAGGAGGAGGAGAAGCAGCAAATCCTGGAGGACCTCAAGTTGTTTCGATTCCTATGTCGGCAACTGATCGTGAAGCAATCGAGCGACTATGTGGTATGGGATTTCCTGAACAGTTGGTAATTGAAGGTAAATTACGTTTTTTAAATTATGCGTTTAAAAATCCGCAAATTTTGTCCGCAAGTTAAAATATTTATTTTCTATGAAGCAACTATTTTTCACATATTTATTTTGAGAATATTTTTACAAGCTTGTAAAGGAATTGTTATAAATTTGTAGTTAAACCTCCAAAAATAGGTTTAAAAAATGTTAAAATAATTGCGGACAAAAATTGCGGACTTTTTTGCAAGCAAGTAAGAAGCATCTAAATAGGCCATTTTTACTTTTATTAACCAAAAAGAATTAAATAAAGCTTAATTTAACACAGCATATTTGGCCTGCGACAAAAATGAGGATCTTGCTGTTAATTATATTTTGCAGAGAATGGAAGAGAATCAAGGAGGGAATTAAATTTAAAATTAAAAAAAAATTGTTTCAAAAAAAAACCATCTGTTTTTTTATAAATATATTTTAAAAAAATATTTAAAATTAAGGCTAAAAGAGTGCGATTGATTAGAGGGAAAATAATTAATAAATAAAAAAAATCTGATTTATTTTTAATTAATTTTATTTTTTATTTTATATATTTTATGTTCTCTCATTGTTTTTTTTTAATCCATTTTTTTATTAAATTAATTCTCAGGAGGAAATGCTCTCATCTTTTTGTTTTCCTGATCCTACTCTTTTGCTTTATGCGATCAATAAAATTAACCAGTGTTGGCGATTATATTTTGGACATTTCCACACATGGTCAGTTCAACGCAGAGCTTTATTGCAAAGAATGAACTTCTGCTGATGTTTTGCAATCATTAGAGGGCGCTACGACAAATGAAGATCGGCACTTGAGGATATGACAAATGAGGACGACAAAAGAGGACGACAATTGAGGACGCGACATAAGAGGACGAAAAAATGAAATAAAAAAATTAATTAAAAATTAAATAAAAAAGAAAAAAAAGGGTAATAATTAAAAATAATTTTAAAAATTTTATTTTTTTAAGTTTTTAACTTAATGATTTTTACTCTAACTATTAATTTTAGTTTTTTTATAATTTTAATCTCGTCCTCATTTGTCGTCCTCTTTTGTCGCGTCCTCAACAGTAATATCCTCAAGTGCCGATCCTCATTTGGCGCAACACCCATTAGAGGAGTAAATAAGCTCAAATAAAGAGCATTCTGATTAAATAAACTGAGTGGCAATGAACTGACCCAGCGACAAAAGGTTTTATTAATTTTTAAAATTTATTTTCTTTTGTTTCTTTTCTAAATTTTAAAATAATTTATTCAAATAAATTTTTTAAATTATTTTTTTTGTTAGTAATTTTACTAAAATTGTCGCCATTTTTTTTCTCGTTTTTAAAAGCAACAAAAGAAAAAAAAAGTTTTTTTTATTTTTGAGAGGCGCATTTTCCCCTTCTCTTTTTTTTCCTTTTCTTTCACATATTTATTCTGTGTAAAATGCCGGCAAATGAGAGAGGCATATGGTCCTTTTGCTTTATGTCTCTTTTTCCTTTCTTTTTGTTGTTGTTAACCACCACTTATTGCTTTTTTAAAATAACTGAAAAACTGACAAGAATGAGAAAAGAACATAAGTTTTTTTCTCTAACTTTCTCTAACACTCTCTCTCATTTACCTTATATTTTCCTTTCTTTTACTTTCCACCTTCTTTTCTTTGTAAACTTTTTTCTTTTATTCTTTTCTTTTTTTTCTATTGTTTGAGTGACTGGAGTGATACAAAAAAATAAACTTTTTTTCCTTTATTTCCTTTTACTTTTCTTTTAGGCCCTCGTTATCGACCAATTCATTCTCGTCGCTTCCAACTTCCCCTCCAGAAAATAAAAAAAACTTTAACAACTCCCAGCGCTTCCAAAAAATGTTTGTCTGTGTGTTTTTGGAAGAAAAATACTTTTTTTTCTTTTTTTAAAAATATTTTTCGATTTTTATATTTCTTTTTTCTTTTCTTTTTTTGCTATTCCGCCCCCACTTTTTTTTTTTTTTTTTTTGAAAAACTCCAAAATTGGGAAAAAGGAAGGGGAAAATGTGCTGGTCCTTATAAAGAGAAAAAAGAGGACTTTCTCTTTTTACAGCTTTTTTAAACATTTTTGAGTGCGAAATAACAGAAAAATTTAAATTTTGTAGTCAAAAAAGAGGAAAAAGGTTTTTTTAATTTCTACAAAAATTAATTAATTTATTTTTAATTTTAGAATAAATTTAAAAATTATTTATTTTCTTTTACTTCAATTTTGGACTTTAATCATTACTTAAATGCTAATAACAAAGCTTTAGACGAGAGGAAAGACAAAAATTAATTGTTTTGTGTACATCTATGGTTTGTTTTTTATTTTTTAATTTTCTAAAAATTAAAGGAATTTTCTTTTTTATTTTTTAATTAAATTAATTTAATTATTTTGATGTATTTTAATTATTTAAAATTTTAATTAGAATGTTCTCCTTTCTTTTAGGTTATTTTTTAGACTTTTTTTAACAAGTTGTCCTTGTCCAAATATTTTAAAATCATTAATTAATTTTTCTTTAATTAATTGTTATTTTAAAAAAATGTCCTTCAATCCCTGAGAGAAAAAAGTTTTAAAATATTAACGCTTTACTTAACCTTTTTTTTAAAATTTTTCTATTAAAAAATGTATTTAACCTACTTTAGGTTACACTTTTAAAAGCTCTATTTTTCTTTTTTAATTTAATTTAAAGGTGAATGGCAACTATTATTTTGTTTATTCAAAAGGAAAGACGCAAAAAACGCCAATTTTCTCCAAATTCTTTTACAAAATTCAAAACATTTCAATTATTTAAAATTTGCCGAAAAAGAATAAAAACTGTCTTGAATTTGTTGGAAAAAGACATTCCTTTATTTTGTTGTCAAATATTTGGCAACGCTTCCAGTGTTTTTGAGAAGGCGTTAGTCGCCGAATGCCGTAAGAATTTTTATTTTTGAAGAATTAAATTTTTTTAATTTAATTTCTTTTTTTATAGCTGCGATTGCAGGCTCTTCTGCCTTTTCACAGAAAGAAGGAGGCACATTGAAGTCCTTTGGAGAAAACGATTATTGGTTTGTGATATTTTTTATTACTTTTTTTGTGCTTTTAAAACCTTTTTTATTCCAAAACTTGAAAGTTGTATTTTGGTGTAGTGGGTTAGGTTTCGGTCTATGGAGTGGAAAGGTGGTGGTTCGACCTCTTTCGCTTGTTAATTGTATTTTTATTGGTTATTTTTGGTTAGATAATTTTGAGAGACTTTTTTCTTACTTTTTACTGACTACCAAATTTTTTCCCAAATTTCTAACCTACCCATTCCCCAAAAATAAAATTTTAAAAACTTATATTTTAGGTCACAGACGACGAGCGTCGAGCAAAACGCCGGTTCCTTACTCTCATGCGTGGATTTGACACAGAGGACTTGGAAATACTTAGAAGGGTTTTTCAATTGTTTTAAATAATATTTTTATTATTATTAAGGCAGTTGAGTCTGTTGGCATTGATATTAAACAATGCGCTCCAGGTCCTCCCATGGACCTTATCGAGGAAAGGGAAAGCAGCACCAGTGAGGAGGAGGAGGAATTAGAACCTGAGGCTGTTCCAGGTTGTTCAACAACTGTTTTAAGTACAAGGCCTAGACATTCCATGAGGTTTATATTTTTATTTTTTAATTTAAAAGTGGTTAGGTAATTTTTGTTTTCGAATCCCTCCATTTGAGTCTCAGAAGATGTATTGAAATTATACTTTGTTTACAAAATTTAACTTCTATAGACCTTTTAATAACCAATTACTAGGGTTGCAAATTTTAGTTGCTAAAAAACTCAAAATAGTGACTAAAATAGATGCCCAAAAAGAGTCAGAATAGTTACTAAAAATCGAAAAAAGTCCAAAATAGTTACAAAAATAGTTGCTAAAAATTTAGTTTTATCCACAAATTTTAACAAAAAATCAAATAAAATCGATCAAAAACGAGTTTCAAAATTACTGACTATATAAAATTCGAGATTTTGTGGGGTGAACCTTTGCCTATTGTCTGAGAGAATGTTTTTATACACTGACCTAACCGGGAGGGATCCCGTGACGGGATTTTTTCAAAAAACAAGATCGGGACCGGATCCCGTGGGGTAAATTCAGAAAAATCTCGTTCCCGAAAAATCCCAAAAATCCAAAAAAAACGGGATTTGGGACCTGGATCCCGGAAAATCCCGTCGGGATCCCGTCCCCTGTCGGTTTCTAGTCAAAATTGTGACTAAAATACTGAAAAAGTCCAAAATAGTTTACAAACTTTTTTTCCCAAAAAAAGACCAAAATAGTTTTTAATAGTTACATATAGTTGCTTTCAAATCAATGAAAACATACTCAATTATGTGTTTTTTGTGCATATCTCAACTTGTACAGTTAGCAAAAAAAATAGTTAAAAAACTAAAATTTGCAACCCTACCAATTACAATCAAAATAAAATAAACATGTTGACTATCATTCCAATAGTAGGGTATTGAATGTTTTTTTTTTGAGACTCAAATGGAAGAGGTGAAGAAAATAAAAATTCCAAAAAATTATTTTCTTTAATTAAAAAAAAAAAAGACAAATGGAAAGGGACAGAATACTTTTTCAACGACAAAGAGTTTCTACAGTGGCAGAAATTCAACCACAAGGAGGAGGAATTGGAACATTAATAACAACACAACAAATAGACAATAAACAATTGGGAAATTATCAAAGGCGTTATTCAACAAATAGATATAATAATAGAAAAATTAGTGGTTATAGTAGTGGAAGGTTTGTGTGTCTTTTTTTGTTAATTTTTTAAGAGGAAGGAGAAGGGTATTTTCTGATCTTTTGGCCTTTATTCTTTTCTCTTTTTCTTTCATTTAACTACAAATGGTCAGAGGACATAATGGTCAGGCAGTAATGTAGGAAGTAATTGGATATATAAATTGACCATTATGGCCAACTGACTAATTGTAAGTAAAGGAGAAAAAAGGGAAAGAAATGCAAGCGGTTAACTTGAAATTACATTAATTGTTCTTTGAAATAAAAATGGAAAGAGAAAGGATTTTTAAATTAACCAAAGGGTCGAGGGTTCGACCCCTACTGGCAGTCAACATTTTTAATTTAATTAAGAGTTTTTATTTTAATTTTTTAGACGTTGTGCAATGTTAAATAACCCTGAAGAACCGGAAAAAGAAGAATTCTGCGTTATTAATCCAACAAAAACAACTAAAAATTATGTAAAAAATGAAATAGTAGAACCTTGTATTAATAGTAGAATACCCCCTCCTCCCCCAGATTCTATTGCAACAGATGCAGAAACACAAAAATTACTCCCTCCCCCTCCGCAAACAACTAATTCTGGAGGACCAGACAGTGGCCTTATACCTCAGATTGATAAGTTGGTTATTTTGTAGTATGCACCGAAACGTCCGAGGGGAATTTTTTGTCTTGCATCGAGCTGTCCATTAAGTTTTCTATTGGCCCTAATGTCCTTGCGATTTTATGTTGCTTAGAAAAATAATATTTTTAAAAATTTAAAGGCCAATGTCTATGCCTTACCTTTGTTGTAAAATGTGGCGTTGGAAGGACTTACAAGTAGATGCAGCTTTGCATAGGCTTGACCCACTCCCTTGGTGTCGATTTGGAAGAGGTTTTTTTTTAATTAAATTAACTTTTTCTTTTAAAGTAACAATAAACAATGCTACTGTTTCTTGTTGTAATCCTTATCATTATGCTCTTTGGATAAGACGTTTATTTTATTAAAATTTATTTGTTTTAATTCATTTTTTAAGCGGAAACTGTATCTTCAGATGAGCTGAGTATTAGTTCTGGTATTTTAGCTAATGGAGGAGGTGGTGGTGTTACTGGTCGACTTTCAAGTATATTTTTTATTTTTCTTAACCTTTGGGAAGGGAACCGTTTTCCTCTTTTTCCAGGTCTCTTTTGTTTAAGGGCTTAAGTTATGTAATTAATTAAAAGTATACTCATATGGTTTGTAGGGTAGTGTAGTGGTATCGCTCTAGATTTTCTTCTCCTAGGGTCGTGGTTCGACCCATCTCGTATGCAATCTTTTTAATTCCAATAATTTAATTATTTTTCCTTCAGATGAGGCAGCAGACGCAACAATAGGTCATGTTCGTACAGCATTTCAACATTCCTTAAAATCAGAAATGAAAGCAACACAAATACAACAACAGAATGATTCATCTAAACCACCTTTAACACCTCCGGAGCCTCCTCCTACACAAGATATTCAAATGGGAAATCATCTACCTTCTGTTATGAGCGCAAAGAGAAGAGTTTCTCATAGTGTACATCATCAAGCAATGTGTAAGTGTTAAATATTTTTAAAAATACGTTTTTGGTTCATCCACACCAAAATTGAATTCGCCCATTTCAGTGCGGAAAATTGAGTGCGCACATAATTGCTACTCAATTTCTGGCACTGAACAGGGAGGAGAAGCAGACCGAAAAATACATATTAAAATTTAGCTTGGGGCAGAATGGCAAGGTGGCAATTTAATGAAAGAGTTGGTGATGTAATAACATTAATTGGGCAATTTGCTTTAATTGGACAAGTTGCTGGAACTGTATTTGATGGGCAAGATGTAAAGTGTCCTTGGGATCTTGATAATTTTACTTCTTTTGCTTTAATTCGACAACCATCGGATGAATCCTCTGAAGTTTTTGATGAAGTTTGGCTTTACAATAGGTTTGCTTTTTAAATTATATTGGGTGGTTAGGATGTTTCAGTGCCAATTTTGGGACCTTTCGATATCAAGTTTGGCATAAACGGCACTGAAGCTCCAGAATTTTAAATAATTAATTTAATTATTTTTTCCTTTTTTTCAGTAGTAACCAACCATTATTTATGTGTATTTCCAAAAATGCTTCAAAAATAGCATCCAGTGAAGCTCCAAATATTCGTAGATTATCTCCCGGTTATTGTATTCGTGTACATCGAGTATCTAATTTATCATCATCAACTCCCCGTTCACCCCAACATCAACAACAACAAGCAATTATTGCTAATGATATTTCTCCACAACAACAACATTTAATTGGAGGAGGAGGAGGAGATATAACAACAACAACAACATCTCCTCAAATACAAACAGGATCAGTTTCAATGTTAACAATAAGTATAGGTTCGGGTTGGGGTGCAAATTATGATCAAAAAGCTGTTGCAAACCTTGAATGTCGTTATGAAGTGATTTTTAATTGAAATTTTAGTTCTTTTTTCTTCTTTGTTCCGTCCTCAAAAACACTTAAAATAAGCCAAAAATTATTAAAAACGTACGTCCAGAAACTTCCCTTTTCTTTGTTTTTATAAAAGATTTATATCAATATTATAAATAATATCGAATTTATTGTCTCCTCCGGCCATTTTTTAAGATCTCATTGCTTCACTCAATTTTGCATTCACTCGTTTAATTGATAAAATATATTTATTGTTTTTTTTCAATTATGGATAATAATTAATAGATAAATTATTTAAGACATTAAAAATTATTACCCAATTACATTTATTTTACTTACCCTTTTATATTCTTAACATTTTAATTTTGGTATTTTGTAATTTTGCCAATCGAACTTTTATGAAATTATCTCTGTCTGCCTAAATATTTTTTCCATTATATTTTCTTTATCATCTTTTTTGTATTTTTTTTCTTTTCACATTCACTTTTCATTTATTTTTCTTTCATTGAATACTATATTATGAAATTATTTATTTCTCTCTTTTATTTAGATGACATTGCCTGGTACAGAGGAGCACTAAATCTCCTCATTTTATTGAATTGTTTATTTACTTTCTTGTTTTTTATAGATCTTAAATTATAAATGAATCTCCAGACATGATTAATAAATTGACTTTCAATATATTTTTTAATATTTTATTCTTAATTATTCTGTTCCTGCCAGCAAATGCGAATCAAAATCCTTGTGCTAAAATTGAAAAGGCATTTTCTGAGTTAGACGGAGGAAATTCGGTTTAATTTTTATTTTATTATAATTTTTAACCTTTTTTTTAATTAAAGGTCTGTCAATGCTCTTTGACTGATGAAACCTCACAAAATTTTTCAAATAAAATATGGATTGGATGTACTCGTCAGAAAATGCCAGCCATTTTTCGAGCTCTTTTGTCTTTAAACGACACAAAAATTGATCATTTACATGTCTGGAATTCTTTAATTAATATCTTACCAAAAGACATGTTTTCTAAAATTAAAGTGGATAAATTAACTATTGAAGCTTCAAGTGTTGGGATAATTCGAAAAGATGCTTTATCTAACGTTGAAAAGTCTCTTAAAGGTTTCTTTATTTTTTTTTAATATTTAAATAATTTATCCTCTTCATAGAGTTAAGTCTTCGTAACAACATTTTAAAGTCAATAGACGAAAAAATATTTTTAAATTTGACTTCTCTTAAATCATTGGATCTCAGCGGCAATAAACTAAGCCAACTAAAGAGTGCCCATTTTTCGAAACTTGCCAATCTGGAAATACTTTTTTTGGACAATAATCAGCTTACAACGTTAGTTTTTTTAATTATTTTTTTTCTATAAAAAAATTTTATAGACTTGATGACGGCCTTTTCACTCCATTAACTAAATTGCGAACTTTAAGTATTTCCAACAATCGATTGAAAAAAATTACAAGGTTTGACCTTTAAATTCTAAATTAAAATTTATTTTTTATTTTAGAGATGTTTTTAAAGGGTTTCCAAATCTTGAAACGCTAAGCTTGCAAAGTTGTTATTTTTATTTCTTTTTTTGTTAATTTTTATCATTTTTAGATAATTATATTGAGTCAATAGATGATGACGCTTTTTCCAATCTTTTTTCTCTTAAACATTTGGATCTTTCAAATAACAGGATTGGACAGGTTTGGCGAATTATTATATTTTTAAAATAATTTTGAGCTTGTTAAAAAAATAGCTACGATGTTAAAAACATTTAAAAACTTCCTACAGCCAAAGGGGTTCGAACCCGACCCTACCATGTCATATGCGCAAACATTCGCACTGCGCCACAGCATTCCCAATAACGAAGCATTTAATTGTCCTACTTATTTTAATTTTTTCAGATAAAAATAATTGGAAATGCCAAACTTGAAACTCTCTTTCTTTCAAATAATTTATTTACACAATTAGAAGATGTTCATTTACATAATCTTACCGGACTTGTTACTTTACATTTGGAAAACAATAAAATAGCAAAACTTTTTAATAATGATTTTAAATTATTGCAAAAAAGCCAAAAACTTTCTTCTTTAATTTTGGACGGAAATAACATTTCCTGGATCGATTGTCACACATTTGAGCCAATAAAAGACGAATTGACTGTTCTGTCATTACAAAAAAATAAAATATCATCATTTTCGTGTTCTTCTACAAACGATCCTTTACGTAAATATTTTGTTTTAATTTAATTTAAAAATGGTCATAAGCCATTTGGGTCAATTTTTAAGAAAATTATTTTATTTTAGCTTCAAAAATTTATTTGGATCGTCCTGTATTCGAATCACTCCATTCTCTTAAAAAATTATTTCTTTCCTATAACAATATTACATCAATAAATGAAGGAGATTTAAATGGATTATCTTCATTACAAGAATTAAATTTAGACAATAATAAAATAAATAAAATTGCAAAAAAAAGTTTTGAGGAAATTAAAAAATTAAAAAAATTATTTTTAAATAACAATTTGCTTTATTATTTGCCAAAAGGAATTTTTGATAATTTGGACATTTTAAATTTAATTGCTGTTGATATTTCTGAGGTAATTTAATTTTAGAGGGGAATTTTTTTAATTATTTATTTACTTTTTTTTTTATTTATGGGAAAATTTTAATTAATTTTGTAAATTTAAAAAATATTTTAATTAAATAGCAGAAATTAATTTTTTGATTTAAAAAAGGTCAAAACTCATTTAGGTCAATTTAAATTAAATATTTTTTAATTATTCCTTTAAATTTCAGAATAATTGGGAATGTATTTGTGAACAAGAATGGATAGGTTCTTGGCTTTCTTCAATTAAACAAGCAAATACACCTTCGGGTACCTTAGGCTGTTTAATTGGAAAATGTGAAAATATTCAACAACAAGAAATAAATAAAGAAAAAGAAGAAAATGTTGCTAAAAAAGAAGAAAAACCTTTTGAAAATAATTACAAAAATTGGATACGCTTAATTGCCTGTATTTTGGCCATAACAGCAATTTTATTTTTAATAATTGCTGGGTATATTTACATCCAAGAAAATCGTCTGTTAATACCGTTCTCATCTTCGGATACTGTAAATTTAATTTGTGACGAAAAAGAAGAAATTGGAACGTCAACAATATTTTCTTTTCCAAATCCTTTAAATAATAATTTAAATAAAAATAATTTTATTCCTTCATTGTCAGTACAGTCTAAAGCTGGAAAAGTTGTTATTGCAAAAGAAGAAGAAGAAAAGAAGGGAGAAAAGAAAGAAAAGAAAGTAGTTAGATTTAAATAAATTAAATTAATTTTTATTTCTATTTATATCTCATTTTAATTAATTCTATTTTTAAAAAAATGTGCAAAAAAATGTTTAAATTTTTGAAATTAAATTTCTTCTTTTTTCTTCCTTACAAAATTAATTAATTAAAAAACCTCTAATAAAGAGAAATCTTTTTCATAACATTTTTAAATTCATTAGGTGTTACTTGCCCTTTGCTAGAACATTCTGCTATTGAAATCATTTCCTTAAAAAGAATAAACTATTTTTAATTTTAAAAATTAAATAAAAAGGTTAAAAAAAAAAGAAAATTGACATAGGGTTAAACATAAAGCCCCTTCTTTACCCTAATTATAAGTTAAAACCCTTAATTTAAATGTAAAAGGAAACCTTAAGTTCATCTTCATCCAATTCTTCTCCTAATTCTTTAGTTACTCTTTTTAAATCCTCTACATCGATAAATCCTTTCACGTCAGAATCAAAAAGGTGAAAAGCTGTCTGAATTTCATCCCCAATTTTATTGTCAATTTTTAAACGGTCAGAGAGTAAATTGGCCAATTCTTGGACAGTAAATGCTTCTGTTAATTAATTAAAAAATATTTTTATTAAATAATTAAACCTTGATTTATTGAACGAGCTGCTGAATCTTCCAACATTTGTGACATTAATTTGTTTACCTAAAAAGGAATTTTTTCTATTTAAAATGATTTTAATTTAAAGAAACCTCTTCTTGTCTTGGTTCTAATCCTAGTGCTCTCATAACAATCTAAAAAAAGAATATATTGAAGGAAAAGTAGAAGAAAAAGAATTAAAATCGATAGACCACTCTTGGTATCAAACCAGAACCTGTTGTTTTTAATTAAACGAATTATCCGACTTAACCACCCTCCACATTTAATATTTTGAGACAATTAATACTTAAAGGGAAAGATGATACAAGAGACACCCCAAAACAGACACAAAACACCCAAACCGGTTCATAACCAAAAAAATACAACAAACCTTAAGCTTTTTGATGTTAATAAAACCACTACCAGATTTGTCACAATCAGCAAATATTTGTTCAATATTTTCTTTAGTGAGAAGATCATCTTTCTGAACTGTCAAAATAGAAGAAGAAGAACAAGAAGTGCTACTCGAACTCATCAAACAAAAAAGTTAAAATTTTAAAGATAGAAAAAAAAAAGAAAATTATTCTACATTTTGATATAGAAAAAAAACAAACAATTCTACAATAATTATCTTTGGTATAGCCAAGAAAAACAAACAAAAAAAAAAAAAAAGAAAGAAATATAATAAATAATAATTAAATATATAGAATTTCATATATATCAAATATATTTCCTCTATATATACTCGCATTGTTTTTGTGTTAAACAAGGGGAAAAATACATTAATAATAATAAAATTCTTTTGAAAGGTTAAGGAGTTTTTTTTGTTTTGTTTTTTAATAAATAAATAATAACCCTCCATTTCCTCTCAAATTCTTTTTTCTTTTCCATATAAATCGTTAAATAATAATATTATTGTGTTGAGATCAATTAATTAGCGGCTAGCACCCTCACGGAAACGGGAACGTTTCTCTGAATATAATTAGAATAATTTTAGTTAAATTAAAACAAAAAAGAAAGGTTTGAACAGGTAAAGTTAGAACTTAAATTTAATAACAGTTACTTAAAGAGTAAATATTTTAATAAAATCATTCTCCATAAGAATGGGCCTTAATAAAATGAGAAAATTTAACCATTATATTCCTTGCTTTCACGCCATTCAGTATCCATAATAAGCATTCCAAAATGGTGTTGAACCATTTGAACAGCATAAAAACTTCCAACAACACGAACGGCAGCCTCGATAGAATTTTTGTCGCTTTGATTGAGATCTTCTGGAACTTTGATAGTTGCTCCTGAAGGAAAAATAAGTAAAATAAAATAAGAAAAGAATAAAAATAATTACCACTCTTCAATTGAAGTCGCTTAACCTAAAAATGATAAAATTGTTTCTTTAAAAGTTAAGATTCTTACATTTTGACCATTTTTTCCAATAATACGACCAACGACCTTGCTCGGAACAATTGCCTCACAAGTAAGAAAAATTTCTTCAGCATTCATTTTCTGATTCTCTGCGACCCTTAAAAATAAACATAAACAAAATTTAAATAAATAAAACAAACTTTCTGAAGACCCAAAAGAGCGCCTTAATAGTGAAATTAAACAAAACATAACAAGAAAAACAAACCCTAGAAACTTGAAAGTCATATCCAGAAATGAACACTCCACGTTGATCTGGACTTGGAGGATGTCCAACAACAACGTTATTATTCTTTTTGTGTCCATTACCATTAACTTGAACTGTCTCACAATTTCCCAAAGGAATTGGTGTCTCAATTTCCCCATTCAAATCATTAACCTCTTCTTGAAGATTATCAGAAGCAACAGCCGAAGATCCAACTTCAATACAAGTGGCAGTACTTTTAGTATTGTTGTAACTATTTTCCTGACTAGCATCAATAGAATTACATGTATTCTGCTGCACTGAAGATGAAGATGGAGTTGGATCACGATCTCCTTCAATTCTTATTATAGCACTAAAAATTGTAGTTAATTTAAATCTAAAGTTAGAGTTAAACCCGCTTTCCGCAATAACACTTTTGATTGTTTGACCCTAAATAATTAAAAGTTCAAAATATTTTTTAAAACAAAACCTTAGATCCAATAAGAATACCAACAATCTGATTAGGCACATACACTCTTGTTTTGATGTGAATTGGATTAGGAAATGTATTTTGCGGCACAATAGGAATGCTATTTGCAGAGGCAAATTGATAACCCGTAGAAGTTTGAAAGTTAGCAACCGTTGCTGGACTTTGAATATAAAGAGACTGCGGATTTAAGCCTAATTGAATTGGAGCATTATAGGCAGTTGAATAAGTGCCATCACGAGAGACAACTGGAACACCTTGAGTCGGAATATACGGACCGATATTATCTATCGGATTGACGATCATTCCTTGGGCACTATAGTATTGCTTAAAGATTATTTTAAACTTAACAAATATTAATAAAATAAACCTTTTCTGGATACTCTAAATGGGAAGATAATGGATCATAAGTAGCCAAATTTCGACAAAAGCGTGATCGTTTATCTGAAATAATAGAATTGAAAAGGGCTTTGTAGAAAAGCAATAGCAATACGTTTAAATTTAACCATTATATTCCTTGCTTTCACGCCATTCAGTATCCATAATAAGCATTCCAAAATGGTGTTGAACCATCTGAACAGCATAAAAACTTCCAACAACACGAACGGCAGCCTCGATAGAATTTTTGTCGCTTTGATTGAGATCTTCTGGAACTTTGATTGTTGCTCCTGAAGGAAAAATAAGTCAAATAAAATAAGAAAAGAATAAAAATAATTACCACTCTTCAATTGAAGTCGCTTAACCTAAAAAAAATGACAAAATTAATTCTCAAAAAATTAATTTCTTACATTTTGACCATTTTTTCCAATAATACGACCAACGACCTTGCTCGGAACAATTGCCTCACAAGTAAGAAAAATTTCTTCAGCATTCATTTTCTGATTCTCTGCGACCCTTAAAAATAAGCATAAAAAACTACAGAAGTAAAACAAACTTTTTGAAGACCCAAAAGAGCGCCTTAATAAATAGATTAAATCAAAAATAACAAGAAAAACAAACCCTAGAAACTTGAAAGTCATATCCAGAAATGAACACTCCACGTTGATCTGGACTTGGAGGATGTCCAACAACAACGTTACTGTTCTTTTTGTGTCCATTACCATTAACTTGAACTGTCTCACAGTTTCCCAAAGAATCAGAAACTGGTGGTTCAATTTCCCCATTCAAATCATTAACCTCTTCTTGAAGATTATCAGAAGCAACAGCCGAAGATCCAACTTCAATACAAGTGGCAGTACTTTTAGTATTGTTGTAACTATTTTCCTGACTAGCATCAATAGAATTACATGTATTCTGCTGCACTGAAGATGAAGATGGAGTTGGATCACGATCTCCTTCAATTCTTATTATAGCACTAAAAATTGTAGTTAATTTAAATCTAAAGTTAGAGTTAAACCCGCTTTCCGCAATAACACTTTTGATTGTTTGACCCTAAATAATTAAAAGTTCAAAATATTTTTTAAAACAAAACCTTAGATCCAATAAGAATACCAACAATCTGATTAGGCACATACACTCTTGTTTTGATGTGAATTGGATTAGGAAATGTATTTTGCGGCACAATAGGAATGCTATTTGCAGAGGCAAATTGATAACCCGTAGAAGTTTGAAAGTTAGCAACCGTTGCTGGACTTTGAATATAAAGAGACTGCGGATTTAAGCCTAATTGAATTGGAGCATTATAGGCAGTTGAATAAGTGCCATCACGAGAGACAACTGGAACACCTTGAGTCGGAATATACGGACCGATATTATCTATCGGATTGACGATCATTCCTTGGGCACTATAGTATTGCTGCTAAATATAAAAATTAGGTAGTGTAATCTGGAAAAAAATTCGTAAGGTTAGAAAGAATTAATACATTAAACCCTTATTTTTCGTGAAAAAAAGAAGAGAGGAAGATGGTCAATCTAATTAGAAGAAAAAGAAAACAACTCGCCTGATAAAAAAACAACTATATGTCTAGAGTTAAAGAAGAAAAGGAATTTCTGGCATTTCGTTTATATACTAATACATTTTAATTGAATACTACAGTATAATATAGAATTAAAACTTGGAATCAGAACTTTGAAGCAATTTAGCATAAATCAGAATAAACTTAAAACTTTGAATAAAATCAGAATAAACTGAAACTAAGAAAGAGAATTAAAATATAATCAGAATAAGAGAAGCATCAAATAAAACTTGAAATCGAATTAAAGTTCAAGCTTTAAAAAATCAGAATCAAGATTAAACTAGAAGCGAAAGAAGTAAAAGCATGTTTATGTTCTCTGCCATCTCTTGTCCACGCACTATTTTCATGATTAACATAATCGCTGAATCACATTAAAGTTCAATATCTCAAAAAAGAATAAATCTTACAAAATACCAAAATTTACATTTAAAATGGTTTAATTGTATTTAATTATTTTTTATTACTTTTTTAATTCTTTTCTAGTTCAAAGTTTAGCTTCCATTAAGTTCGTTTTTTTATAAAAAATGTATTTTATTTTTGTTTATTTTTCAGACCTTTTTCCCCCTTTTCGCCAATGATTCATTTTCATTAAATTATCAAACAATAAAAAAAAATTAAAAAAAACCTTTTTTCCTTACACATCCATGGAAATTGTGTAGAATTATTTAATAGTACTTTTAGACGAACATCTGTCCTTTATTAATTTTTTTCCTTTATTTATTTAAATACACTAAAATCCATTTTTGCCTTAAAAATATTTTTTATTTTCTTTTGAATTGAATTGATCTGTAACGCTCCAATATCGAAAAAAGAAAAATTTTTTCTTAAAGAAGCAGCCGTGTTATACCGCCTACTCCATTCTTGAGAATATAGAGGGACAGTTGTCTCTCTTTTTACCTAAAAACATTTTCCCTTTTTACCATTAAATTGATAAAAATAAATATATAAAAACGAAGAAGATGTATCATAAAATGAGTTTTTAAAAATCTCTCAGGGAGGATGTGCGTTAAAGCATTTGACAATGGAAGAAAAGCCAACTTATTAAGTTTTGGCGTTCTTTCGCTCACAAAAAAAGTTTTAAACGCATACTAAAATCAAACACATTGACCAGAATTTAAAAACTTTTTTCTTTTACAAATCAGAAGAAGAGAAAAAAAAGTTTTATTTCTCTTACCACATCTAAACTATTTCCTTTTTTCTCTAACAAAAATTAAAACTTGAGCATTTCCGGAAACTTTTATAGTAAGAGATTCTTTTTTTCTGCACCTTTTTCTATTTATTGTCTTTCCCAACAAAAATAATTTAAGATAAGCTTAACAACATTTTTGACTAGAAATTTTTTCTTTTTCTTTTTTTTTACATTTTTACTTCTTACATACATATATCCACTTAAAGAGAAGAGAATTGTTGATTTAAAGCTCAAAAAAGCTTTTCTTTCTTCCTATTTTTTGCTTCTACCATTTTATTATTTGTATAACTCTCACTCTCTCTCTCTATAGTAAATATATAATCTCAATATCAACTAAACATCCAGTTTTGATTTTCTAATTATTATTTTATTATTTTCTAAAAATGCCATCGCAAACAGGTAAAATGGCAATTTTTAATTTTAATTAAAAATTATTTTTTTAAAGAGATTAAAGAAATTTTCAATCTTTATGATGAGGGTAAGTTTTAAACATTTTAAAATATAATAGAGCCTTATTTTGTTTATTTAACTTATTTTGTGCCTTTCTTCTATATTTTATTTTTAATATAAGAACCCCTTCTAGTAGATGGGACTTTAATTAGAGGATTTTAACCTGTCTAAGGGTTAAAAAGAAATAAGAAAACTGCCTTTAAGTAATAGCCAGTTTTTTTTTTTGCTTTATAATCTCAGTCCTTTAATAATAATCACAGTCTTGTTGCCTTAAAGAGGGGTGTCAGAATATCAATTAAGTATTTCTATTTGTTGGGTCTTCTATTTTACAAATTAATTTTTTTTTAATAGAAACAATTTCTCTTTACTTTTAACGTTATAAAATAGGCTTAAATCAACCTTTTTAGGAAATAAAATAAAAACTTTATTTTCTAACCTTTCTGGTTTTAAATTAATTAATTTTTTAAAGAATTGGATGGAAAAATTGATGGAATTCAAATAGGAGAAGTTATTCGTGCATGTGGTTTAAAACCAACAAACGCCATGGTTTGGAAAGCTGCCGGTCAAGAATACAAAAAGAAAGGTGAAAAACGTTTAACATTTGAGGAATGGATGCCTATTTATGACCAACTTTCAAAGGAGAAAGTAATATAATTTTAAAAAAATTAAAATTGTTTTTCTTTTATATTAAAAGGAAGTAGGTAGCTATGCAGATTTTATGGAAGGACTTAAAGTTTTTGATAAAGATGAAAGTGGTAAAATTATGGCAGCTGAATTAAGGCATGTTCTTCAAGCATTGGGTGAACGACTTAATGCTGAAGAGGTTGGGGAACTTTTACAAGGAGTTGAAGATTCTGAAGGAATGGTCAATTATGATCGTAAGTTTTTTCTTTCTTTTACTCTTTTGTTTAAAAATAGGGGTTCAAAGAAAAAAGATTTGAAATTAATAAATAGAAATTAATAAAAGTAACAAAAATTAAACCTGTCTTAATCCAAAATTATTTAATTGGGACTTCAAAAGTATTTTTCTAGCAATGGACCCAGCATCTTCTTTCATATTTTCCTTTCTAAATTGACATCTTAATATTTCTTTTTCCGGATCATTTCCGGAAGGAAACAAATATTAAAGTTCTATTTAAATAATTACCTCCAATGTTCATTCTCTAAAGCTCTTATTTCAGAATTTGTCAAGAAAGTATTGGCTGGACCTTATCCTGAAGGAGATTAGAAAACTAAAGAAAGATGGGAAAATATTAAAAAGAAAAAAAAATACAAAAAAATTACCCATCAATGTGTTTCCAAGAATTTTATAAAATAACATCCTTTATATGCATTTAAATTCTCATAAAAGAGCGAATTTTTAAGATTTATGATTATACACACACAAACATGTGTGTCTATTAAATATTAAAAATAAATCAGAATTTCTGATTTTTTAGTTAATTTAGAAATTAAATATTTTAAAAATGTTTGTAGAACATTTACACAGTAGGTGTTTTGAAGTATTTTTTTATTTCGATGTTTTGAAGTATTCTTTAAAAAGAACTTCAAATTGCCAACTATAAATAATTAATCCAAAACGTCAATCTGTGTAAAACTTTACATTTCGTCCTATCAGAGCTTTAATTGAGCAATTATGCAGCGTATTTATTTAAGCAGATTTAAAATAATTTCCTGTTATGTTTGAGATTTAAAATATTATTAGTAAAGTCTATTCTTTTAATTTCTTTTTACACTCTGCATAAACACTAGTCAAATCAAGTGCCAAAATTATATTTTGCTTTAAATAAATTATAAAACATTTTTTAAATTAAAAAAAACCTCAGTAAAAACAAAAGGAACAGCTTTTCCATTTTCTCCAATTAAAGGTCTTCTCTCTGTTTGTACTCCTCCTTTAAAGTATGAAAATGTTGGTAATTGTCTACTAGTGGCACTACAATTAATTCTAAAGTGTGTTGCTTCATTAGGAAATTTTCCAACGTCTAATTTTCCTTTAAATTAAACTTTAATTTATTTAATTAAAAATAGAATAAAAATACAGACTATTTTTTAATTTTATTTAAAAAAATTATTCTCTTTTCCATTAACATCAAATACTTTAAATATAAACCCATAATTTCCAAGACTTAATTTTGTTTGAAAAAAATAATAAAATTGTTACCAAATCTCAAATTTGGCAAGGTAAACCTGAAAAGAAAAGGAAATTAAAAAATACAAAAAATTAATTTTTCAACAAACTTTTCACTCAATGCATTAAATACAGGCCTAACATATCGACATTCAGGGCTCCAAGTTGCAAAAAATTCAATAATCCAAACTATTGATTTGTCTTGTTGAAGTGTATTCTTTAAAATATTTAAATTTATTTCTTTAAAAAGTTTAAAAATTAATTTTTTATTTTTTTTTTGTTGTTAATTCAAAATTTATTAAATTTTATTTAACATATTATGATGCTTGAATTAAACAGAAAAAAATTAATAAAATATTTTTAAAACCCCCAATGGGACTAGTAAATAATAAAGGTGGTAGTTTAATACGTTGTTTGTACAAATATTAATAAATCTTACAATTAGAATTTTTAATTTTGAAAAAAAAATTTTTTTTTTCAAGTCCTTCTTTATTATTTAACAAAACCCCCCAATTTAATAGAAAAATCATTTGTTTTGATATTTTTATTATCAAAACTAACAAATATATTTAATTAAAAACTAACTCTGAGTTCCTCTCCACTGAAAAAGTGAACATTTTCAGAATCAGGAGGCAGTGGTTCATCTACCAAGACGTACAGTCCAATAGCCACAGCACAATAGAATAAACCAAGAAGAGGCTTAGCACGATAAAACAGCAAAGCATTTGCAAGTTTAGAATAAAGATAAGCTGTTGAAAGTGTATGCAAATAGCTAGAAGCTCTCCGACATTTCCAGATGACAACAACAGCGAGAAATATGAGAATTTCATGTTCTCTCTTTAAATTTTATTAAATTATAAAATAAATCTTAAATTAAATATACTGTGTCAATGCCTCGTTTATCCGTTCCAAAAAGCATTTCAGAAATTTTAGGAGTCAATTTAGCCAACGGAAATGCAACAGAAAGAAAGATGTTCATCAAATGGTAAGTGTTGAAAATGATTGAAAATTCAAATTCATTTACTCTCTTGCGTAATTCTTCAAGCATTTGTTTAAAATATTTATTTAAATATTTATTCCTTTATAAAATTGACGTTTTATTCTTCTACTGCTTTTTTAGGTATAAAATTAATTTTAATGAATTAATAATTGAGAGATTTCTCCCAATTTTTAACAATAAAAAGAGAAGAAAAAATAAATAAAATAATTGATTTTAACATTAAAAAAATCAAATAATTTTTAAATAAAAAATCAAAAAACTATTTTAATATTTTTAAAAAAATAACAAAAATAAAAGTCATTTTAGTGTAAAAAACCTTTATCAATTAAACCTTTCATCGTTCAAAAAAGAATTAAAATTATCCCCAAAAAAGACTGAAAAAAGACAAAGCTGGAACTTCACCATTTGGAAGAGGATCAGCGCCTCTCTTAAATCCTACAAAAAAAATTTAATTATTTTTTATTAAATAATTTACTTATTTCAATTAAAAAAGTACCAAAAGATTGACTTACTTTTCAGAAAAAAATTAAATAAAAAAAAAATACCTAAATAAATAATAGTTGGAACAAATCCCCATTGAAAGTAAAGCGTAAAGAGTTGAGCAGACAAATTAAATAAATTCTTTGTCAGAGGTGAAAATTCCTTTGAATTCTTTTCTGGTACTTCAATAAATTCCATATTTTTTGTTTTATTTTTTTTTTAATCTGTTAAAATTTAATTAAAAAATATTAAAAATTAATAAATATAAAATAATAAATTAAAATAATTATTTTAATTGTTTTAAAATAAATTTTAATTTTTATTAAAATAATTACATAAAAATATTTTTTTTTTTGGGAATATTAAAATATTCAAAATATTAGAAAAAAAAATTTTTTTCCTTTTTCTGTTCATTCAGCAAACATATCAACTGTCTCTGCACCTTTTGCCAAATTCTCAACCTTTGGTTCCATTTCAGAAAGCATTTCTTTAATCTTAACAGGGCCAAGTTGATAAGCCTCCATTTGGCCAAGAGAAACTAATGAATCAGCAAGTGATGTTAATTCTGTTATTTTATTTAGAATTAAATCATTTTGAATGGGTAGAGCATTATTCCCTGCTTTTTTAGCTGCCCAACGTCTCTTTCGTTCTTCTGAAGCACTAAGACCTTTAAATTGGGTTTAAAGATTAAAAGAAGTTTATAAGAGGAAATAAATTGTTTGGACTAAAATATCCTATAGATACTAATAAACTATCATTTAATGTGTTATAAACTTGTTCTCAATGGCACCGAAAATACTTTAGAGAACAAAGAATAAGGGTCAATTTAAAAGGTGAAAGAGTTAAAAAACCCTTAATATTCTAAACAGATTCACCGTGGAAGTTTAAAAATGAATTAAAGAAAAACCTTTTTGACTGTTAAGCTTCTTTAATGTTCCATCAATTGTGTCATCAACATCAAGCAGTTCAAGTAATTTTGAATAAATCGTTTTTAGCTCAATATCTTCTTCTTTTTCATCTGTTTTGTCATCATCGTTTAGCTAAGACCGTCAAGAAATGTTGGTAAAAGAATTAATTTAAAAACCTTTCCCCATTTTTTACCAGCAGCATCTTTTGCTTTATCCCATTCAATATTGTCTAACCAAGCGTCTCTAATAATTTCTTCTTTCTTGTTGTAAATAAAAGTTCCAAAGGCATCGAAATGGCCTTCTTCCAAATCATCATTCATATTAAAGGGCATAATTTTTATTTCACCTTCATATTCCTGAGTAGCGTCCTCTTGGCCTTCAACCTAAATTTTACATCATTCATTGAAACCTCTACACATAAAAAGCTAACCTTTCTCATATCCAATCTTTGATAATCGTCTGCATTGTCTTCTTCGTCTGAATCTAATGTATGCTTTTTGTCAGCTTTTGCAGTTCCAGGTAATTCAAATTCATCGTCATCATTATCATCTTCGTCGTCAACAAATTTCCTTCTCTTCTCCTGTTGTTGTGACAAATCTTGATTTGTTGATTCTTCAGAAAAATGGACTCGCCTTTTCATTTATGGTGAAATTAGAATGAAAAAATAATAACAAAACCTTAATTATATGTATCAAAAAAGTAAAACAATGTAAAATCAAACGGTACTCAAATGTCATGAGATAAAAGAAATTCGATTTTTTGTCTGTCTGCATGCACTATTTAAATATTTAATTTCTCTAATTTCCATTCTAAGAAAAATAGAAAAAAAGACTGACATGTCATTTTGTAAACTTTTCGATTTTGATCTCATGTGAAGGTTTAAAATTACCTAACCATAATCAAGCAGCAGGTGGAATTTCTTTGATTATTTTATTAAAATACATATAAAGGCAAATTTGCGGTTATATAATTTTCATAGATTAGATAAAAAAAGAATTCTTAAGGTAAAATACCGTTTTCTCGTTTTGGTTAAATGAAATTAATTTCACTATTTGGTTTAATGAACTTTAAAGACGTGTAAGTGCTTGTTGCGTTTTACACTTTTTCTTAGTATTTTGTTGGCTCATTTTGGGGTTTTGCCCAATAAAAAACTCATGTTTTTTGGTTGCTTAATAAATTTGATATTCAATCCTGATTTATGTATTTGTGTTTGTTCTTTTAAATTTAACCAATCTTCTTGTTGTTTTCCCCTTTTTATTTATTTTTAGCAGCTTTTTCTGTCTCTAAAGAGATTATTCTTTTGATATTAATTTTTGACCAATAATTTCAAAATGGGTAATGTATTTGCCAGTTTGTTTAAAGGTTTATTTGGCAAAAAGGTTTGTTTTATTTTTTAAATATTTATTATAAACATTTAAAGGAAATGCGAATTCTGATGGTTGGACTTGATGCTGCTGGTAAAACGACAATTCTTTACAAGCTTAAACTTGGCGAAATTGTTACTACAATTCCGACTATAGGTTATTTTTTCTTTTAACAATCTGGTGTTAGGGGTTAAGTTAAGATTGGTAAAAGAGCTTTTCTGATACGAGTTCCCTAACTGTTGGTTTGCCTTTTTCATCAATAACGGGATAGGATAATTTGGACCCTTCTAAATACAAAATAAATGATTATTGATTGTTCATTAAATTTTTTAAGTAGAAACAAAAATGGAAAATTATAAAAAAGAGATGATAAATGGTTAAATAATTTAAGAAAATATGAATAAAAAAACAAAAAAAAAAGTAGTGAAAATATCAATAAAGGTATGTATTAGGGATCGATATTTTAAAAATCTTGGGCCATGTTCGACGTTCGTTAATATTTTTACTTGCTGTTTTTGGAAAATTTAATTTTGTCCGTGTCTGTACTGCCCTTTACCTTGTACTTTATTGTATATTAGAGCAAATACAAATTTCCAAACGTTGAACTAACAATAAAGTCAAAAATATTCTTCTCTGTTCTTGGTATACAGAAAAATCCTCAAACAAAGGAAAAGTGTCTAAGGACTTTGGTTGGGACCTTTTCCAGAAACCATTCTGATCTATAGCTTAATTAAAATAATTATTTTTAGGATTCAACGTTGAGACTGTCGAGTACAGGAATATTGTAAGTTTAACATTTTTACTTAATATTTGCTTTAGTCGTTTACTGTTTGGGACGTTGGTGGTCAAGATAAAATTCGTCCTCTTTGGAGGCACTACTTCCAAAATACTCAAGGTTTTCTTTCCTTCTTTCTTTTCAATTTAAAATTTTATCAAGGTCTGATATTCGTTGTTGACAGCAATGACCGCGAAAGAGCTGGTGAAGCACGCGAAGAGCTGATGAGAATGTTGGCTGAAGACGAACTTCGCGATGCTGTTCTTCTTGTTTTTGCTAACAAACAGGTCTTTTAAAGGTTTTTGAATTTTTAAAAATTGTTTTACAGGATCTTCCGAATGCTATGAACGCCGCTGAAGTGACAGACAAATTGGGACTTCATACTGTAAATATTCTTTAACGTTTTTTTTAACTGAGAGGGAAGGAGGAAGGAGTTCTAATTTTATAAACAACGAAAATAGTTTCTAAAAAAATTTTTTTAAAGCTTCGCAACCGTAATTGGTATATCCAAGCAACCTGTGCAACATCAGGGGATGGTCTCTACGAAGGACTTGACTGGCTCAGCAATCAACTTAAGAATCGAGGCTAGAAAAAGTGTTATAAAAATATTTGGTTGTTAAAAAAGGTGATGGGAAAATTGATGTGACTATTATTCTTCTTCTTTTAAAAAAGGATTTGAGGTTTATTTTTATTTTTTAAATAAATAATCTTTTCGACACAACTTTTTGAGGTTATTTTGAGTTTACATGGAAATTAAAAAAAAAGTTTTCTTTCTAAATGGTTGTTTAAAAAGATTATTTTTAAAAGAGTTTAATTAATCAAAAACTTCTTTTTTTTGGATTATTATATTACCCTTTTTCTGTCCTTTTTCTATCTAAAAATGTTCTAAAAACAACAAAATATATTTATTTTGATTGACCTAATTTTTTTCTCTCTCTTGTATTAAAATAAAAGTAAAAAAGTTGTTGAAGATTTTTAGAAAATTTAAAGGGAAAAAGACGTTTTTTGAAGGAAAAAATATAATTTTAAATTTCAGCATTTGAAAAATTAATTTCAATTTTTGCTTTATAAAGGGGACCTTTTTCTCCATTATTTTGTATATAAATAATTCTTTCAGAATTAATTAATTTTAAAGAAGGGAGTAAAACATAGCCTTTAAAATTGATTTTAATTTAATTAATTAAGAAAACTAACCAAGAGCTGTTCCTTTAGCTTCAATAAATGAATAACTTCCATTTATAATTAATCCAATTGGTTCTCTAAAAATTTAATTAAAGTTTTTGTTGATTTTTTACGAAAATGTTTATTTCGGGTTTATAGGTCTGAAATGTTAAAAACTTTCTCAAAACCTTGTTGAACCCAGTCTTCTTTAAAAATTCAAAGAAAATGGAGCTGAGAGGACCAACAAATCCTTTCATATCTAAATACTTTCCTAGCCTTTAAAGTCTTCGAAAAATACCCGGGAAAGGTTCAAAAACCTAAAGCTCCTTTACAACCTCAATTAGAGGGTTTAACCTTTCCTTTTTAAAAAAATTTTAAAAAAATGAATAAAATTCCAAACCTTTTATTAACAACATTTTCTTCTTTTTCACTTTCTTCCCTTTCAACAATTTTATTTTCTTCTTTATTTAAATTTTCTTCTTCATTCTTCTTCTTTTTCTTCTTTTCTCTTCTTCTTCTATTCCTCAAAGTTCTCAACTCTTTTTTATTCAAACTTAAAGGAAATAATGTTTTTAAAGATATTTGTTTATCAAAAGGTCTATTTTCAATTTCATTAGTTAAAATTCCAATAGAAAAGGTTTCTTCCAAAAGAGGTAGAAAATTAACAATTTCTTTTTCTTTCTCAACACAGCCATTCTTTTTAATTTAAAATAAAGAATTAAATAAAAATAAAATTAAAAAACCTGTTCCAAATATTTTGAATTTTCTTTCTTCTCATTTTCCATTATTTTTAGTCTTTTAATTTCCATTTCTTTTTCTTCTTCTTTTTTCTGTTCATCTGCATAAATAAGTGAAAAACGTTTTGGAACACCTTTTGAAATCATTTTTATGGAAATAGGCACAAAACAATTAAAAGAAGAATTATTTAGATTTTCTGAAATAGAAAAAAATTAAACAAAGACATTTTTCTTTAAAGAAAAGTCTATACCCACAAAAACATTAAAAGGCATCAATTTAATTGTAAACCTTCAGGAATTTTTTAAAGCATTTTTTAAAGGTTAAATTAAATAAATTAATTTTTAGAGAATTTTTAAAAATTAATTAATAATTCTTCCCCCAAAAAATATTCCGAAAAAAATAAATTAATTAATTAAATTAAAAAAAACCTTCTTCAATCCAATTTATTATTCTCTTCTTTTTTAGCCAACAATCAAGTTGTTTAAGCTTTAATCTTTCTCTTAGTACAAAGAAATTGTTATCCAATAAATTTACAAATTTTAAACAATTTTGTAAATTAATAAAATTTAGCCTATTTTTATGAGAATTTTTAGCTTTTTTCTTTAAAAATAAAAAATAAAATTTAAAAAAAAAAATAATTAAAAAAAACCTCAATTAATTCAATTTCTTCTTTTAATTGTCTTTTTCCTGCTGGAGAGTCAATAAATTCTTTTGGGAAATTTAAAATTTTCCCCTCAAAATTAAAATGTTCCCAATTTTGTAGACCAATAGCTCTACATTTTGAGAAATTAAAAGCTAACCAAAAGTCGTAACCAGTGGAGGAAGGACAGAGAAAATCAACTCGAAAACCTCCAAGGGAATTTTTGCATCCTTGGGGTATTTGAAGAATTAGAATTATTGGAATCTAAAGAGAAGAAAAAAAAACAATTAATTTAATATTACCACTTAAATATTAATTACTTATAAATAAAAATATTAAATTAAAAAATTAATTTTTAATTTATTACTTAAATATATTAAATTAATTTTTTTATTTTAATTAATTAATTTATTTATTTAAAAAAATGTTAAAATTTAGAAGAAAATTAATATTAATAGACTGAAGGTTTATTATGTTTTTATACGGCTAATTTATTTAATTAATTTTTATTAGAAAATTTTATTTTTATTTAAATTCACAAATAAAAATTAATTAAATAAATTAGCCGTATAAAAACATAATAAACCTTCAGTCTATTAATATTTATTTTCTTCTAAATTTTAACATTTTTTTAAATAAATAAATTAATTAATTAAAATAAAATATTAAAATTCACATTAAAAAATATTTAAATTAAAAGAAAAAAAACCTTAAAATCAGTTCTATTAGGAAATACCAATTTTCCTGAACAGAGCTTTTCAAATTCAGAGTTTGATAGTCTTTTTGGGAGCATTAGAGTCTCAAAAACATCCCAATCCCAGAGATTTAATTTAAAAGAATTTTTCTTTTCATTAAATGGAGGCAAAGGAATATTAAACAAATTTTTAAAATTTTCTTCTTCTTCTTCAACAGATTTATTAAAAGAACGTTGTGCACGGAAAAGACGAGGATCTTCTACAAGTAAAGAAATTTGTAAACCAGACTGGACAGAATTAGAAGAAGAAAGTTTTTTTGCATACAATTTCCACCATTTGTGAAGGTCTCTTTAAAGAAAAAAGAAAATTAAAATAAAAAGAAAAATTAATTTTTAAATTAATTAAACAGGCTACATTTTAAATTAAATAATTTAATTAAAAAATGAAAAATTAATCTTTTTTTAAAAAAAAAGAAAATAGAAAAAAAGGCTAGGAAACTAAAAAAATAATAAAAATATAAAAGGGACCAGGAACTGAATAAAATTTAAAAATCGTTCAAGAAAGGTGTTTACTTAAAAAACAACAAAAAAAAAGAAACTTGAAGGGAAGTTCCTTCTCTTTTAGATTTTTTAATTATAATTACCTTAAAAGAGTTTTTTAAAAATAAAAATTTTTAATTTAAAGTATTTTCGAGGGACTATAGTTTCACTCAATTTAATTTAATTAATTAATTAAAAAAACAAAGAAAACTAACTTATAATCTGAACAATCCAATTCATTCAATTCCTCATCCAAAACCAGCCTAAAAACATTATTTAAATAAATCAAAGCTTTGGGCCCAATTAATTGAAAACGAGCAATTTTATTACGTAAAACTGACAACTAAAAATTAAATTAATTAAATAATAACATTTTAAGTTTAAAGAAAACCTCAATTTTTGCGTTCCTTTTTTTATTAAATTTTATTGGAGAAAGAATATTAATTTCCTCTATTTTAGAAATTTCACCTAGAAAATCATTTTCCATTGAGGGGTGTATCCAAATATTTAATTTACTTAAAAAATAAATTTAAAAAATTTTTAAATTAATTTAAATGTTTTTAATTAAATTCATTTAATTAAAAAAAATTAATTAATTTAATTATTTTTAAAGAAATTCAATTTTTAAATTAAACAGAAATTATAAAAATTAAATTATATTTTAAAAATGACTAGTTTCTACCTTCTAATTAATATTTAAACAATTAAAAAATAGTAAACATTTTTTAAAAAATAAAAAAAATCAACGTAAACCTCCCCCTCATTTTGAACAAATTTAAAAGGAAATTAATTTAATTAAAAAAATAATTATTTATTTATTAACCCATTAACTAAGGAAAAAGGACATGTAGAATTTAAATTAAAAAAAAATTTAAACAAACTTAGGCAAAAACCAAGAAAATCGGCAAGGACCAAAAAATTCATCAAAATCCTCATTCCTTCTAAAAAGAAGCAAAGGAAGCTCAAAATTACCAGAAAGAGCTAAAGAATTTGAAAAAGTTGAAGAACAACTCTTTAAAATAAAATTAGAATTAAATAAATAAAAAAAACCTTTCGACAAAATTTAGAAAATAAATTTAAAACAAGTGAAATTTGTTCATTATTAATTAAGGTTAATTGAATAAATGATAAGTAGCTTCTATCTGTTATACTTTTTAGAAAAAAAAATAAAATTAATTAATTAATTTAAAAAATTTAATAAATTAATTTAAAAAATTAATACTAAATTGAAAGGGAAAAAAGATTGTTTTCTCTTAAATAAAGAAGGGGAAGGCTTTAAGATTTTAATTTTTATCTGTCTTTTTCTCTTCTTTATTAATTTTAATTAAAGCTAAAATAGCATTTTCAGGGTTATTTTATTTAATATTTTAAAAATAGAGTTTAACACACTTTTAATTAATTTAAATTAAATAATTTAACCTTTTTTAATTAATTTAAATTATTTTATTAAAAGTTTTTTAATTAATTTAAATTAAAAAAGAAAATTTCCTTACACAGCAGAAGAAATTGAAGAACGATAGTTTGGCCTAAAAGATTTCTGACAACTTTTAATTGCCAATTTAAATCCCCAAAGAGGTCTAAAAATTATAAAAAATAAATAATTTAAATTAAAAATTAACTTTACTGCATATGAAATCGTTTAGCATGCCAAATGTGTGTGGATAACCATCGAGGCTTTGAATTCTCTACCATGCTACGCTATAAAAGAATAAACTAAATTAAATATATTTTACAAAGTTTTTCTTTATTTTTGTTTGCAAAAGAAGCAAAATAGGGAAAATTTTATTTGTGAAAAAAAATTATTATTTAATTAAAATAAAAGGAAAATTAGAGGGGAAAAGAAAGCTCCTCTTAAATAATTAATTAATATTTTAAATAGTTTAAAGAGACCCAAAAATAAAAAATAATATATTTTTATAAATAGAGACTATCCCCCAAAGACTTTATTAAAACAACCCTTTTTAAAGAAATAAAACCTTTTAAAGAAATAAAACATTAAAAAATAACTAACTCTAATAAGCCTTAAAGCTCGTCTTCTCCAAATTCTGCTAGGCATCTTTTTCTTCTTTTTATTACGTAAATTAACCGCAAGTGGTCTAATAAGCCTAGGTAAGCGTTTAATATTGTGTGACATTGCTCTTCTTCTCATATGTCGTGGTAATCGTTGAAAGAGTGTTCTAGGGGCTGATGTGCCTTCATCACACCCAGAATTTCTGTTTACAACCTAAAAAGGTTTAGGAAAAGGGAAAGAATCGAGAAATATTATCTAAAAACTAAAAGAGAATTTTTTAAAATTAATACTTTAAAATTAAAAAAAATTAATAGAAAGTAAAACAAAGGGGAATAAATTAAAAAATAAATTAAACCTCTAATAATTCAGCAATTTGATCAATTCTAGCCTTCACATATTCAGCAGTGTCAATTAAACGAGGACGAAATACTTCTTCAGTTTCAACGTCCATATTTTAAAAAAATAAAAAAAATTAAATTCTAGAGAGAAACAAATATAACAGACAAAAATAGTCTTTTTTTCAACTATATTTAATTAATTAAATACATAAAAGTTTAAATAACTTTAATTTAAAAAATATTTAGGCAAAACATTTATAACAAAAAAAAAGTTTAAATTTGAGAGATTTAAAAGAAGAAAATAATTTTAAAAAAAATTAATTTTTGGAGCTTATTAGGCTGAAAATGAGTCAATGGGAAGATAAAAAACTAACTTATTAAAATTATTTTTTTTTAATATTAAAAACCTCTCTCACTCAAATCAACAAATAAGGAAAAAAAACAATTTAATTTTCTTCTTCATCCTTCAATAAATTTAATTTTTGTCTAATTCTTTGCTTAATTAAACTTCTCTTTCTGTCATGAGTAATTGGCTTTTTCTAAAAAATTTATTATTTAAAAAATATTAAATAAATTAATATAACCTCATTTAAAGGTTCATTGTAAATTTCCTCTACAAGTTGTTTTCTAAAATTCATTTCATCTTCATAAATTCCCTCAAAGTTTCGTTTCTAAAAATATTTAATTATTCTAATTAATTTAAATAAATATTAAAGAAAAATAAACTGATGGAATTCTTAATATTTTTAAAACGAGGAAATGACAGTGAAAAACTCTTTACTTATAAAGGTCTATTGACTATAAATTGTTTAAGAATAGACGTTAAGGGTTGTTAATTAAAACTCTGCTTCTAACCACTTTAGAATTCTTTAAAGAATAAAGTTGCGGACAAAAACTTGCGGACTTTTTTAAAAAACATTTAAATGCCTAAGAAATGTTAAATTAACCCTTAAACTGAATTAATAAAGATTATTAGAAATAAACAAACCTTGCTAAGAGGATCAACTCTTGCTCCATGCTCAAAAACAACTTTTTCAAGCAAATAGGGGACAGTAGAGGCAACCATATCTTTTTCCACAAGTTTACGAATAATAACAACATCCCCTAATTTACATTTTTCTTCAGGATCCAAAGCCCAATGACTCTCAAATACTCGATAAAAAATTCTGGTGACTTCAAAAAACCTGAAAAAAATTAAAATTTAAAAATATTCTAAAGGTTTAAAAATCTTTACGTATACAAAGGCACTCTAACATGCAGACAAGGAATCTTTTCAATGCCTATATGACTCAATACTTTTACTTTCCCAAATAGAAGCTCTCTAGAAATTTTTAATTCCCAAGGGACTGGATTAGGCAAGATTTGTTTATTATTTCTAATAATTACTGGAGGTCGTCGCAACTTCGGAATAAGCATTTTTAGGGACTAAAATTGGTTAATAATTAAATTTTTAAAAAATAAAAAAATATTTAAAAGAAAAAATTTTCTAAGCTTTAAAGAGAATATATTTAAATAATAAAGAAAAATACCCAAATAAGTTTTACACTTAATAAACAAAAAAAAAACGAAAGAAAAGCACAATGAATGTAGTCAAACTGCCACTTTTACAATAATTTAGAGATGTCAACAAATATTTAAATAAACCAAAAATAATAATTTGAATAAAAAAAGAAAAGTCTTTTTGACATCAATAAATCTCAAAACCTCCAAAGGGAGCGGCAAATTTAAAATAAAACATTTTAGAAAGAAAAAACAGAAAATAAATTTTAACTTTAAATAAATATAGGGTAGAGAAAAGGGATAAATATTGGCAATTTAATTTTCTTTTTAAATAAATTATGAATGTTTCTCTCAATTTTTTAGAGAAAAATTGCCAACAAATTTCCCCGTCGGTAGGTTACACATTTTTTAAAAATTTTCTTTTCGAAAACTCTATAAAAAAAAAAGCAAAAAACAACAACGAAAAGAACATCAAAAAAAAAAAAGAGGAAAAATAATATATAAATAGCGCCCATTTTTTGCTGTTGTTTTCCTTTTTAGAATATTTGGAAACAACTCAAAGCTCGGTATGGCCTTCCTCATCCTTATCTTCTCCTTCTTCGTGTTCTTCTTCTTCTTCTTCAGCTTCCTTTTCAGCCTTATCAGCATCAGAAAGACCAGCACCTTCTTTACCGTCAGAGTCAAGGAATTTACTAAAATTTTGCAAGTAAAGTGGTTAAACAACAGAAAAAAAACAACTAACGAGAATCCTTCAAGGGTACGCTCTCCAGTATAGTCAATAATCTTCTTCGAACCAGCAGGGAAAAATTTGATGGTTGGGAAAGATTGAACCTAAAGTTAAAAAGATTATAAACTAAAAACAAAGTCAAAAATTACTTTCACGTCTTCAACTTCATTAGCTGTGGAATCCATCTTTGCTATAACAATGTCCTCGCGATCTTGATACTAAAATAAGAAACAACTCTAAATTATTAGTTAAACAGAAAAAAACTTTTTCGCCAAGTTTGTCCCAGATTGGAGCAAGTTGCTTGCAATGACCTTCAAATAAGAATTAAATTTTATTCAAACAAATATATATATTTTATTGTTTAAATAAAAAAAACTTACCACACCATGGAGCATAAAATTCGACAAGTACATTTTTCTTCTCATCTCTGGCCACTTGTTCAAAGTTCTTACCGACGAGCACCTTGACAGGTTGTTTGTCCCAATCTTCTGGAATTTCTTCGCTCATCAAGTGTGGCTTCAACTTTCCATCCAAGTAGGAAGATGTGAATTTAACAACATTTTCGGTTGTGATTTCGTTCCATTCTGGTTTGTATTTGGTCATGTCCTCCTCCAAAGAGATGAGACGAACAGCTGGAAGCTCTTCTTTCTTCAATCCAAAGAATTCCATGATGCGTTGATTGTCTTCGACGTCAGTGTTGATGTAAACAAAATGAAGCTGATAAACAAGGTTTTCAAATATACCTTAAATATAGTTACCTTTCCTTTAAATTCTTTAGCAGCAGCTTTAAATTCAGACTCCAACTTCTCAAAATCTGGAGACTCTTTAGAAACAAACAAAAGCATGTGAGACTTAATTTCTCCACCAAAGATGACGGCAGCGGTTTCTTGGCTAAAAATTACATAAGAAAAATATTTCTAAAAACAAAAACCTGAATTCTGAGACAAGAGGGATCCTATTAGATTGAACCCATTTTTTGAGAAGATCCAATTCAATTTTCTCTCCATCAAAGGCAGCACGTCCTTCATCAAATTTCTTGAAAAGCACAATACCTTTGTCCTTGATATCAGCAACTTTAGCAACAGCAGAGTCGTAAATGATGGCAAATGGAACATCATCAAAGGAATTAGCAAGCTCAATATAGACCTTGCTTTCTGCGGAATCTTTATTCTAAAATGTTTAAAGAGTATGGATATCTAGAGGTTAAAAGACATACACTGAAGTACGCAGCACAAGCAACCTCTGCTGAATCTTGGAAGTCTTTAAACTCATCGGCAGATGTAAGCTCCTTTGCTGGAGGTCCAGTCTTCTTCTTAAGCCAGGCAACAATTGAAGCTGCATCACGTCCTCCGCTATATTCACTAGGCTTACCTAAAATAAAATTACTGAATCATATGTATAATAAGAGCTTCTAGAACAGGGTACTGTTCAATATATATATTTAGAGAAAGATCGCCCTTCTAATTTAAGAAGCTTTGTAGCTTCAAAAAGTTTAAAAAATATTAAAATAAAAACCGTTTCTGAAGAGTTTTAGAGTTGGATAGCCACGGACTTCATAGGAGGAACCAAGTTCTGTATGAATAGTAGCATCAACCTTTCCAAGCTTAATCGGCGAATTCTCCTCCTTCAATTGCGTAGCCGCCTTTGCATATTCTGGAGCCAATGCCTTACAATGTCCTAAAAGATTTGTAAATCCAGACCAAATTATTAAACAACTAACCACACCACGGAGCATAAAACTCGACCAGAATGAACTCATTGTTTTCAGTGGCAGATTTAAAGTTATCCTATAATGTGTCTAATAAAAATAATAGTTTATAAAACCTTGGTCAAAACGAGAACATTCTCTTCCTCCTCAATAATATCGAGAGTATTTTCCGCGGGGGGGGAGAAACCTTTTCACTGGCTTTTACCAAGAGACCAGTGCTAACACACAACAATAGAAGAACAGAAGAGGAGATCATCACAGCTTCTTTTCTAATGTTTTATTGAAAAATATTTAGTTATAGAAAAATATATTTCCTGAAAAAATCGGAATTTTCAATAGAGTTAAAGATTAAAGACTATAACGAGTTAATAAATCTATGGGACTATAAATTGTTATTTTGCAAAAATATTTAATCTAAAAGTTTTAACGGTTTAAAGGCTAAAAAGGAAACATTTTTAAAATTTAAAAACGGTTTAACTTCCTATTATAATATTAAAAATGAAATATGTATTCACATAAATGCAATTCTCCAACTCTTTTCAGTTGCTTTATTAGGTAGGAAAATTCGGACTGCTGACGTGGTCAATGCTATGTGTAAATTGGAAAAGGATATAGACCTAGAGATGTAGAGAAATGAATGAATGCAATCGCAGGTCGTAATGACGTGTGGCGCGAGCAATGAATAAAAGCGTTGATTTGCTCTAGTTCTTTATATACAAAATATTTCATATTGATTCTTGATGTGACTTTTTTTTTCTAATAGAAACATAATTTAGGCAAAAACAAAAGCCACGAGTTCAAAAAGAGCAAACAAACGATTTTACATAAAGAAATAAAAAAAAAATAATAATGTTGCCACATAAAGTGCATTTATTCTTTGTTCAAAAACCTTACAATATTTTTTACAGTTTTACTCTAGCTTTTTAGCAATAGAAATTAAAGAAAAAATAAACAGACACAATTCAGGGGAAGAAGGTAAGAGTAATATATACGTGGTTTTCTTGGCAAACTGTTTAATTATTATTCTGCGTGTAAATTAAATCTTTTTCTGGAAACGAAAAAACTCGAAAACTTCGAAACTCCCAGAAGAAAAATTTTTCTGAAATTCGGAGTCTTTTGGACCTTCCCTCTCATTTCTATGAGAAATCCTAGAATTCTGTATTTTCTCGAACACTTCATCACACTTTAATTCTTCAGATGATCTCCCTTCCCTCTTTTTTAAATAAAAAAACAAATTTATTTAAGCAAAATTTATTTTTATATTTTTGATAGAAAGCAGAGATGGAGATTTAAATAATTTTTTAAAGAGGATTGTCAAGCCTAAATAATAGAATATATATTGTATAATTCGGAATGGAAAGGGCAAGGGGATTTAGCCAATATTTATTAAAATGATCTTAAATACAAGATAAACATTAAAAATCAGCTTAATCCCCCAGAAGATATTGGAGAAAAACAATTAAAAATCAGAAGTTTTCGCGTTAAAACTATCCTTCTCTGAAAATATTTTTAATTTTTAAGCACAAAACTTAGAAATTTCGTAGGGGAAACAAGACTAATAGAACTAAAATCATTTGCAAGCAAAGCACCATTTTTCATTAACGTTGACATATATTATATGCTTATATTAATAATATCCTCAACGGCATTCCCAAACTTTAACTGTTGTATCAACACTTGAAGTTACCTAAATAATTGAAAATTGTTTTTAGAAAATAGACAAAAAAATCAAACCACAAAAGGTAGTTTATGATGAAAATCTGAAATATAAATCAATTAAAAAATAAATTCGAAAATTAATCCTCTTAAAAGAAACTTCACGGCTAAAAACAATTCTAAAAATAAAACAAGACTAACCAACTGAAGAAATAAATTGTTCATGTGCTTGTTGTAATGTTTTAATACAACGTCGATGTTCTATTGACCAAACACGTAAAGTTTTGTCATCACTGACAGATACTAGATATTTCCCGTTTGGATGTAGTTTAATTCCTTTAACCCAATTATCATGACCAATTAATGAAAATATGCATGTTCCAGCAAAAATGTCCCAAAATTTAATTGAACGATCACGAGAGGCAGATATGAGCAATAAAACTGAATTTTCGAGTTTTCCATTCACTCCGGTTGCTAAAAATAATTAAATTATTTGGTACTTATCCGCTTAACTATCAACAGATCATTAAGGTGACTAAAGAATAAGTCCAATTACATAAATTCTCAGAAATGCAAAAATAAAAGGAATTCCAAATTCAATTAAAACCTTGATTAGAGGAGTTCCCCGAAGATAGAATTTGTGCTGAATGTTTCTCTGGAACCCAATGGAGTGCTTCAACAACATGTTCATGGCCAATTAAAGTAGCCTTTGGAGTTTTTGTTGCAAGACACCAAACAATAATGGACTAAAAAACTTTAAAATTTAGTTTTAAAAATAAAAAGGATAACCCTATCACTGCTGCATGAAGCAAAAAAGGTTCCTTCGTTATTAACCAGAACAACGCGTACCCAGTCTGTATGTTTTGAAAAATTTTGGACACAATAACCATTATTAACGTCCCAAAGTTTGATTAATTTATCACGTGATCCTGAAAGGATAAACTCTCGATTTGGAAGAAAAGCTATTGAAGAAATGTTGTGTTCATGTCTAAAGAAATTAAAAATAAACTAATAAATTAATAAACCCTTTCAAAGTTTTTAAGCATTCATAGGTATTGACAAAATCCCAAATTTTAATGCTCATGTCAGCGGAACAAGAAGCTTAAAATGAAGTTTTGTTTAATCATTTAGAAAAATCTTTAATTAAATAATAAGTTTAGCAATTAAACTTAAAAAACCTTAAAATATTTACCTAGTAATTTTCCAGAAGAATTAAAGACAACATCTTGTACTGTGTCTGTATGCCCTTTTAGTGTTCTTTCAAATTCACCACTTTCAAAATCCCAGATCTTAAATATTATAATTCTTTAAATATAAAAGTTGTAGACTAGAGTATAACCAAGAAATATCGAAACATAAAAATAAATTAAGTAAGACGACTAATAAATAAAGTTAGGTTTGATAGACAAAAAACCTATACATATTGAAAACCAGAACAAACCTTTATTGTGCAATCCTCACTAGAAGAAGCAATAAGATTAAATAGAGGATGAAAAACAACTCTAGTTACGGGTAACCTATGACCAGTTAGATGATAACGTTCTGGAGGCCGAGGAATCCAATCTTCATGAACCCTTCTAGCATCTCTTAAAGAATAAAATAAATCAGTATTTAAAAGAAAGAACCTAGAAACGGTACTGCCTCCAAAAGCAGCTTCTTTTTCAGCTTGTTTTAATTTCTCTTCCAAATTTATAATTTTCTGTTGAAGACGACTTGTAAGCGTCCATTTCTTTTCTAGCAATCCAGCAGATTGTGCTTTAAGAGCTGGATCAGCATTTTCATCCTTAATTATTTTTAAAGATTATTTCAGTCAAAAAGCTTTTTGCTAACATAATAAAGAAAATCAGGTTAATAAGGTAATACAATCTTTGGTAGTTCAAGAATAGCTGGAAGGTAGTTCTATCGGCCTTACATTATAATTAATAACAATATAAACTTACAACATTAGCTTCTTGTCTAAACACAGATGCTGTTTGATTATAACCATGAGATTCCAAATAATCGACTATAGCTTGGTTCCTAAAATACAAAGAGTTTTGAAAGAGGTGCTTAAACTAAAACATACATATCATCACGTTGCTTTGAAGGCATTACCATTTTGCCCCTTCTTTTGTGCTTCACTAAAATATTCTGGTGTGTAAAGGTGTTCAAATTCAGATGAACGAGATTCAAAGTAATTCCTTGCTTCGGAAATTTTCCAGATAACAAAAGATGAAACTGAACACACACAAAATGCTATTTTAAATACTGTCAAACGTGCAATTTTGAATGCTTAATTTACTAGAAGTTGGAAAATCTGAAAACATTGAAATTAAAAAAAAACTCTAAATAAACAACTGGTAAAAAATTTAAATATGTACGAAAATCCTGCCGCGACAAATCGGCTGTATTAGAAATTTCTAAAGGACGATTCAGATCGGCTGTTCAGATTAGTCTCTATTAGTGTTATTCATATGGGTTTTTCGGTAATCGGTAACGGTAATTCGGTAATTTACCGTTACCGAAAAATTACCGATTTTTTAAAAATCGACCGGTACGGTAACGGTAATTCGGTAATTACCGTTACCGAAAAATTACCGATCCAATTTTTCGGTATTACCGCGGTAATTCGGTAAAAAAATTTTTTATGTAATAAAGGCGCAGAACGTGCCAGGTAGGTGCCGCCAACTGAGTCTCGTTACTTGTCACTTCTTTTCAATGAAGCAATAGATGAGCGAGAAGCAGCGATGTTTGCTATCACAAATTCTAAGTCTAATTTTTCGGAAGAACATAGGTTGCGGCGTTGTAGCCTAAAACGAGTGACTCGTGAAGGGAATAAAGTCATCTTCACTGTAAGTTTCTTCTATTTATTTTATTTTCTATATTAACTCATTTTAGGCAAAGTGTACCGACTTATTCTGCTACTCGTGTTCGGTGTGATTTTAAAACCTCTAAAAATATATTTTATATTTAGTGGTCTGTTACCGCACCAATCGATGACCCAGTCTTGCAGCCTTTGAATCTTTGAAAGGATTTTCAAGTACATTAATTTTGACATAATTCTCAGTTTTTTAAGTTGCCAATAAATTATTAATAGATAAATGTTTTTTGGTATGTCTTCTTTAATATGTTTAGTTTTACTACTTTTAATATAATTTGTTTTGTCGTACAAGATTTAGTAATTTTCATAAAAAATAGACCCATCACAACCCTAAATAATTTTTAGAAAATTTCAAAAATCTTGTTGTTAGTCTTGTAAAATGTCATCTGAACAAATAACTTCATATAAAATATTAGCAGACAAGGCTGCATTAATTCCGTCTTTTCTTAAAACAAAAGGTCTTTTCAATCAGGTTTTTTCTTTTCTAAATTTTAGAATAATTCATTAATTTTATTAATTTCAGCACATTGCAAGTTTTAATTATTTTGTTGATGTTGATATCAAAAATATAGTAAAAGCGAACAACAAAATTACGAGTGATGCGAATCCTGTCTTTTACCTAAAGTATATTTAATTTACCTTTTAAATTTGTACATATTTTTATTTTTAAGGTATAATGATATAAATGTTGGAATGCCATCAAGTGAAGAAGGATTTAATATTGTCAACGAAAAAATAACTCCACATGAATGTAGACTTAGGGATATGACCTATTCTGCACCTATATATGTAAATGTTGAATATACAAGAGGAAATCAAAGGGTTGTAAGTAAAAATATTGTTATTGGAAGAATGCCTATAATGTTGCGTTCTTCTCGCTGTATTCTTTCTCGTCTTACTACGGAAGAGGAAATGGCCCATGCAAACGAATGTCCTTATGACCCCGGCGGTTATTTTGTTGTACGAGGTTCAGAGAAAGTTGGTAATGGAATTTATATTTTTATTAGAATTTTAAATGTTTTTTCTTTTAGTTTTAATGCATGAACAAATTTCTAGAAATCGAATAATGATCAACAGAAATTCTAAAAAGGAGCTCTTATGTGAAGTTTTGAGTACTAGCCAAGACAGAAAAAGTAAAACTTATATAATTGGAAAGAAAGGGAGATATTATTTGAAGCATAATCAATTGTCAGATGATATTCCTGTTTTTATTGTTTTTAAGGTTACTTTTGTTTTTCTTTAATTAAAACAGTCGAGCAAACGTAATATTATAGCTCCTATTTTTTCTCCAAATTTGATCTTTATTAATACAAAAAAATAATTCTAATTAAGGGGAATAAAGTAAAGGAAAAAGCCTTTAAATTGGACCAAATGAACTGTATTTTATATTTAAAATGAAAATACGGGTGTTTTTTAAAGTTTAAATTTAAGGCAATGGGTTATGAATCTGATCATTTAATTACCTCAACCGTTGGGATTGAGGAAGAATATGTTGCCGCAATGGGCCCAACAATTGACGAATGTACACTTCTAAATATAATCTCTCGTGCCGATGCTATAAAATATTTAATTCCAAAAATTAGAAGAAAAACTTTTGGTTCAACAACAAGTGCTCGAGTTTCACAAGAACATGACGTTTTGGATTTTTTAAGTAATTCAATGATTTGTCATATTCTTTCACCTGAGGGGAATATGAAAATGAAGGCAATTTATATTGGATTAATGATTAGAAGGTTTTTATTTAATTTTAATTAAATTTACGGATAAAAACAAACACAACTTATTGTTAGAAATAAAAATACTTTTAAAATTTCGTTTAAAAATTGCAGACTTATACAAGCAGAAAAAGGAATATGTGAGGCAGATGATCGTGATTTTTATGGTAATAAAAGAATTGAATTAGCTGGTTCACTTTTATCTTTATTATTTGAAGATTTGTTTAAAAGGTTTTTTTTAATATTTTAATTAAATTCATATTTTTTTAGATTTAATGGAGAATTAAAAAGAATAACAGATAGCCATTTGGGTAAAAATTTAGCTGCGCCACTTGACATTATTCGACATATGAGACAGGTTATCTTTTTGGTTTTTTTTATTATTAGTTATTTTTGAATGTTCTTTAATTACTAATTTAATAAAATAATAATTATTATATTTAAAGGATTTAATCACAAATGGTTTAATAAATGCTTTAGCAACTGGTAATTGGACAATTCGACGATTTGGGTAATTTTTCTTTAATTTTATTTTTTTAAAATTATCAGAATGGAACGTCAAGGAGTTACTCAGGTTCTTAGCCGTCTTTCCTATATAAGTGTGCTTGGAATGATGACAAGAATAAATTCAACATTTGAAAAAACACGTAAAGTTTCTGGCCCTCGGTCGCTTCAGTCATCTCAATGGGTTAATTTTATTTTAATTTTTATTTATAATTCATTTTTTAGGGTATAATTTGTCCAGCAGGTTTATTTTTATTAATTTACTTTTATCAGTTTTTTAGATACTCCCGAAGGTGAATCCTGTGGGTTGGTTAAGAATTTAGCTCTTATAAGTCATATAACTACTGACAGTGATGAAATGGTTATTTTTTTAATTATTATAAGGCTCAAATTGGGTTTGAATCCTAATTGTCCGTTCTAAATAAAGGATAATCTAATTCCAAGTAAAATAGAAGAAGATAATTGGTTGGAAGTCCTACCATTGTTTACGCAGTAAATTAGTGGAAATAAGAGTTCTCTGTTGACAATTGACCGCCACCATTCTTTCCTCTGGGATTCAAATATTTCCTCACTTGATAAAATCAAAAACAGGCCCAGCGTTAATTAATTTTATTATTTTACTTTTAAATAAAAAGACCTTTAAAAAATGTTTTATTTTTTAGCCAATACTTCGTTTATTATTTAATTGCGGAATTCAAGATTTGCGTTCATTAAAATTTAGTGTAATTCACAATCCGTTAGTTTTCTTCTAATTTTAAATGTTAAAAATTGTTTTTTTATATTTTAAGTGCCTATAGTTTAGTATTTTTAAATGGTTCAGTTGTTGGAATAACCGATGACATTGAAAATATTTTAACAACAATTAGAATGATGAGAAGACGTGGTTTATTAAATCCTTTTGTTTCTGTTAGTAAAAATGGTAATACGATATATTTGGCCTCAGATGGAGGAAGACTTTGTCGACCTTATATAATTGTTGAAAATGGTGTTCCTCTACTTGAACAATCACAAATTGAGGTTTTCTTTTTTCTTAAAAAAGGAAAGGAATATTTTTTTAATTTTTAGGAAGTCAAGAATGGAACAAAAACTTTTGATAATTTAATTTCTGAAGGTGTTTTAGAATTTTTGGACGTAAATGAAATTAATAATGCAAGAATTTCAATTTATGAGAATCAAATTACTCCACAAACAACACACCTTGAAGTAAATTATTTTTTAATTTTTTTGAAAAATGTTTTTTCTCTTTTAGGTTGAGCCTTTTACTTTATTAGGAGTTGTAGCAGGTCTAATCCCTTACCCACATCACAACCAAAGTCCAAGGAATACTTACCAATGCGCTATGGGAAAGCAGGCAATGGGAAGTTGTGGATATAATCAACAAAGGAGAATTGACACGGTTTTTTCTTTCTTTTATTAATTATTTATTATTTTTAAAATAATTTAGTTAATGTATTTATTAGTTTATCCTCACAAACCTCTTGTTAAAACCAAAACAATTGAATTATCTAATTTTGAAAAATTACCTGCTGGACAGAATGCAATTGTTGCGGTAATGTCTTTTAGTGGTTATGATATTGAGGATGCTCTTGTTTTAAATAAAGCTTCACTTGATAGAGGATTTGGGCGATGTATGGTTTATCGTTTTGCAAAGGGAACAGCAAGGAAATATCCGAACCAAACCTATGTTTGTTTGTTTTTTAATTGTTGGGATTAATGTCTTTCTTTGTTTATTCTTTTTTAATTTATTTTTAGACAATTCTTTCCCTTTTAAATTATTTATTAATTTCCTTTTAAATGTTCAAAAAATTAAAGAAAAATTTTGGCAATTTTTAAATTAATTTTATTGTGTATTTTAAGGACAAATTTATGGGCCCTACATTAGACGCTGTTACCAGGAAACCAATTCTAAAACATTCAGTTCTCGACAGCGAAGGAATTGTCTTTACAGGAGCTAAAGTTATACCTAAACAGGTTATTTAAAAGAATTAATTTTTTGATAAAGTTTAATTAAAAAAAAAAGGTTTTAATAAATAAATGTATGCCTGTAGTTCAAAGCGACACAATGCCAACCGCAGGGGCTACAGGGTTTAACCACAATTTTGAGACTAAAGATGTTTCAATTCCTTATCGTGGAAGTATGAATGCAGTGATTGAACGAGTTCTTTTGACCTGTAATGAAGAAGAACAATATTTGGTTAAAGTTTTAATTGCTCAGTGCAGGTTCTTTTTTAATTTTTTTAAATTAATTTACATTTTTAATTCTTTAGAAGACCAGAATTAGGCGATAAATTTAGTAGTAGACACGGCCAGAAAGGAGTGTGTGGGCTTATTTCACCTCAACAAGATATGCCGTTTGACCATAATGGAACAGTACCTGATTTAATTATGAATCCTCATGGGTATTATTTTTCTAATTTTTAAGGGATTTGTCCTTAGATTTAAATGTATTCTAGTATATTTATTGTTTATTTAAAGATACCCAAGCCGTATGACTGTTGGTAAATTAATGGAACTTTTAAGTGGAAAGAATGCTCTTATGGGAGAGCCACGTCAATGGCGTTTGCATTATGGAACAGCTTTTGGTGGTGATGATGTAAAGAAAAAAACATTTTTCTCATAAAATAAAAAATAAATTTAGGTAAAATCAGTGAGCCAAAACCTAGCAAAATTTGGCTATAATTTTCTTGGAAAGGATATGCTTACATCAGGAATTACTGGACAACAAATGTCTGCTTATATCTATTTTGGCCCAATTTATTATCAAAAATTAAAGCATATGGTTATTGATAAAATGCATGCTAGATCAAAAGGACCAAGGTTTTCTTTTAATTATTATGCATTTTAAAATATTTATTTCCTTTAATTAAAGAGCTGTTCTTACAAGGCAACCAACTGAAGGAAGAGCAAGAGAAGGAGGTCTGAGACTTGGTGAAATGGAACGTGATTGTTTAATTGCTTATGGATCTTCTATGTTATTGACAGAAAGGCTAATGGTCTCTTCAGATCAATTCACGGTTTGGAATTAAAAAAGGGAATTTATTATGGGGCTTTCTGGGGGAAAAACAAATTTGTCCAGAATTTTGGAAAGAAAAACACAAAGAAAATCAACTCTTTAATAATTGATTTTTAAAGGTTGAAGTCTGCACAGAATGTGGATTAATGGGTTATGATGGTTGGTGCCAATATTGTAAAAAATCATCAGCTTCTATGGCGAAAATTAAAATTCCTTATGCTTGTAAATTACTGTTTCAAGAACTTCAAAGTATGAATATCGTGCCTAGACTTGAGACAGCTAAATATACGGATATAATAAAAATATAGAGAAAAACTGTTTAACTTTTTTGTTGTTAAAGTTTAATTTATTTTTAGTTTAAATTATTTCAATATATTTTTCATTAAATTTTTATTATCTTTAGTTGTAATATTTTTTTATGATTTTTATAAATAATCTCGGTTCGAGATCTCGGAAATGCAATTTTACCGGTCTCTAATTTTTATACTCAAGTATTCTTTTCTATTAGATTTTTTACTCAGAGGAGGATTGAGGAAGTACATAGAAAGAGGATAATGAGAGAGAAGTAGAGAGCACTTCATTTTCAATACAGTTGTTTCGAGGCTAACGATGAAACAAAGTAATCTTATTTAATTAATTTGTAGTTTTGATTAGCTTTTGATTAGTATTTTGAAGATGAGAATGGAAAACACGAAATACAGGGTAGAACGTCGTCAGTCATTTTTAAGTCGTAGAACCTCTAGAATATATTCGAACTATGATCAGTGTTGTACTTACAATAAGGTTTGTCTTTAATAAAGCTTTTTCTATCAAACTAACTAATCCAGTCTTGATCTTATTTTTTAGCAACGGTCACATTCAGCACCTCCGGATTGTCAGGAATATGCTCGAAAACACAGAGTAATATTAAAGTTTTTAATTAATAAATTACCAAATTATCTAGGAAAGGAGGCCTAGTCGTAAAAGAAGATATCATAGAAACAAAAGAATTAAAGAACAGAAGAAAATTACTGATAGAAAAAAAGAACGTCGAGATAGAGGATGCGGAATACCTGACAGGTTTTTTTACTAATATTCTTTTTTAATTTATTTTTCCTTAAAGGTGGCTTCATTATTCTGTTTCGGTTAGATCAAACCCAATTGAAGGTACTCGTTTTATTGCTTTCAAGACACCTCTACATCCTTATTTCTTCGATTCTGAAGAGACAAAAAAGCATCGTTTTGATGTTGATACAGTCGTTAGACATGTTAGTTTTTTTTGTTCAACGTTTGGTTTTATTTTTAAAAGAGAATTGATTCATAACCTTTTCTTTTCTAAAAAACCAATTGATTTTTATATCATTCGGAAGCTTTGAATATAAATATAGACCTTTCCAAGTTTTTTTTCCAAATAAAGTTGCAATATCTGACATAAAAACTGAAATTTCCCTCAGGTTGCCGCTCAGAACAAAACACTTGGACTTGTAATTGATCTTACTGATACCAATCGTTATTACGATCCCACTAGATGGATAAAACACAAGGCTTATATTATTTTATTTTTAAAATACTTTCTCTTTTAATAGATTAAGTACAACAAGCTAAACTGTCCAGGACATCAAGTAAATCGTGATGAGAGTTTATTCGAAACATTTCTTCAACTGATTAAAGATTTCTTTGCTGAAAACATTGACAATGGTATGACTGATAATTAGAGTATCCTCAATATTGTTTCCTTTTCGTTTAGAAAAACTAATTGGAGTTCATTGTACGCACGGCCTGGTTTGTTTATTTTCTCTTGTTATTTCCATTTAATGATCAGAATCGAACTGGATATTTGATCTGCCGTTATTTGATACAAGAGGACAATTGGAGTGCAGACCATGCGATCGAAAGTATTTTTGAAAAATATAATTAACAATTTTTGAAAGGTTTTTCAACCGCCCGGGGCTACCCAATAGAAAGAAGTGCTTACATACAATCCTTATATAAAGTTGAGGAAATAATGAATTCCAGACAATTGTGAGATACGAGTGTGCCGATCACCAAACCCGAATTTTCGATATGTTAAATGAAGTTGAAGGTTCCCGTTTTCTTTTGTTTTTATTTCAATTCTATTTAACTTTTAAAATCTTATATTAAAGTTATTTTCTATTAAATTTAAAGACAGAAAAGAACATAGAAAGACAAAGAAAGTAAAAGGGCGTCAACGTTTTTATGAATTTTTAAAATATTTCTTTAGTAATTAATATTTTCTTCTTTTAATTATTATTTAATATGGATATTGCACCATTTTTCATTAACGTTGACATATATTATATGCTACATTAATAATATCCTCAACGGCATTCCCAAACTTTAACTGTTGTATCAACACTTGAAGTTACCTAAATAATTGAAAATTATTTTTAGAAAATAGACAAAAAAATCAAACCACAAAAGGTAGTTTATGATGAAAATCTGAAATATAAATCAATTAAAAAATAAATTCGAAAATTAATCCTCTTAAAAGAAACTTCACGGCTAAAAACAATTCTAAAAATAAAACAAGACTAACCAACTGAAGAAATAAATTGTTCATGTGCTTGTTGTAATGTTTTAATACAACGTCGATGTTCTATTGACCAAACACGTAAAGTTTTGTCATCACTGACAGATACTAGATATTTCCCGTTTGGATGTAGTTTAATTCCTTTAACCCAATTATCATGACCAATTAATGAAAATATGCATGTTCCAGCAAAAATGTCCCAAAATTTAATTGAACGATCACGAGAGGCAGATATGAGCAATAAAACTGAATTTTCGAGTTTTCCATTCACTCCGGTTGCTAAAAATAATTAAATTATTTGGTACTTATCCGCTTAACTATCAACAGATCATTAAGGTGACTAAAGAATAAGTCCAATTACATAAATTCTCAGAAATGCAAAAATAAAAGGAATTCCAAATTCAATTAAAACCTTGATTAGAGGAGTTCCCCGAAGATAGAATTTGTGCTGAATGTTTCTCTGGAACCCAATGGAGTGCTTCAACAACATGTTCATGGCCAATTAAAGTAGCCTTTGGAGTTTTTGTTGCAAGACACCAAACAATAATGGACTAAAAAACTTTAAAATTTAGTTTTAAAAATAAAAAGGATAACCCTATCACTGCTGCATGAAGCAAAAAAGGTTCCTTCGTTATTAACCAGAACAACGCGTACCCAGTCTGTATGTTTTGAAAAATTTTGGACACAATAACCATTATTAACGTCCCAAAGTTTGATTAATTTATCACGTGATCCTGAAAGGATAAACTCTCGATTTGGAAGAAAAGCTATTGAAGAAATGTTGTGTTCATGTCTAAAGAAATTAAAAATAAACTAATAAATTAATAAACCCTTTCAAAGTTTTTAAGCATTCATAGGTATTGACAAAATCCCAAATTTTAATGCTCATGTCAGCGGAACAAGAAGCTTAAAATGAAGTTTTGTTTAATCATTTAGAAAAATCTTTAAAATATTTACCTAGTAATTTTCCAGAAGAATTAAAGACAACATCTTGTACTGTGTCTGTATGCCCTTTTAGTGTTCTTTCAAATTCACCGCTTTCAAAATCCCAGATCTTAAAATATATTAATTCCTTAAACATAAAGAACAAACCTTTATTGTGCAATCCTCACTAGAGGAAGCAATAAGATTAAAGAGAGGATGAAAAACAACTCTAGTTACGGGTAACCTATGACCAGTTAGATGAAAGCGTTCTGGAGGCCGAGGAATCCAATCTTCATGAACCCTTCTAGCATCTCTTAAAGAATAAAATAAATCAGTATTTAAAAGAAATAACCTAGAAACGGTACTGCTTCCAAAAACAGCTTCTTTTTCAGCTTGTTCTAATTCTTCCTCCAAATTTATAAACTTCTGTTGAGGATGACTTGTAAGCGTCCTTTTCTCTTCTAGCAATCTAGAAGATTGTGCTTTAAGAGCTGGATCAGCATTTTCATCCTTAATTATTTTTAAAGATTATTTCACTAGCTGGAAGGTAATTGAACCGGCCTTACATTATAATTAACAACAAAATAAACTCACCTCATTAGTCTCTTGACTAGACACAGATGCTGTTTGATTATAATCATTAGATTCTAAATAATCCTGAAGAACTGCCTAATGAAGAAAATAATTTAATTAAAAAATTTCTTCTCTGCGAATGTAATTCTTAAGGTTTGTTAAATTTTAGGTTTAATTTCCCAAGTATAAGGTACTTTTTTGGTTTAATTACCCAAGTTTGGGGGATTTAAATTCCCTAAATTTCCTATCAAACCGTCATTCTTTCAGCTGCTAATTCTGTTCTGCTTTTTTTGAACAAATGTCGAAGTTCACCCTTTTTCCTTTTACAGTCCTTATATAAAATCTTAAAATGAGAACTTGGCATAAGCATCAAAAACTGAATGAAATTAAATAATTCTGATTGTATTATGTTGTCACGTGGCCAGACGACTTTTTTTACAGCCAGTTAAGAGCGATCGATTAGTTGTGAGACAATTGGACGCCAACTTTATTATTGTAACGATAAAATGATGAAATGGCGGAGTCTACTCGTCTGCACTTAAATGGGACGGCTAACTATTCGCTGACGCTTACTTGTTATTTATTCTTTAGTTGTTCGTTAAGAGTAAAGATCGGTGTAGGACAGGATCCTGACATGATTCAACAGAATCCACTAAAATCCTGCTACTTTTTGTGATTTACGGGACGAGTTCTATTGAATCCTGTCCTGTGATTCTGTTACAGGATCCTGTAAATGCGATTTTACCGATCTCTAATTAAGAATTTGTTTATATTAAATGTCGTTTTTTAGTCATTTTTTAATTAATATGTAATTATTTGCAATTTTCAGAACTTTAAAAGAAGAAATGAGTCAAGAGATTCGCGCTGATAATCTCCAAAAAGAACCTGACAAGAAAGGAGAGTCAACTTCTCAATCATCAAGTAATGAAGCAGAAAGAGATCTAAACATGTCTACTGATAATACTAACGAAAATACAGCTAATTCTGCAGAACAGGACAAACAAAAAGAAGATGGAAATACAAGGTTTTTTCTTTATAAATTCTGTTTTATTTTATTAATTTAAAGATTTGAATGTAATATTTGCTTGGAAATGGCAAAAGATGCGGTTTCTTTTTAAATAAATTTTAACATATTTTCAATCTTTGTTTATTAAGGTTGTCTCAATGTGTGGTCATTTATTTTGTTGGCCCTGTCTTCACCAATGGCTTGATACTCGTCCGAATCGACAGCTTTGTCCTGTTTGTAAATCAGCAATTAGTAAAGAACGGGTTAATTTTTTATATTCTAAATAAACTCTGTTAGAAACAGTCAAAATACTTCATTATTTAATCAAAATTAATTAATTTATTCCTTCCTTTGATTAGAAAATATGTATAGTTTGTTGTCCACAACGTTATCTGACCTTTTTTAAGTCTATTGTTTGATCCGGATTCTGACCTTGATTTTTGTTAGTAATGGTTGAATGTATTCATGGACTTTTAGGGAATAATTCGGAACTTATGAAAACCCCCAGAATTTAGAAAAATCGACCTAATTCGGTACCGATGGTATTATTCTATTTAAATAGTAAAGTGATGAGACAATATTATTTTTTAATTTTTTAATTCAATTCTATTTTCTCTATTTTTAATGTCAGAGTTGGAGACGTTCCTTTTCTTTTAATTTTTGGTTTAAAAAAAGAGAAATTTTTTAGCTTAAAATTTAATTCAATTTTCTCAGGTAATTCCCTTATACGGACGTGGAGGTGGTGATACCGATCCTCGTTCAAAAGTTCCTCCACGGCCACAAGGTCAACGAACAGAAGAAACTTCTCAGGTTTGTTCTTATTTATTTTCTTTTTTTTATTTTTAATTTAGTCTTTTCCTGGAATGTTTCAATGGGGAGGTGATAATGGGCACGGAGGTGTTCAATTTTCATTAGGAATTGGTGTCTTTCCAATCTCTTTTTTTGCCTCCTTTTTTAACACTGGATTGGGAGGTACTGATAGACGAAATGAAACAAGTTAGTTTCTTTAATTTTTAATCTTTTAATTTTTTTAAAATGAAGTAATTTATCTCTTTACATTTTTGACATTTTCCCTTCTAATTTACCCAACAAAATTAAATTAAAAATTAAAAACATTTTTAATTCAGCCCAAGGAAGTCCACAACAAGCAGAAGAACAATTTTTGTCAAACATGTTTATGTACATTGGACTTCTTATTTTGGGTTGGCTTTTGCTTTTTTGAAGAGAAGGTTTTTTTTCTTTTCTTCTTTTTTCTTTGACTTGAAAAAAATAAACAATTTTATTAAATAAATAAATAAATATTTTTTTTAATTTTTAGACATTTCGAAATAAAAAATAAAAATTAATTTTTCTGATTTTTAGAAATTTTGTTTAGATAACTTCTTTTTATTTTAAACTTTAAATTGTATTCTATTATTTTATTTTCCAATAACTTTTTATTTTTACATTAAAAAAACAATTTTTTTTTAATATTTAAAAATAAGGCTAATTTAATTTATTTTTTTAAAATAATTTTTATTGCCTTGAATTTAAAAAGGATTGAAAAAAAAAATTATTATTTTCCAAACTTTTTGACCCTTTCTTTTTAAATATTATTTTTGCAGTGTTTAAAATTTCGAAAAAATTAAATTAAAAGAAAATCATTTTTTTAAATATTCTGTTCCCTTTTTAATTTAATTTAATTTAAAAAAATAAAATTTAATTTTTAAAGACATCATTTTCTTTTTTTTATTTTTACATAATTTAATAAAAAAGAAAATAATATCTTCTTTTAATATTTTTCCTTTGGGAATTTAAAAAATTTAATTTAATTATTATTTTTTTTTTTAAATAATTAATTAATTTTTAAAAAATTAAAAATAAATTTTATTTTATTTTTTTCCTTTAAATAAATTTATTTAAATTATTAAATTTTATCTTTTTCCTTTTTTTCTTTTAAACTCCTCCTACTTAAAGAAATAAAACTTTTTTTTCTTCTCTGCTCTCTCTTTCTCTCTCTACTCTTTTTGAGGTATAAAAAGGAGAGAGAAAATGCTTTATTATTTTCTCTTTAAAGAAAAAAAGGTTGGTTTAAATGAAGAATAATTTAAGCAACTTTTTTTTCTTTTATTTAAAAATAATATTTTTATTTTTTCTTTAAATTTAAATTCAAGTTTATTTTTTTTTTTTTTTTTTTGATTTTTTTCTATTAAATTTAACAGAAATAATTTTAAAAAATTCTGTCCTTAATAAAAATTAATTTATTAATTAAATCTCTTTATAAGGACATCTAGACAAAGAACATAAATTTACTTTTAGCTTTTATTTTTTAAACCTTTAGAAACCAAAAAAACCGAAGACAAAGAGGGCAGATCGAATTAAGTTTTTTTCGGCGCAGGTTGTTAGGGCGCGGTAAGATTTAAATTAATTTATTTTCTTTTTTTTTAATTTAAATTAATTATTTAATTTAAACAATTAATACAACTCTTTGTTTTTATTTTAATAATATTGCTCTTAATATATTTTAATATTTTTTTTAATTGAAAGAGATGAAAGATTAAAAGATATTTATTTAGGCAAAATATAGGAGAGGTAACAACCAAACTTTAATTTTATTTTTTTTCAAAATTTTTTTCTCAATTGTCTCTTTTGCACGAACTTTTTTTTATCCTTTTTTTATAACACATTTTTTAGTTTTTAAAGTTTTTAGTTTCCTCTCTAAATATTGACACTTTGCCAAGATAGGTAAAAAAGAAAATGTGTTGGGGATGTTTGGGCGCAAAAAATTTTTAGGCGTTACAGATTTTTACAATAAATTTTAAGCAACTTTTTTTATTAAATTTATTTAATAATTAAGGAAAACAATTAAATAAAAAATATTTTTAAAAATTTCTTCTCTTAAGAAGATCAAAAATTTAAACAAAAAATGTAAAGGGAGTGGGTAATTATTTTTCATTTATTTTTAAATTTTCCCCGGGAACGGTGACAGATTAAAAAATTTAATTCAATTAATTTTTACTTATTCCTCCTACAATTTAATAGAATATATTGAAAATTAAATAATTAAAAAAAAGAAAATTAAAAGTATTCCCGCGCCGAAATAACCCCTTATATATTAAAGTATAACGAATTTGAATCCCCAAAAGGGTATTTTTACTTATTTTTTATTTTTTTATAAATAAATAAATATTTCCGTCATTCTCCAATAGTAAAAAAGGGAAAAAAGTCAAATCATTCTTTTATACCTTAAAAATAATTTTTTGGGTAAATCCCCCTTCTCCTTTATTTTTTATTTATTCAATCATTTTTAAGCCTTTTTTTTCTTTTTTAAATTTTAAGCCTTTCTTTTCTTTTTTAATTTATTTTTGAAATTGGAGGAGACTTGACTTTTAAATTTTTTGAAAAAAAAAATTTTTTTTGCCTTTTAAAGGAAAAAAGGTTTTTTTTAGGTGTTTATGCAAAAAAGAAAGAGAAAAAGAGTTAAAAGAAGAAGAGAGAAATTTTCTTTTTATTTTAATGCTCCTCCCCTCTTATATTTTTTTTTCTTTCATTTTTTGACTAAAATGAGTGAAAATATTACTATAATATTTTTAAATTAAAAAAAAATATTTAAAAAAAATTATTTTTTAATTAAAACGGACATTTCAACGCCAGAAAATTTATTTAAAAAATTAATTTTTAATTTATTAAATTTTTTCTAATTTTATTAAAATTTTTAAAGCTTAAAAATAATTTTTTTTTTTAATTAAATTATTTTATTTTTAATTTTAAAATGAATAAAAAATTAATTTTCACCAGTGGGGTTCGAACCTGCACTCCTCCCCTTATTAGTTTTAATTTATTTGTTTGCGCCTAAATGGACTTTTATATTAAAAATTAATCTTAAACAATAAAATAATCTTTTTTCAGTTTTTTCCTTTAATTTTATCTTCCTTTTAATTTCTTTAATTTAATTTAATTTAATTCTTATTTACCTCTTCTACTATAAAATGCCTTTAAAAATAAAATAATAATTAAAAAAAAAATAAAATAAAAATAAATGAATAACAACGAAATAATAACAACAACAAATAATTTAATTAATTATTCATCTTCTTCTATTTCCTTAACTTGGTCAGAAATTTTTTTAGTATTTTTAATGGCTATAATCTCTGCTTTAACTGTTGTTGGTAATTTGGTTGTCCTTTTGTCCTTCTTACTTGACCGACAAATTCGACAACCTAGCAACTTTTTTATTTTTTCTTTGGCTGTTTCTGATTTGGTAAACTATTACATTTTTTTAAATATAAATTAAATTAAATTTAAATAAAAATATAATTTTTTTTCCCTTTCCTTTTTCTTTATTCAAAAAAATCCTCTCTTAAATATTAATGTTGATCTTTTGGATTTCTTTAGTTTTGATGTAGATGAGTTGGGTATACTTCGTTTTTTGGCAGTTTTTGCCTGATTTAATTTTTCAACTTTATGTAACTAATTTAATTTTAAGAGGGCCAAATCGGTCCTAAGCTTTGGCATTTATTTTATCCCCAAAATTCTTCTCTCTTCCGTTCTTTTTTTCGTTAAATATTAAGTCAATTTGCCTTTCTCCCCCCAAAAAAAAAATTATTTTTTTTCCTTTTAAGAGAAGATTAAATTTGATTTTGTTTTGTGCCAAAATAAAATATTAAAAAGAAGAAAAAAATACTCAAGAGGGAAAACTAAAGTAACAGGAAAAAATGTTTATAAAAAAAAAAGGGGAAGAGGAGGCAACAACTAAGGGGTGAAGCATATTTTTATTAAAAAAAAGTTTTTTTATCTGTCCAAATTGATTTTATAAATATTTTAAAAATAATTTTAGCTTGTAGGGAACAGGGTGGGAATGACAGAAAAATTTTTGAAAAAATTTTTTAATAAAAAAAATTAAAAAGAAATTGCAAGGACAAACACCTTTACCTTCCTTTAATTTCTCTTTATTCTTTTTTTTTTTAATCTTTCTAACTAGAAAACAAAACTTGGCTTTTTTAAATGCTTTTCCAAGTTTATTTTTTATTGTTTTATTTTCTTTTTTTCACGCAGCGCAAAAAAATAAAACAAAAGAGGATTGAAAATAGAGACGAGTCAGAGAAAGAAAAATACAACGCAAAAATAAGAGAAATAGAGACAATATTAAAAAATAAAAAAAAACATCGATTGTCCATGAAAGGATGGGCAATTAATTCCAAAGCTTTTTAAGTATTCTCGAGGGATGTTTGAGAGACGAGAAAATGGCTGTATATTTTATAGAAGATTTTTTTTTAAAGTTGGGGGAAAATATATGTGTTTGTATGTGACGAGTAAAGTGGAAAGGGAAGTAGTGTGACCTAAGAAATTTTTTTTTAAAATTGTTTTGTTGCAAAAAAATAAATGAATGAATTAAAATTAAAAAAATATTTTTATGAATAAAAAAAGGTTTAAAAAATTGGAATAAAAGAAAAAAAATTTTTTTTAATTTTTAATTTAGTTTTCTTTGGAGGGGAAGGGACAGAGGGGGTAATAAACTTTGAAAATTCGTATCTTCACTCAACGATTATGTTTTTGCTTGAAATTTTGTAAATACATAGCAAATAGTTGGACTTATGTTTTCTAAAAATTTCAAATTTTTTGGATTAGGATTAGCAAAGTTGTGGGCAAAAAACTAGGAACGCCTGAAATTTTTGATTACTTCAACTTTTTGACCAGAATTCTCAATTTAGAGGAAAGCAAAAATTCTGAAATTTAAAGAAAAGTTAGTTAACTCTATTGAGCATTTTTATGCAAATTTTGATTACCATAGGAATTAATTAAACAATTTTATTTGACTGGGGATCAAATGTCCATCTACCCCCTTAATTAATTAATTTTATTTTAAAAGTTCTTTTAATTTATTTAATTTTATTTAAAATATTTAATTTATTATTTCCTTCTAAAAATTAAGAAAAATAGCTTTTCTTTCCAATTTTCATCAAAAATCTATTCAACAACTTTTTATTCCCTAAAGGGTAAACCACAAATATTTTTTCCCGTTCTTTTTCATTTTATTTTTTTTCGTTCCTGACCTTTTATAAATAAAAATATTATTTAGTTCCCGAGGGAATTCTGAAGTTTTAGCAATCAGTTTTTGACCAAAAATTTTTTTCCTAAATTACAGCAACAAATTAAAAAAAGGAAAGAAAAGAAACGTTACAGTACAAGGGATGTTTCGGCGCCGCTTTGTAAAAGCGGCAAATGAGCACCTAATTTTACGAAATTTTGTACAAATATTCTAGATAGGGCTATTTACCTGTTTTAAAAATTTCAGAATTTTTGGTCAATTATAAGGGCAGTTAGAGTCAAAAAATTTCAAAAATTGTCGACATTTTGTTTTGTTTTGATTTATAACTTTTTAACTGTTAAAGAAAATATTCTGAAATTTTTGTGGAAATTAATCAAAACTTTAGGGAACATTTTAAACCGAATTTTAAAACTTTAATCCTTTTTATTTTCCTTGAAATTAAATAAATTTAACGCCAAGGCTTTTTTGCGTTAAAACGTCCAACCGGAAAAAGAGTATTTTTTATTCCATAATTTATTTATAATAAAAAGGCAAAAATGATGTCAAAAAAGAGGATAATAAATATTAAAAGAGGATTGACAAAACTGGAAAATAATAAAATTAAATAAAAGAAAATTGTAAATAAATTAAAGAAAAAAAGGGAAGAGATAATTGTTTGAGGAAATTAAAAAATAAAGAAAATAAAAATATTTTAAAATTAATTATTTTTAGATTATTGGATTAGAAGGAATACCTGTATATACTTATTTTTTGGTTAATGGACAACGTTGGCCTTTTGGTGCTTTTCTTTGTGATTTATGGCTTTCTGTAGATTATGCCTGCTGTTTGGTATAAATTCTTTTAATTATTAAATATTTTTTGAAATTTTTAGGCTTCAATTTATACGGTTTTAGGTATTACGGCAGACCGGTAATTTTTAAAATTTAATTTTAAAAAATATCGTTTTCGTCCGGTTCAACGCCAACTCTTAAATAATTTTGCGTTGAACCGACCTTTTTGATTTTTCTCCTAAAATTAATTTAAATTAAATTATTTAGTTATCTTTCTGTAAAATACCCAGCTGCGTACCGTAATTGGAGAACTAAAGGTCGGGTACTTTTAATTATAGCTGTTATTTGGGTGCTACCTTCAGTGCTTTTTTCAATATCAATTTTTGGTTATGGTTGGTTTTCGGGTAAAGGAAGAATTTTAAGAGAAGATGAATGTTATGTACAATTTATGACTAATCCTTATTTAAATGCTGGAATGTAAGTAAATTAAAAATTAATTTAAAATTAATAAAGGAAAATAATTTAAAAAGTTAGAGAAATCTCTCTTATTTTTCTATTGTCTCTAATGGGTGTCTTTGTTTTTCTTTATTAAAGAATTGCATTTTTAAGAATTAATTAATAATTAACTAATACAATTTAACCCTTCATAAACTAATTAATTTATTAGGCAATTTTCCTATTTATTTTTTTAAAGGTATCTTTCCTATTATTGGTCAACATTAATTTTAATGCTTTATTTATATTATGGTATTTATTCTGCTGCAAAACAATTAGCCTCTAAATCTGATCAAAAACAAAAAAGATTAGCTTTATTAATTAAAGAAGGGGGTGGACAAGAAGGTCAATTAATTAGGCCAGATTCTAGAGACGAACAATCACTTGGTCAAGGATTATCTGAAGCCTTAGGAACATTAGATTCTTCTGAAACGTAATTTCAAATTTATTCAGATACAGGGACGGTTCAGTGCCTAAAAGTTTTTCTGGGAGATTAACCGACCTTTTCTTTTTTAAAATTTTTTTCTTTAGAAAACCATTAAGAAAAGCATCAACTCGTTTATTACAAGCCTTACAAAATGGTCGCCTTTTATCACTTAAAGCAATAAATAATAATTCTTCAGGAAGTGATGGAAATACTAGTTCAAAAGCTTCAAGTCTTATAATAACAAAAGAGAAAAAATTGTCTATTAATTTTAATATAACTGAACCTACAATTGAACCTAACAAGTTTGAAATTTTTTAATAGAAAAGAAAAGTGAATGAAACAAATAAGGAAATCCAAAAAAAGTCTGGATAACTTAAAATCTCCAAAAAATCTCTGACAGGACTCGAACCTAGCCACTTCAACAAGGTAGTCCAGGATCATAACCACTCGACCATCGAAACATTTTATCTGAAAACCTTTAAAAAATGTCATATAATGAAATGTTTTATTTAATCTTTCTTTTAAAATAGGTCAACATCATTAACTTTAATTGGTTTAAATAATGAAACATCAAATAGTATAGAACAACAATCTTCTTCTCCTCTGATTAAAGAAAAAGAAGAAGATGAAGAAGAAAAACTAAAAGAAGAAAAAGAGCTTAAAGGAGGAGCTTTTTCTCCAATATTAGATCAAATGCTTTTTATTGATGAATCGGCACAGTCTTCGGCACTTTCTACGCCTAAAGATAAAAGAGAAGATGAAGAAGAAGAAGAAGAAACACCAAAAATGAATAAAGTAAAATATTTAAAAAATAAATAATATTTTCTGTAAGGGGGAAAACTTTAATTTTTTATTTAGCAGAATCCTCCCCTTCTTTTATTTAATTTGTTTTTATTTTTGGCAATTAAATTCTCTTTAATTTAATTTAATTTAATTAAATATTAATTTATAGCAACAATTAAATCCTTTTCGTTCATATTCTATGCCTTCTCCAAATGAGAAATTAACAAATAAAAATAATTGTGAACAGAAGAATGGAGAAATAAAATTAAAAAATGAAAACTTAAAGGTTTAATTTGAATAAATTAATTAATTTATTTATTTATTTATTTATTTTAAAATAATTATTTAAATTATTCCTAATTAAAATTGAATAATTCTTATATTTTGTTCTGACCATTATGTCCAATGACCATTTCTAATAAAAAGAAAAAAGTTGAAAAAATAAAAGACAAAACGCCAAAACATTAATTTTTAAGGAAGAAAATGTTTTTTCAAATAGAACAACCCAATCTTCAATTAAACAATCAATAATCACAATAAAACAATTAAATATTCAAAGAGAAATAAATATAGAAAGAAAATCAATCTCTTCTTATAGAGGAGGGATTGCAGGATTAAAAAAATGGATTAATGGAGGAAATAGTTTAAAAATTAAAAATGGAAGAAAACAACAAAAAGAGAAGGGACAACAACAATTACGACATAACAGGAAATTTTCTAAGGTTTTTTTTTAATTTTAATTGCCACAATCTTTTAAACAATACCGAAAAAGGATTATTTAATTTCTTAAAGAATAAATACAAAAATATTTAAATTATTTAATTTTTGGCATAATGTCAAAACACGTGAATTCTTTAAGAAAGCTTCATTATTTTATTTAATTTGTTTTATTTAAATAAATATTTGTTTTATTAAAAAAGGGCTCTCAATCACGTTCAGAAAACAGAGCAAGGAAAGCATTAAGAACAATTACAGTTATTTTGGGTACTTTTACCCTTTTTTGGACTCCTTTTTATGTTCTAGCAACTGTTTATGGATTTTGTGAACGTTGTACTAATTCAGCAGGTTTAAATTTAATTAAATTAAAATTATTTTTTTTAAAAAAGGTTTTCAAGCTCTATACACTGTCAGTTATATTCTTTGTTATATGAATTCCCCAATAAATCCACTCTGTTATGCAGCTGCCAATCAACAATTTAAACGCACTTTTAAACGAATTTTACGTGGAGATTTACACAGAAATTAATTTTTTTTTAATTTTCTTTTTATTTTTTATTTAATTAAATTGCTCAGTTTTTAAATAAAAAAATTAATTTTATTTTATTTAAAAAATAAATCTTTTTTTTTTCAGAAATTTATTTAATGTAAATAATAATTAAAATCTAAATTTTTTAATTGCTCTCTTTCTTTAATAAAAATAGAAAGGATAAAGGACATGAAAATTAATTAAATTTAAATAATTTAATTTAATTAAAAAAAAAAGAAACAATTTATTTCTTTTTATTAAATATCAACATTTATTGATTATAATTAAATTTAAAAAATATCAGAATTCTGGTTTTTAAAAATCAGAATTTAATTAAAACATTTATTAAGGTATAAAGGACATTTTTCCATTAAAAAATGAGAGCATTAAATGTAACTAAAAATTAATTTAAATAAAAAGAAAAAAATCAAAGCAAAAAAAGAAATAAAATAAAAATTAATTTATACACCGGTTTATTTAATTATTTAATTTTTTTATTTCCTCCGACAAAAAATGCATCGAATTAAACTGAGTAGTATCAAAGAACCAATTAATACACCAATAGCTACAAGTAATACGAAAGCCCAAGTTTGTAATTTTAAACAACATTCTAAAAAATTTAAAAAAATTAATTTTGAAGAAAATATGTCAAAAAATCAAAAAATAGTAACACACCCAAAAGATCAACATTACCTCGAATGTAGATGAGTTGGGTATGTTTAAGGATTTAAAGGGAATAAAGCCAAAAAATTTAAATAATTAATTAGAAACAAGTAAATAAATAAAATTAAATATTTTACCATTATTTAAAGTCCCACAGCAACGGAAATAATGAAAAACAGAACTGTCAGGGCAGCGAGTGCCAACTGCTGGAACTGGGCACCAAATTTGACCTCCCTTTAAATAAAAGAATTAATTTAAATTAATTTTTGTTTATTTACCTCTGTTTTAGATAATTGACTAACAGTGTCACTAATATCTTGACCTACTTGATCAACTTTTTTACCAACTTTTGAAAATCCTTCCTCTGCCTCTCCGGCCAAAATAATTCCAAAAAGTGTTAGAAAAATAAAAATAATAATTTTCATTTTTTTATTTAGAAAAGAGAGAAGAATTTTTGAAGAAAAGAAAATAAAATTTTTATTTTTTAATTTGTCAAATAAATTGAAGAATTAAAATTTAAAAAATTGGAAATGCTTTAAAAAAAGAAAATATTTAAAAAAAATATTAAATAAAAAAGGAAAGGATAAAGGATTGCTAGTTAGCTAAGAGATGTGCCATTTCTATCTTTTTTATTTTCTTTTCTTAGCTACCAATTTTTTTGGCAGCAGTTTTACTAACATAACAAAAAGATCAACATTACTTGGAATGTAGATGAGTTGGGTGTGTGAACTAAATTTAAATTTGAACTGTGTGGAAAGAAGAAAATAAAAAGAAAATAATATTAAAAAATAATAGAGTGTTAGAGAAATGTAGAAAATTAAAAAAACTCTAGTTTATACACCCATTTAAATAAAGAAAAATGGGGAATGCTTAGGCAACCATTTTTTAAGGTTATTTTTTTTTGGTTTCCAAGGAAACCATTTGGGAAAAAACAAAAAGGGCATTATTATATTTATTTTATTTTTACGTTCATTTTAAAAATAAAAAAATGTCAAAATAATAAATTTAAACCAAAATATCCAAAAGATCAACATTACCTCGAATGTAGATGAAATGGGTGTGTACAAGAAAAACGGGAAAAATAAAAGAAAAAAGATAAGATTTAACGAAAAATAAAAAATATATTAGGAAAATAATATTTAAAAATTAAATAGAATATAATTTTGATGAAAAAAAAAGAAAACAAAAAAATTATTTAATTAAATATTATTTTTCATTAATTTTCTTTTATTTATTTTTTAATTCCTTAAGTGTTTCTAAAAATAAAAAAAAAATATTTTTTATAAATTTATTTTATTTTTTTTTATTAAAAAAAAGACATAACGTTAAACAAATAAAAAAAAATAAAAAAAAGTTTTTTCAGTAATTAAAAGAGAAAAAAACATTTTTTAAATAAAATAGAAGAATTCTTTTGGAAAATAGTTTTGGCATTTTTTCTAAGTAATTTAATTGTTTTTAAATAAATTCTAATTGTAAGGACATTTTTATAAAGCAACAAATCCGTATATAAGGACAGATGGTAAAGGTAAAGTTTATTCTAATTAAAAGGACAGAAATGGATAAAAAGACAAAAGGGTCAATTTCAAAATACCAAAGTTTAATTAATTAAAATAATGTAGAATTATGGAAAATAAAAAATAAATTAAAAAAAAAATAATTTTTTTTTATTTTAAATTAAATTGTACATTTTAAAAGATTAAAAAAAAGAAAAAAAAAGTTTATTTTAAAGCATTAAAAAAAGCTTTTAAAGTTTTAATATAAAAAGGGAAGGAAAATTAATTTCTTTTCTTTAAATAACTAAAATATTAATCTAAAAAAAAATTAATTTTAATTAATTAATAAACACCGGAAAATAAAGACAATTTTTTAAACATAAAAAATTTTGTGAAAGAATTTTAAAAAATTAAAATAAAATAAATGATTAATTGATTATTTAATGTTATTTATTTATTTATAATTATTTAATAATACACATTAAATATTAATCATTTTAAAATTTTGTCTTTTTTAAAGGTTAATAAAAATAAAATATTTAAAAATATTTAGAAATGTCAAAATTTCAAAATGTCAAAATTTTCAAAATGTCAAAAATTTTTAAATGTCAAAATTTTCAAAATGTCAAAAATTTAAAAATTTCAAAATGTCAAAAACTTTAATTATTTTTTTAAAAAAATAAAAAAATAATTCCTCCAATTAATAAAATAATAAAATAATTATTTAATATTCTAAAAGAAGAAGAAGAAGAATAAGAAACTCCTCTTCTTGTAACCATCCAACCATCCCTTGCTTCAACAAATTCTTTAACAAAAGGAATAGAAGTAGTAGTAGTTATTATTTTTAATTTCTTTTTCTTTTTATTTGTTTTATTTAAAGAAGAATAAGTTTTTAATATTTTTGGTTTTTCTTCTTCTTTTTTTTTATTTCCTTCTCTACCACTACGAAAAGAAGAAAAAGAATGAGAAGGCCATAATTCTGCTGTAAATTTATTTTTAATTTTAAATTAAACTTGGAATATAAAGAAGAGAAAGTTTTATTTATTTTAATTAAATTAAATTAAAATTCTTTTAATTTTGTAAATTTAAAAGAATTTTTTCTCTTCTCTTTTTTTTTTTAATTTATTTATTTTAAATTAATTAAAAAATTAAAAAAAAACTGAAAGAAAAAGATTAAAAATCATTAATTATTTTTTAAGGTAAAAAATTAATTAATTTAGTTTTTAATTAATTTACCTTTTTGTTAAATTAAAAAAGAAAAAATGTTTTTAAAAATAACTGGTTTATTTTTTTATTTTTTTTTAAATTAATTAATTAATTAATTTTCTTTTTTTTAATTAAAATATTTTTTTTTTTAATATTAAAATATTCTTTTAAAATTTACCAAATTGTTCCAAATTTGTACTCATTGTATTCGTTTCTTCCCCTAAAAAATGTTGTGTCTGTCCAAATACTGCGTTTGGGGAATTTGGGGAATTATTTTGTTTATTTAATGAATCTTCCTTTATTTCATCTTCATAAAGTTGTTCTTCCTCTTCTTCTTCATTTTCTTCTTCTTCTTCTTCATTTTGTAAGGAAGTTTCTGTTGTAGTACCTTGATCTTTTTTTAATTAATTAATTAAATTTAAAAATTATAGGGGGACGGTTGGGCGCAGATATTAGAACTTAAATTAAAAAAATAATCAAATTAATTTTAATTAAATTTTAATTAAATTTTAATTTTGTTGGAAAAATGTAAGAAAACAAATTAATTAATTATTTAAATAATTTCAGAATTTTTAGTTTTATATTTCAGAAATTATAGTTGCGTACTTAAAACGTTTGCGCCCAAACATCCACCTTTCTGACCGTGTAAAATAAATTTAAAAATTTAATAAAATAAAGAAACTATAGTCCAAGAAAATTTTGTAAAAATTAAGTAAATAAAATTAGCTAAATTAATCCAAAATTTCAGAATTTTTGGTTAAATAATGAAAAAGTTATGTGGCAAAACATCCAAAAATGCCATTATTTAAAGCATTTTTGGTCATATTTTAAAATTAAATTGGATAAAAAATTTTTAATTTTTAGAAGGGTTAGCTAGAACGATCAGAGATGTAAATACAAAATTTCAGGTTTTTAGGTACTCATTTGTGCTTATAGAAAATAAAAAACCAAATAGATGTTGAAGCTTTTTTAGGGTAAAAATTGAAGGTTTATTTTATTATTTTTTAATTTTTTTAATTTTTTAAAATTCTTACCAATAGCTTGTTCACATTGTGTTCCTTCATACATTCCAATAAGACAAATACATTTATGTATTTCTGGCCTAATAACCATAAAAGAACAAACACCCCCATTTAAACAATTTAATTGACATTTTGTCTGATCTGATAAGAACGCCCATTTTGTACTTATTTTAATGGGTAAATTTAAAAAAAATAATAAAATAAAAATTATTAATTTTGAAGAAGAAAACATTTTCTTTAAATTTAATTTTCTTAAAAAAAAAGTTTTTTTTTGAATTAAAGGAAACTAAATAAAAAAAATTCTAAGCATGCTAAATGGTCATTTTCCCCCTTTTTTCTATTTTTGCAACAAATAACTAAAAAAAACTATTTTTGAGACAGAAAATTGGTTATTTTTGGGAAAAAGAATTTTTAAAGGAAAATTTAAATAAAAAATAAAATTTAAAAAATTAATATAAATTTGTAAAGAAATAATTGTTAAAAGAAAATAAATAATTAAATTATTTAAAAAAGTCTTTAAAGTTTTGGCTACAAAACAGCCTCCTCTTAACAACCTAATTTAAATAAATTAAAAAACTTAAATATATATGGACATTTGGTCACTTAATAAAAAAGGTAATTAATTGACCATTTTGTCTTAAAGGGAAAATTAATTCTTTACAAAAAGGTAAAATTGTTTTTCTTTTTTATTTAAAATATTTTATAAAAAAGAAATAAATTTTTTTTTATAAAAAGGTGTGGAAAATAAGGAGGAAATTTTTTTAATAAAAACATTTATTTTATCCAACACTTGCTAAAATAAAAAGTGTTGAAAAGAAAATTCATGCTTTTCTTTTGGTTCTTATTATTTTTAAAGAGTTTTTTTTTGCTATTTTGCACGTGTGGGGGAAAATAAAACTAAAAGGATTTATTTATTTGTTTCTGCTTTAATATTGAAGATTTATTTTTATTTTTATTATTTTTTTGATTTTGGATGATTAGTGTATGTCCAAATGTTGGGAAAAAAGAGTAAAAAATAAATAAAAATAAAGAAAAAAAGTTGGAAGGACGTTTCGGTGCGAGATGTGTGAAAACATTTTTACGTTGTTATTTATAAAATGAGGGTAAAAACAAGTTTGTAAATTTATTTTAGAATTCTTTAAAATTTTTACAAAAGGTTTTTAGGATTTTTGTGTTTTCTTCTTTGTAAGCAAAAACTGAAAATTGACATTTTCTTTAAATAATTAATAAAATAATTCTAAAAATATATTTACAGGGGTTAAATAATTCTATTCTATTTCTTATTTATATTCTATGCAAAAGCCTAACAATAAGACCTAAATATGTTCTCTTTTGAAAGTAAATACCACCCTCTAAGTGATAGGTCAACTCTGAATGTGCGCTACAAAACGTCCCCACTTTTACTAGGTAAAATCTTGTTTTAAACAAAAAATTCTGATTTTACTAATCGAACCAATATTAAAAAAAATTAAAAAAGGAAGAATGAATTAAGAAGAATTAGTAGATTTAATGTTATATGTATTAGAAGAGAAAAAAGGTTTTTATTTCTTGAATTGGACAAAGTAGAGGAAAAGAAGAACAACACCGCAAAAATAAAAAGGTAAAACAACTGACACATACATATTATTTCTTTTATTTTTTTAATGGCTATATATAAAAGGATGATGATCGAAAAGCTTTAAAGGAAGCTAGTTTCCTTGCTTTTATTTTTGAGAGAATATATGTACTTATGTACTACATATACATCTAATAATTGGTACTAATAAGATACTTTGAGATGAGAAAATATAATTTAACAAAAGAGAGAAAGGGGGAAAGGTATGTTCTTTTAATTAACCTTTAACCCTTCAATTTAATTTTATAAAAATAAGTTTTTAGAAACAAAAAATATACTTTTAGGTAGCAAGACAGGATTGAATTTTTTAATATACTCCTCACGCGGCTAACCGGCCTCGATGATAACCGACCCGCGGCTAATTGGTCGCTACTAATCAACCCACTGTTAATCGGAACGTACCCATTTTCTTATTTATAGCATAATTCTATCAAAATTTCGTGTTAAAAGATGAGTGGATTTTCTGAAACCACAATGCGTGAGAGATTGATGAGACTGTCTAATACTACACATTCAATACAAACATTGTCAATGTGGATATTACATCATCAAAAAAAGCATGCAGATGCTATTTTAGATACTTGGTTAAAGGTTTTTTGCATTTTTTTAATTCTACTTTAATTAAAATAAATAGGAAATTAGGAATATCACAGACAATGAACGCCTTCTAAGTTTAATGAATTTGGCAAATGATGTAATTCAGAATGCTAGAAAAAAAGCCCCAGCTTTTATGAATGCTTTTTATGAAGTCCTTCAACCTGCTATTGTGTAAGTTTTGAATTTTGTTTATTTTTCTCTTGACATTTATGAGACCCAAGATTGGATGATTCAGAAAAATTCCCCTCTTTTTGTAGTCTTCTTTCTCATTTCAGTTGTTTCTCTGCTTTCTTTGTTTTTCTAATTTTTAATTTTGATATTTTACAATTAGCTTTGATATTGTGGGGTTTTTTGATTTTTTTGGGACGTATAACTTTGATGTTTTGGATGCTCTAAAGCATTAATTTATTATTAAATTTAAACCTTTTAATTATTCTTTTTAGCCACATTTCAAAAAATGTAGATCAGTATCACAGACAATTGTTAGAAAGAATTTTATCTGTTTGGAAAGAAAGGGCAATTTATTCAACAGAAAGTTTAGATCTACTTGTTAATTGCCTCCAAGAAGCTTCAATTTCAACTCCCAATCTTATTTCTGATCCGGAAAGTCCAATTCGAACAGATTCTCCTTTATTGCCTTCACATTCTCCTACTATATCTTTAGACAATTCTAAGGTTTATTTTTGTTGTTGTATTTTTTTATTATTATTTTCTAGAAAATTAAGGAAGAATTTCATGCATTTTCTAGTCTCAGTACAAACATGGTTTTTGTTTTAAAATTTAAAAATTTTATTTATTTAGATTAATATTCTCAGACGTTTAGAAGACCCAGCATCTGCTGATGTAAAAATTAGGTTCTTTTTTTCTTGAAAACTTTAATTGTTTTAACATTTAGACAAATAATTGCTGCATACCCTGAAGCTATTGCCAATCCTCTTCTTCTTAAAGAACTTAAATCTTCGGAAGAAATTGCTGCATTAATGGATAAAACTGTTGAGGCTGTTCCGGGTATATTTATTTTAAAATAAAATTTATGCCATAATATTACTCGAAATTAACTGGAATTTTTTCTTGATATTATTACCGGGTCAAACCTTTAAATCAACGCCTTTTTGTTAACCGATAAGCTTTTAGAGGTGTACTCATAATATACCTAAATTTTAAATCTTGGTTATATTGTTGTGTGTCTCTTTAAATAAAGTTGTTTTTGAAGGTATTTTCGTTGTCAAATATTTGGCGTTTAAACTAAAGGAATAATTAAATTAATTTTCTTTTTAGTGGTCGATGCTTATTGCACTAGATTACAGGATGAACTCAAAGAACGCCAAAACCTTCAATATCTTATGGCTGATTATATAAAAGCTTTGGACCAAGCTAATGAAAGAAATAAAGCACTTCTGGATTCTGTAAAGAAGGGAATTTCTAGATTAGATGCAGAAAAGAAGGAGGTTTCTTTTTAATTATGAGAGTTTTGAAAAGCATTAAATTTTTTTAGTTGGCAAAACATATTGATTCTCTACCAGGTAATTTATTTTAATATAATAATTAGACGTTTTTCTAATTAATTAATAATTTTTTCAGATCTTTCACAAATTACTGGAAGTACAACATTACCACCATTGGGAGAACTATTCACTTCTTCTTAAAATAATTTTTATATACCACCAATTATAATATTATTTACTTGCCAGTTTGGATTATTGAATAAATGGAAGTATTACCCAGCAATAATTGAGGTTTCGATTAATTGTTGGGTAAAAAATATAAAAATAAATAATATCTTCATACCAAACAAAAACAATTATAAATTTATATTACAATAAATTTGTGTATAAATATATTCCCTAACAGATTAAAGCAAATAAAATACTAATTAACAAGAAGAAATTATATTTTTAAAAATCTAGGAAACTATTTAATAATTCATTTTACATACATATATATTAATAATAAAATCTAACAAAATTAGTTATAAAATCTCTAACATTCTCTTTAATTCAATCACCAATTGCCAGTCTGCCTTTGTTAAATCGTCTCGAAAATAGGTTTTACAAACATCAATTGATTCTCTCGTTATCTATTTAAAAATTAAATTAAAAATACCCAAAATTCTCTCGTTTTTTCTTACTTTGCTGATCAAAATATCTTCATGAGTAAAATGCCTCCCATAAAGCTTTGGTGCATCACCCGTTGTATTTTCAATCTTTATACAAACTTCGTCCCCAGCTTTTGCTATATCTACTTGTTCATGATTTTTTTCAATTGATGAAATTGTTCCAAGGAATACTGGCTTAAAAATTAAATAAGTATAATTTAAGAATAAAAAATTAAACCCCTTCTTTAGTTTTTGCAGTAATAGGTGTTCCTTTCTTTAACTGTCCAGCTTCCACAGAAACACCACAAACAATTGGGTTTCTTGCATTAAAAATATGTTGTGGCAAAACGCGTAATTTATAAGGGAATATTGCCAAATGTTCATTTTCTTTACGTTTTTTAAGGGCCAATTCTCTCCTTCACAAAATAATTAAAATAATGTATGGAAGAATTAAATGATTAAAACAAGACAGGCTCGAACCTGTTGCTTTTTAGTTGTTTCTTTCACCCAACCGACTTAACCACTCTAGTCGCCACACTATTATCTCTATTTTTAGATTTACCCCATTATTACGTCACAAAATTAAACCTGTAACTCAAAAAGCTTTCCTCCAAATGATAAATAATATTTGCTTGAAATATTCTGACCCCTTCCTTATCTGCTAATAATTGCACCTCTCTATCAACAGGAACATCAAATGCAAGAATACAAGCATATTCAGAATTATGCTCAAGCATTGCCGCTGCTTTTTGTACATCTTTTTTATGAACTGGCCCAATATTGACATTCGAATACTTAAAATTTTCGGAAATGATAAAAATTATTAAAGAAAAAATACAGGTATTTTTTGAGTCTTTAAAAATTCCAAAAGTGCTTCTAAAGACCCCAAAGTACTTGCTTGAACATAAACCCCTTCAGATTTCTTTTTTATTGCCATAAGTGCATTCTTTAGTTGATCTTCAGCATCAATTCTTTAAAAAGAAACAATAACATTAAAATTTAATTGACATACTTTAAAACTTCAAGTTCATCCTCACGATGTGCCACAAAAAGAGGAAGTCCAGCAATCACCTTTTCCAAATTTTTAGCCAAAATTTTTATTCCTTGTGCACCCCTAATTTCTTTGTAATGCTCGTAATCTGATTTTATACGTATTTCTTTTAATGGCTAAGAGTAAATGATTTTTAAGTTTATCTAACCAAAATAAACCTGGGGCATTAAAAGATCTCTTATAGGAGTTGCAATTGGTCCATCACTTCCGGTCAAAACAATAATGTCATTAATACGCAATATGCCGTTAATTAAAATAACATCTATAGTTGTGCCTAATCCAGGAAGAGAACGAACCTGAAAAATAATTTAAAAGTGAATACAGAGTAAGGGAAAAATTAGTTTGACTTAAGGAAGTACATTTTGAGATTTTTGGGAAAATAACTGAAAAGAACCCCTTGTCGATATCCTTTCCTTTTTTTGCTCTAGAGAAGACTTTTAACAGGACAATATAATTAAAAGATAAAAACCTCCATAACAATACAGTCAAGTTCTTCAGAAAAAGAAAGTTTTTCAATATATCTGTTCTGACATTGATCAACAATATGTCCCATTAAATTCCCTATACCATCACCTAAAGCAGCTGACGTTGGAACAACACTTATATATTCATCAAAATTATTATTTTTATTAGCTAGTTCAATATTTATTCCCTTAAATAATTATTTTTTTAATTAAAAAAATATATATATATATAAATAAACCTGTTCAGAAAATTCCCCTACAAGTTTATTAAATCGTTCTCTAAATTCAAGCTGTGTATTTGTTGGTTGTGTGTTCATAAGTTGCCATATATCTTTTCTGGGGTTTGACTCGTAATTGTAAAGTCTGTCAACCTTAGAAAAATATTGTTTATTTTATTTTAAAAATATTCTATTTCTTTAGATAATTCCTTTACTTCCCTCTCATTTGACTCTGATATTAAGGTACTTTAATATAATTATTTCAATGTTTCACTTAAATCTATATTTTTGCTCGACAACCAACAAAAAAAAATAATTTGAAGAAAAATAAGGAAATTAATACATTAAATATATAATTTCGTTTGAGGGCAGGACAAGAGAATATTAAAAAAACCTTATTTAAAGCAACAACAAAAGGTGTTTTCCTTTTAATTAATAATTTTAATGATTCAATTGTTTGTTGTTCAAGGCCATGCATAACATCAACTACAAGAATAGCAAAATCACAAAGAGAAGAACCACGTGATCTCATATTCCTTTAAATTAAAGAAAACCTTTACAGAATCATCTATAAAGTTTCTTACGCAAAGCTTTCGTGTCCAGGAGTGTCAATTATTAAAAAACCCGGAATTTTCAAATCACTGGGAAACTAATTAAACGAGAAAATTTTAATAAAATTATATTCTTAAAAAATATAATACATTTTTGAGCATTTTACAACGTTCTTTAATGGCAAGTGCAGGTACTCGAGTTGCACCAATTTGTTGAGTAATACCACCAGCTTCTCCTTCTTGGACATTGGTTCGACGAATCTAATAGAAATACCCATAATTAATTAAAAAAGGTTCAGAAAATTTTAAAACGTTTTTAAGAGTGATTACTAAAATACATAGCTATGTTAAAAAAACACTTCTTCTTTAATGAAAAATGTTTTCAAACTTATTTTTAAACAAATTCTCTTTAAAAAAAACAAAAATTTTTAAAAAACCGTGTCAAGCATTTTCGTCTTTCCAGTGTCAACATGTCCCAAAACACAAATTATTGGTGAACGTAAATCATCTGTTGACCTTTTTGATTGTGCAAGTTTATTTCTTTCCTTTAAGAAAAAATAATTATTAAAAAATTAAATAAAAATTACAGCAAAACGAAGCCGAATTTTTGCTAAAAGTTCTTCCCTTGTTTCTTTTGAAATGGTTGGAATTGAAGCATTTGAATCAGAAGAATAACTCTCGTCATCGGAAGAATCGTCTGAACTTAATTCCAAATTTAAATTTAATTCTGCTGTTGTAGTAGGAATATTTTCTTGTTTAATTGAAGGTTTTGAACGATGTTCACGAAGACTTCCAACTAATTCTCCTTTAATTAATTCAATTTTATCTTGTATATTAACTTCTTGACCAGAATCGGCAATTGTCTCCCAATCGTCAACAACCTCCTTAAAATAAAAATTATTTAATTTAACATTGTTGAAGATAGGAAATTTTAAACTAGGTCTTGAAACTGAGTTAAAGTTATTGACTTCTACCGAAATCTAGAATTCAATTAAAATCCCGGACAAGAAAAACTAAGGTTTTAAGTCCATTTCAATACACAAATAGTTATGCTCTGTCAATATACAAAGTCCAAGCCTTACTACCAAAAATACAAAAATTAGTAAAACCTCTTCTTCATCATCAGAAATCAACTCATATTCCTTCTCAACCTCTTTCTCATCTATTATTTTTTCCTCTTCCGGAATGGTTTGCTGTTTTGGCTCTTCAACAACTTCATTTGTTTTTTTCGCTCCTCGTTTTCTGGCAAAAATAGGTTTCTTTGGTCTTTCGTCACCATCTTTTGGTAAATCTGGAACAATATGTCCTAAAATAAATATAAATATTAAAAAGAATTTCTGTGAAAAACCTTGACTTTCAAGCAATTGTCTAGCCTTTGCAGCAGCTTGTTTTTGCTTTTTAGTCAGAAAAGTTCCTTCTCGTTTTTGTTTCTGTATCAATTCATCTTTTTTACGTTTTGCTTCCTCTTTGCGTTGTTGAGCTAGTTTTTCCTAAAATTTAAAAGAGGGTTGACAAGAGCTTCTCTACAATCTTAAAAACTAATGATTTAAGTTTTCCAACCCAAAATTTACCAACTAAATTAAAATATTATTTAACCTGTTCTTCCTTTTGTCGCTGAAGTTCTTCAAGCCGCCTTTCTTCCTCTTCCTTTGCCCTTTTTTCCTCTTCTTCTTGTTCCTGTTTTCTTCTTAATAATTCTTTGATTAGCTCTGCTTGCTTAAAAATTGTTTTATACAATTTTAAAAGTCTAAAAAAACCTTATTTTTCTTTTTCCCATCTTTTTTATCTAAACCTTCCTTTTCTTTTTCTTTTTTAGCCTTTTCTTTTTCCTTCTTCTTTTCTTTTTCCTTTTCCTTCTTTTTTCGAGCTTTTTCTTCTTTATCATCAATTATAATAGCTTCTGGTTGATCCATTTTAGATCATTAAACTATAAACTTTTCAAATAAATAAAGCTTTGATGAAAATAAAAGCTGATTGTGAGTAAAACAAAAAACGAAATTTTAAAGAAAAATGAAATATTAAAAATCATGAAAAGAACTGAATAAAAAAAAAGATCAGCTTTAAAATATCCAGATGATATATACATATTAATTATAAAAATATTTAATATAAACTTTTTTCTTTTAACTAAGTTATGTACATATAGAAAGGAAACGTAGCTGGGAATATTTTACAATTCTGGAGAAAAAACTACTTTATAATTCGCGCTCATTGTAACAGGGTTTAAAAAGGGAAAAAGAGAAAACGAAAAATAAAAATGTGATAGAAAATTTATTATCAGAAATGTTTAAAAGTAAGAAGGTCCAAAAAATTAAACCTTCTAACCTTAAAATACATCTCTAACCCGAAAGTAAAACAGAAGGAAAATAGAATAAAGGGATTGATCATATCGTTAGCTAGGCCCCATTACTACTACTATTATTTATTATTGTTATTCCCACTAATACTTGTTTCTGTAACTATATCGTCAGTCAGTTCAATTTTTGGAGAAATCTTTAATGAAGTATTCTTCTGAGGCATAACAGCATTACTATTATCAACATCCACGGCAATGGAAGATAATGAAGAGATGCCATTCTGCTGTTGTTGCTGATAGAAATTAATGGGAGTTGAAACTAAAGTTAAAATAAAATATAACATTTTCAGGCTTAAAAAACCATTGCTATTTTCGAATCTCACAACCGATGCCACTATCGAATCAGTAATGTGTTGATGAAGGCAGGGCATTACAGAGGCTGCTGTTGCCGTCAAACAATTGGCATTTGCAGGGGAAGCACCACCAGATGGTGACATATTGACCAAATGTAGAAGGACAGTTCTATTTGGACCTGGTGGGCAAACAATGCAAACCATTTCAGAAATTTGACATACACGGAAGAATCCAGCCTGACAGGCTTTTGAAAGAGATGAGCAAATACATCCAACAATTGGTATATCGTCTGAGGAGTCCTGATCGGGAACAAAACGGCGAAAATTACGGGCTGAAATTGTATCTAGAGAACACGGAAGCATCTTTGAAACGATAACACTTTTGCTGACCTAAAAAGGAATTAGTTATAGAATTTTCTTTTCACTGTTAAACTAAGAGAATTAAAAAAAATGGAAGAAACTCATAAAAAATAATAATAATAAATATCAATAGTCATTAAAATATAATACTAACTAGTCTTCCATATAATAAAGCAAAAGCTCCGCCATTCGTTGGTGAATCTGCTCTAATTTGTGAGAGGAAAAGTTCAGGAATATTGTTAGGGATTATAACACGTTGAAAGACAATAGGTTGCATGGAAACAAGATGACAGCGAACATATGGGCAAAGCATTTGATCAGGCACAAGCAAATGTTCCAACTGAAAAATTTATTCATTATAAGCACTTAAGCCTGGACAGAAAATTAATTTCCTTTATGAATTTGGTCTTTAGTTCAAAACCTTGCGGAACAAGTATTTAAAGGTAATAAATATTAGAACCTCTTGCGGACCAGCTGAGCTATAACTAAGCACGTTATTGCCGTTTTGTTGTGAAGATGAACTGCTTGTAGCCGGTAGTTGTTGTTGATCAGAAGTTCCTGCAGTTGAGGCATTCCCTGCCAATTCTCTTTCACTAAAATATTTAGTATAGAATTGAAAGATTAAAAAATTAAACCTTTGACTAATACGCCTCTTTAATTGTTCAGCACTAATAATAGCATTTAACGTTCGTACGTCTAAAATATATTTATCAGTCGATGACAATGAAGCAAAACAAGGATGTTTAGGTAAGTCTTCAACAGCAAGACTATAATTGAATCTATTAACGTGTTTATGATTTTGAATAACCTAGTGTAACGAAGGAAAAAAGAAATGCTCTTTCTTCGTCTTGCTGACCTTTTCCAGAATAATGAACGCCCAACTGATGCATTTCATTAAGAAGTCCAAGACATTTTTCCAAAGTCATATTGTGGGGAAGTTCTCGCGATCGAGCCTGTTCAACTAATTCAGAAAGTTTTTTGCTAGACTCCATGATCTGAAATGGTTGTATTCATTCACATAATTATTTGAAATAGTCAAAGTTAAATAAAAAAAGAAAAGTATAACATTACTTGAAAAATTAAAACAATGAATTAAGTGAGATTTATTTAAATAAAAAAAAAGAAAGGCAGTCAGAATTATAGAAATGTCAAATAAAGCACATTTTTTTATAAAAACAAAGAATTTTTGAGGTCATTTCTGTTTTGAGCAGGTCAATTCTGTTCTTCCGGCTCTTCCTGAACAATCTCAAGCGGCTCCCACTAAATATCAATAATTTAATTATATTATGGCTATAGAAAAACATACTCTCCCAAAGTGCACAAAACAATCAGCATCAACCGCCTAAATATATTGTAAAAATTAATTGAGATCAACTAACATTAAAGAAGATAACGTTGCCTTTTCTACGGGCCTTCTGTGCAGATACTCTACGCAAGCCTTGTTGTAAACGAGTCTCAGACATTCTCGCTGCTTGTTGTCTTGCTATCGCTTCTCTATCTGCTACACAATCAGAGAATATTTGAGCCATGTAATCGTTACGAACCAGAAGGGGATTAGTATGCTGATAAATACAACATCCACCACTTTGGATCTTAAGTAAATTATAAAAATAAGGTAATAAAGTAAACAAACTGAAGTAACGTAAGACCCTGAATGCACATTAATTGCTTCGATAACCCGTCGAAGTGTGTTTCCTCTTTGGACAGGAAACTCAATTTGCGATCCACGAGAGCTTGTAGATCCGCCGCTGAGAGAAAATGTGTCATCAGGAGTTAATGTTCTCATGGGATTCATTGTACACAATAGTTCGACTAAAAAGTGAAAATTTTAAATAGGCGCTTTGTAAAGAAACGTTAAATATTTAGCAAAAACGAATAGTCAACAGTTCACAGATAAAAAAGTTGAGTAACAAGAAAAATCAGGGGCGAACCCAAAAAATCGAAAATTTGTTTATTTCTCTTACTTTACTATTTCAGGTGGGATAAATTGTCACTTAAGATAGAAAGCAAAATATGGCGAAATAGTTTTAAATCTCTACGATGGTACGTTTCAGTCCCATTTCAGAGATGTCATTGGATAGAGTAAAATAAGCTACAGATAAATAAAAGGAACCCTGAATTTTTGGAAAGGTTAAAAAATTATGGTCAAAAAACTCCCAGAAAATAAGTCCTTTAGAAAACTTTTATTTTAAGAAAACAAAGTGATTTAAAATAATTTAATTTAGAACAAAATCAATTAAAAATAAGATAAATAATAATATTTTTAAGTGAATATTTATTTATATAATGGTTAAAGTTGGGCGTGTAAAGAAAATAGATTATTCTATGAGTATATGTAATTGGGAAAGTTTATTAAAATAAAAAGGAAAATATTTGAATATTAGCCAATAGAAAGAAAAATATAAAATATTAATTGATAAATTAAGAAGAAAGGGAAAAGATTATAAAGAATTACATTTCTCAATAGTTTGTGTTACTCAAATTTAAATAATTATTAAGAACATAATAAACATACCAATAATATTTTTTTATATTTCCCATTCCTTCCTAATAATTAAAAAAATTTATCAAAAAAATATTTCTAAGTTCCCAATATTTAATAATCAACTTTATACATTTTAAAAAATTAAAGAATTTATCATTTTCACAAAGGTTAACTTTGCTATTTACCCAAAATTTCGTTATTTTGTTTTGTCGAAAACTGATTTGCGCAGATCTACTCATATTAATTAATTATTAAATGTTGTTGTTAGTGTATATTAAGAACTTGAATATATTTGTTGGAAAACTTTTTTTTCAACAAAAAATTTTTCCCCTCTAAAAATATCTAATTAACTTTAAACTTCCCCTTTCTTTCTCATTAATCAGACTATGAAAACGATTTTAGAAAAATGTCTACTTTTAAAGAAAATTTAATGTAAAAAACCCAAATATTGATAAAGGAAGCTCCAGAGGAGAAATTCATTTTTCAAAGAGGTAAAACAAATTAAATTAGTTAAAAATTAAAAGAAATCCTTTTTTTATTAAAAGAACAAAGTAAGATAAAATTTGATTTCAAATTATTATTTATACTTCTGTTGTAGTATTATTATTAAGTTTTGATGAAAATTCATTGTTGTCTATAGGAGGTTGTGTAATTATTTCAAAAAGACATTGAGAAAGCGTTCGAGATGATTCCAATTTTGATAAAGATATCCAACTGAAAAATTATTAATTTTAACCTTCTTTTTTCAAAAATAATTTTCCTTAAAATCTTAACAAAAAATTTTTAACCTTAAAAATCCCTCAAATCTTTGCAATTTTCTTCTCGCCAGTGAAGAATGTCTACTGAGATTGCGTAAAATAATTGCTGAAGTAAGTCTGATATTGCGAGTTACTGGACCTTCACTATCGTCCTTAAAAAAATTTTTTGTTCTAATTTTTCAAAATTATAGAGAACAATCTTTAAAGCAGAATTTTACCCAAAAAACAATTAAAAATAAAATTTAAATAAACCGTCAACTCTTTCTTCAAATTTGTAAGCGCATGTCTTCTAATTGCTTCATATGCAGCAAAAGGTGCATAACCTGGTTGTTGTCCTTGTTCTCTATTTTGTTTAAAAAGTTGCCTGATTTGATTTATATAGTCTAAATAAATTTTTTTTGAATTTAAATTAAATAAATACCATCAAGGCCAAATTCACATCTTTTTTGTAAACTAATTTCTAAATTTTGCTCAGTGCAGTGAACATCCTTTTAAAAATAAAATTTATTTAGTCAAAAATTAATTAATTATTTAATTTCCCTTTAATATTTTGCTAAAAACTTAAAAAAACAAACTCTACCACTGGGGTTCGAATGTGATTCGAACCCATAGCAATTTACCCTAAAATCTAAACCACTACCAATTGACCAACAGTATCACTCATTTAACGAATATTTAAGCTAATTTAATTTATTCAATAAAATTAAGTTTACTTAACAAAACACATCAAAAAATATTTAAATAAAGGAATAATTAATAAAAAAAACCTGTAAATGTGTAGTCATTGACCATAAAGTACGTGGAGTACTATCACACATTGGCCATCTACATCTAATCAAACAAATATCGTCAGGGTTTCTATTAACTGAATTAGTATGTGATTGAACAAGAGCTTTAAGATGTTCTTCATAAATATGAAAAAGAAGTTGGGAAGGAGTAGAGAAAAATCTAAATAAACTTTTTTTTAAACAGAAAAAATAAAGATTAATTTCTCAAATAAATTTATTTTAATCTCTTACAAATTCTTTAATTAAAAAGAAAAATTTTAATTAAAAAAGAAAACCTTGAACAAGGTTCAATTTCTTCATTATTATCATCTAAAGCCATCATCATCCATTCACACATATGTTGAGGTATTTTTGCATCTACACATTTTTTATTAATACAAGAAGAAGAAGAAGAAGAAGGATTATTAATATTGTTATTATTAGAAGACGTATTATTATTAGACTTTAAAGAAGATTTTATTGTTGTTGTCTTTGTCGTTGTTGTTTTTTCAGTTTCTAAAAATTTATTATTATTATTTATAGTTGTTATTGTTGTTGTTTGATGTTGTTGTAGTGTTGATTTATTTTGGTTATTATTATTTATTTGATTTAATGTTTGAAGTTTCTTTTTATTTGGCTATAAAAATAAATTAAAGAATTAATTTAGTCTTAAAAAAACTTTCTCATTTTTAATAATTAAACTATTTACATTAACATAAGGTTGAATATGATGTCCATTAATTTCAACAACTTTAATTCCAGAAAGTCCAGACTGTCCAAAAGATGCTGCATCGGTTGTTAACATTACAATTAATTCTAAACAATAAAACAAATAAAATTAAAAAAAAATCAAAACAAACGTTCAATTGATTTATTAAAAGAACTGATTAATTCACAAGCAAGTTTACCCAATTCAGTTAATTGTAAAAGCGTTTCCAATGAAATTATACAAATTAAAATATCCTTTAGGGTTAAAAGAGTGAACAGACGAGGAAAAAAGTGCTAAAATTTAATTTTAAAAATATTTTTATTTAATTTAAAAGAAACCGTTTTAGCCAAAAAATCACACAAAATATGTTCATTTAAAGCTGTGTGAGAAAGACCCCCAATTATTTCAATAAATCGAAGAATTTCAAAACGATCATTAGAATTTAATCCTTCTTTAATTGAATTGAAGAGAGTAGAGCCAGTTAATGGATCTTCTATTGAAATTAAATTTATCTGAAAAAAATGAATTAATTAAAGATTTATAAAATAAAAAAAAATTAACATGTTTGGAAATATTGCTAAGAGTTTCACAAGCTATACGTTTAAGTAATTGCCATCGACATTTACAGCACATTAATAATAACCTAAAATTGGTATTCAATTAATTTTTAATTTGAAAAATAAAATTAAAAATTCTCTTTCTTTTTCCAATTAAAAAAAATTAATTCATTTATTTTTATTCTTTCAAAACTATTTTTTAAATAAAATAAAAACCTTAATAAAGTTTTATTTTCTCCCATTATCAACAAATTTGTTTCTTCAAAAGACAAATTATGAAGAATTCCAAGAATACTAAAAACACGCCAATTAACAGGATTAGAGAGATCAAAATTATCATCTTTATAAATTTCAATTAAAGAAAAGTTTCCATTCTTTTCTTGGCTTTTAAAAACCCAACAATTAAAGATTTGTTCATCAATACCCGAATATTTCCAAAATTTTGAAAAATCATAGTTGCTAGTTTCTTTCCACCAGTTATACAAATTCTCTGGAGAAGCTCCTTTAGAGTTGGAAAAATAGGGAAATTATTAATATAAAGGAAGAATTAAATTTTAAATAAATTCTAATTTCTTTTTAATTTTATTTAAAACAATTTAATTAAATAAAATAAAAACCATGTAAATCCACTTTCAATCCAATAATTGTAACTAACAAATCTATGACATTTGGGCAGTTTTCGAAATTTAAGACAAATGGTCCTTTAATATAAAAGCTTTAAAATAAATAAATAAAAAATACCAGGATGTGACATTATTGTAAGAACATTAAGTGCAAAAGCAACTTCATTAGGCAATCCACTGAATAGAGAAAGAATTAATTTATGAAAATCGGGAAGTGGAAGATTGTCTAGAAAAAAGAAAAGTTTATTTTAAAATTTAAAAAAGAAAAATACCAGAAGATCTAGGAATACTTATTGGAGGCTCACTATAAGAAGGAATTGACTGAATTCCTTTAAGACGAGCTGATCTACCTCCACTCAGTTCGTTTTCGTGTTCTTCAGTAATATCCCCTCCATTCTCATTTTGTTCAAATTTTGATAAATATTTCATATAAATAAGACGAATAGCATGCTCTGCCATTTGAATATTTTCAGAAATGGACAATTTTTGGAGAACTAAAATTTAATATATTCCTTTTTTAAAAATTAAGCAAATCCAAAAGATTGTTTTTTAAAAAGCTTAAGAAAATAAATAAAATAAAAATAAACAAACCATCCCCCCACCGATCAAAATTTGTCAATTTTTGCCATCCCCCAAGAGAAACAACAGTTTCATAAAGCTCAAAAATATCCAATTCCTTACCATTAACATAAGGTAAACGTAAAGAACATCCCCTGAAATTAATAAGTTTTAATTAATTTTTGCGGATAGATTTAATTTTGCGGACAAATTAAATATTAAAAATAAAATAATTATTTTTCCTTTATTTTCATGAAACTAAAATGAAAGCCTTAAACTTTTTACTGAAGGATATTTAACACAAAATAATTACTTAGAATGTTTTAGTCAAGGTTATACCTAAGATTATAACATTAAAATAATAATCTTCATAAAAAAAGAAATCATCAATTATTGTGGAATTATAATTGACGAAAACAAAAAAGTTTAGTTAATTATTATCGCATAAAGGAAAAGAACAACACTTTAACGCTAACAGAATTAAAATATTTAAAGAAAAGAAAAAGAAGAAAAACTTCCGTAAAAATATCTTAAAATTTTTGTCAGCAAAAATAAAGGTTTAAATAAAATAGAATTAAAAAGTAAAAACCATTTCCTCCTGTAAAAATGACGCAAATTTTCATAAAATTGATTAGCTTTCACCCTCTTCTCTGTTGAAGTTGAAATGAATTGAACATAATCGTCTTTTAAATTTTTCCTTTTTCTTGTGAGCATTAATGACAGTATATTTTGTAGTTTTATATTTAAATTGAAAAATTTAAAGCTAAATTTTATTTAATAACAAAATAATGCAAAAGAATAATAAATAGAACAAAAAAAGCTTTATAAGATGGCATTTTTAAATTTGGTGTTTTGGAAATTTCCAATTTGAATAAAAGCGCCTTTTGTCTAACATTATTTTTCGTTCTTTATGTTGTATTTTTTATTTGTTCTTCTCTACTCGTTCAAAAATAAAAAATGTCAAAAAGTAAAATTTAAAATTTCAACGATATAGTTGGTCCTAACCGATCCGGTATGACAACAATGTGGTGCAATAACGTAGAAAAAGAATTAAAACACAGCATCAAAAGCATTCATATTAAAGTCAAGAGAATAAAATTTAAACCTTTCCGTTATTAATTTATTTAAACGAGAGAATCATTAGAAATGCTTAAAAAATCACTTTTTGTTGAAATTTGACAATGAGTAAGATGTCAAGAATACTTTTAAATAGAATTTGTTTCAATTTATTTATTTCTGCGAGATTTAGTTCCTTTTTTGGTTATCGTTTTTAAAAAAGGCATTCAAAAGTTGTGGATTTTTCTTGAGATAACTAATCTGGCTCTGTTGATTTTGCATTAATATGTATCTAGATATTTAATGCTTTCTGACATTTTAAATAAAAAATTAAAATCCTCAAACATCTATCAATTTATTCCATAGAAAAAAATGGACACAAAAATATAAAAATTGACCATTTTAATAGAGATTTAATTGGAAGCATGATAATAAAATAGAATTAAAAAAACATTTTTTAGAATACATATATTAACAGAAATTAAATTTTCTAGGAATTATTAATATATATATAATGTTTAATTTCCTAGTTAAAAAAAAAAGAGGTTCAGTGAGTGGCGAAATATTTAATAAAAAATAAAAAACAAATAAAAGGTTTTCGCAGAAGTAAAAATAAAAATTAAAATTTCAGTTGGCGATGAGCAAAAAAAAAAAACACTTTTTTAAAACCTAACTAATAATGAATTTATTTTTTTTTTAATTAATGAAAAAATGAGAGAAATAAAATTTGCCTTAAAAACATATTTTTTAATATAATTAAAGAAAAATAATGTTTAAAATTTAATATTTACAAAAATTAAAATAATATTTATATAGAGTAAATAACATTTTTGATACCAATTTTTCAAAGGTGTAAAAAATAAAAAAATGCACTAACTAACAAAGAAAATTTTTTTTCCTATTAAAGTTACAAAATGGAAAAGAATTAATCTTTTAAAACTTTTTTTTTTAACTAAAAAGAAATTAAATAATTTAATAAAAGGCTTAAGAGTTCTAAATAAAATCTTTCCCCAAGAATAATTCAACTTTCCCGAAACATTTTTTATTTTTTAAATATAAGTCAAAAAGACTAGTCTCATTAACATTTTTACATCAGAGTCAAAAAAAAAAAGTATTTAAAAAGATCAATTTATAAATAATTTTTAGAATAAAAGAGACTAAATTAATAAAATAATGGAAAATACTATATATATGTATGTAGCGGTGCAAAGAAAATTTTTTTAATAAAATATAAAATATTTCTTAACATTAAAAAAAAATAATAAAACAGCAGTTGTGTGGTACATAGAGTCAAAAAAATGAAAAAAATGAAATAAAAAGAGAGGTTATTTTATGTGGGATTTCTTTGTGAAGGCGATTGTGTAGAATGAGGAATTTGTTGTTGTTGTTGTTGTAACCATTGATGTTGTTGTTGTTGTTGTGGTGGTGGCGGAGAATTAAATTGTGGAGCACCTCCATTTTGTTGTTGTTGTTGTCCTGTTCCTTGATAATATTGTTGTTGTTGAACAAATTGTTGTTGTTGAGAAGGGGGTGTTCTTATTTGTTGCCTAAGTTGTTGACCAACCAATTCTGTACTTTTTAACTCTTTTTTTGCTGTCATTTTTAAAAAAGCGGTAAAAAGGTGTGGAGTTTTTTTGAGATCATTAAATATTGCTGCCTTTTCTTCTTGTGAATGTGCTGCTCTTATCCTTTCATAAACTAAATGAACATCGGTAGGGTTCATTTGGTGTTGTTGATGTTGTTGTTGTCTAGGAATTGCTCCTCCACCAATAAATTGTTCAGGATGTGAATGACCTAAAGAAGAAATATTTTTTAAAAATATAATCCCCAGTTCTAAACACTACATAAAAGCTTTAACAATTACCTCCACTCCTTAATTGCTGATGTTGAGAATGTTGAAACCTTTGTTGCTGTTGTTGAGTCAAAACTTTATGTTGGCCAAAAGGTAAAGATTGTTGTTGCTGACTTGGTCCAGGACGAATACCATAAGAAGGGGGATTTATCTGTTGTGACATTAATTGATGTTGTTGATGAATTGCTCCAGCTGAAGGGACCCGATGAATACCACCAGCTGTCCCAACACCCTTAAAAGAATAAATATTTGAATTAAATTCTTTTTTTGGTTGTTTTTAACCTGTGGAAGTTGATGAGGATGTGAATTAGGACCTCCAATAGTTTGATAATTACTTAAAGACTGTTGTGAACCAATATGTTGAAGAGATTGTTGTCCAGGAGAATTGACCATTCTATTCTGCAATTGATTTTGAATATCTAAAAGAGTAGAAAATTAAAAAAAAAAGTTTTTATTAAAAGAATAGAAGAAAAAAGGTTAACAAAATAAGAAAAAATATTTAAAATTAATACGATGAAAGTCAGTTGGTCCATTTAAACGTAAATGTGATTGCTGCATATTTGGAGGACCACCACCTTGAATTCCTCCCATTTGTTGAAGTTGAGAAGGTACAAATGAATGACTTTGACCTCCTATAATGGAAGGTGATTGTGATGATCTTTCCCAACCAACTCCTCCAACAACACCAGGAGGGCCACCTTGTGATGATGTAATTGGAGGAATTACTCCACCACTTCCATTCATTCCTCCTGAACTCTGTAATTTCATCATACGTCTTTGCATCATTCTTTCAGCTTGGCGATTTTGTGAACGTTTTTGTTCTTGTAATTTTTGTCTAATTTGTAGACAGAAAGGCACCTAAAAATATTTAATTATTAATTTAATTTTTTAAATAAAACCTGGCATTTTGTAAGTGTACAGTGCTTTGCATGATAACAACATAGAGCAATTAATTGTTTACAAACTGCACAATTTGCTCCAGCAGCTTGCCTTCGTTTGCATTGTTTTGTATGCGTAATAACCTTTTTCATCTTGAGACAGGTTCCACGACGGCAATTTGCATCACGGCAAGTACAGGCATGGACAAGAGAAATAATACATTTTTTGACAGAATCATTACGAGAAGCAACTGATGCATCAGAAGATTTTTGTTCTTCATCAATAATTTTTTCCATAGCGTGTGGATGTTCAGTTTTACTTTTGCAAGTTTCACAGAGGTCATAATCCTAAAAAGAAATTTTATTTTTATTTTTAATGATAAGAAACTTACATCACAAGTATTGCAATGATAACAAGCTGCTTGTTCACAATTATTACATGTATAACCAAGCCCTTTTCCTTCTTGTTCTTGTGTATGTAGAGTATAACAAAAATTGAGTGTTGACCATTTTGCACGCCTTAATTGACTAAATTCCCAATGTTCTTCCCTTGATTTTGCCAAAAAATTATCTCTTGAATCCATAAGTTCACAACTGATTAAAGGATCTGGATCTTCAATTCTGGGCTTTTGTCCAATAATTATTTGTTCGTCATGGACAGAAAAGAGCCGAATAGTAAAGAAAACATCTCGATGTTTTTCCAGTTGTTGAAAGAGACGATCAACAACTGGATTACCTGTATTTATACCTCCCTTCTTTTTACTATTTTGTGCTGATTTTTTAAGATTACTCTTCTTTTTACTACTTGCTTTTTGTTGTTTTTTAACAGGTAATCCATCATCTGTTTGGAATGTATCATCATCAGAAATATTTAACAAATCTTCTGATGCCACTGCTGCTAGTTGTTTTCTTTTATCAAGTTCTTCGTCTTTTTCTGCACTTTGTATACATTCATCAATTATTCTAGGCCAATAATCTCCTTCAAAATATGGTAGTCTCATTGGTGTATCTAATGCATCATCTTTTGCTTGATTAAAAATATCTTTATAGCTGTAAACTGTTCCTTCTTCATTTCCATTATTTAACATAGTTTTGTACCAATCTTGTAATCTTTTTGGTTTTGGAATTTTCTGTTCAGGTGGATGACAATGGAAGATGTAGTCATCACCTTCTGAAGGAGGACATGCCCAAATATGGGCCATAGTATAGCCAAGTCTTTTGACATACTTTAAAGTAAAAATAATCATTAAAAATTTATTGTTATGTAGTATTAAACCTGCAAATATCCCAAAAGAATTTCATAATAAACTGATGTTCTCAAATGCTTTGGCTGAAAGAAATAAACAGAATCAAGGTAAGCAATATAAACACGTCTTTGATTTGGTTGAGCACAATTAGTTCCATATTCTTGTACATAAAGGCCAAAAAAGCAAACCTCTGTAGAAATACCAGTATCAGGATCTTTCAAAACTTCAAATGCAAAAATGGCTTTTGATCGATAAGGAAATCGTTCAGGATATCCATTACCTCCATACCTAAAATAAATTAGAATTATTTATTTAAATATAATCCCCTTACTTTGATAACATTTGTGGTTTAACTTCAACTTCCTTATCAGAACTTGAAAGAACACGAATTATAACTTCAACTTCAGGATCATCTTCCGACAGCTTTTGTCTTAGAAAATTGTTCACTCTGTCTTCAATATATCGACTAATTTGACAATGAGGTAATTCTAAGTTTAAAAATAATAATTAAAATAATAACTTTAATATATTACTTTTGGCAGTAAATTTATTATCAGGCCGTGGTCTCGTTTTTTCCACACGACATTGTTCACAAATAAATCCTTCAGGGTTGATTTTGTTATTATTTAGTGCACAAATTCGATGCCATTTTCTATCACAAATTAGGCAATTATCAAAAGGTTCCATGTCAACTTGATCGTTTTTCATTTTATGAAACATCGTTTTTGGTATCCAACTATTTACAAAATATTTTAAGAATATAAGAAAAACTTTTAAAAAAAATACTTTGGTGGGTCTGAAGTATTTTCATTTAAATTAATTCCCTTCTCAGGTAATGCTTCAAAACATTTGACACAATAAATGTATTTCTCAGCAATAGTAACTAGAAAGTTGGTTGAACTGGTTTCATACATAAAATAAGGTTGATCTCTAGCAATTACACAGGCAGCATTATTTTTAGTTATTCCAAAACAGAATTGAACAAGTGGAGTAAAGGAAAGTTTTTGACCACAACAATAGCCCATTTGGCGCATTACAGGATTTATTTCTTCTACAAAGATTTCACTTAAACGAGTACACCATTTGTAAATCTAAAAATAAATTTAAAAGAAAATTTTAAAAGAAAAAACCTTTTTGTTTTTACGATTATAAAGCCAAGCATTTTCGAACATTAACCAAAAATGGTCACAGACTTCCCATGGATTTTTATATTTTCCTTGATCCAAACCATCCCTTATTGTTTTCAGATCCATAGGATTTTTGATAATATCGAAGTAGTCCTAGAAATTTTAAAAATTATTGTTAAATCAAATGAGAGAAAAATTTTATAGCCATCGAGAAAATAAATGCTACTATAAAGCTTTACCGACTTAACTACAAGAGCGTTTAATTTCACTTTTAATATAATACATTGTCTTCCATGTTAAATGCTTTCATTTGGATATCGACAATTATTATATTATATTATGTAGCTAATTAAAATTAAATTAAAAAACAAACTGGAATATTTAAAAGCACTGGATCAACAGGCATTCGAAATGGCGTACATTCAGGCTCATTATCCCACAATTTTTGCCATACAGGAAGAAGATGTTTGCGTAACTCATTAGCATTAAATACTTTAGGATCACGAACAATTGGTTCTTGAGGGGCAGTTGAAGTACTTGGTTTAGTCTCTTTTGGTGTTGTTGGACGTCTCGAAACTGAAGATTCTGAAGATGGTGGAAATAAAGAAGAACTATTGTTGCTGCTATTTGGTTCGATCTTAATTGTAGTAGCCGATTCAGATGTTGATGGAAGTTCTAAAATTAAAATAAAAAAACTAAAAAATATAAATAAACCAGGTTCTTCAATCTTAGCACGTTTATTAGGTATTTGATCCACAAAATTCATCATTGGCTGTGATTGGTTATTCTGTGGTTGTTGTTGGTCAATTACTTTAGGCTCTTGTTTAATATCTTTAATTGTAAGAATTTGTTGTTGGATAGCTCCTTGATGCTGTAAAGGCTGTGCAAGTTGTTGTTGCTGCTGATCGTTTAAACGACGATTTTTCTTTTCTTGCAATTCTTTTTGAATTTTATAAATTTTCTCTGCTAGCATGTGATAATAAGCTTCTTTGTCTGGTGCTTGTTCAAACATGTCTTTTTCAACTTTACGAGAATAGGAAATTAAATCTCGAATACGCTGATCGTGCATAGCAGCAGGATCAGGTGATGGAAAGATTGCCTTTAAAGAATAAGATTAAAAAAATAAAGATAATAAAAGAATACCTTAACCAATTTTCCAACTAAATGGTTCCTTAAATCAAGAGTTATTGAAGCATGCCAATCCCTAGCTTGAGTAGGTGGTTCAGGAGGAGGGATCCCATCATTAGATGAACAAAATTGTTGCTGTCCAACCTGTCCAGTTTTGTTTGGAGGATTTGTTGAGCGAAAAGGGTTTCTAAGAACAAATAAAGATAATATATATCATTAAATTAAAAAATTTTACGAGTTAGGATTATATCCATCCAATAATGTATTGACAGTGGTCGCTTGGGAAGGTGGTGATCCAAACATTGGTGGTTGTGATATTGGACCTTGAGGTGGAATTGATGAGGATGGACCAGGAACAGATTGTAATAACGAACCTCCACCAAAATTAAGAGCATTTAACATCATATCACCTTAAAATAAAAAATGAACTTATACACAAAAAAATTAAAAGCCTTGTCTTTGTTCAGAAGAGACACCTTGTTGGTGTGTATACTTTTTAACTGGATTACACACTGGACAATCTTCTTTGCTACAATTCTTCCAATGTGTAATTATTTGACGAGAAGAAGCACAATGTGCAAATTGGCATTGACGCCCAGCTAAACATTTAACCATATGCTCCAAAACACTCTTCATTACATTGCAATAAGGGAGAGTACATTGACTACGATTTTGAGGTTCAGACTAAAATTTAACATTTAATGTAATATTTCAAGAGGAAGTAAAAACCTTTTCTCTTTGTTGACATTTATGAGCATGTAAAAGAAGCACTAGCTGCTGCTGAATTAATTTCCTCTTTTCAGGATCTTGAGAATGTCCAGTACCCACCAACTGCTGTGAAGGTGGTCCTACCGAACCTGGACCCGATTGATTGCGCATTTGATGACCAGGACCATTCATCTAAAATAATTTTTAAAAAAAATAGAGGTTCTCAAAAACGTAAAATCCTTAGGTTAATGGAAAAGGTCGTAAGATAAAGGTCAATTCAGAGCCGAAAATTAAGTGTCTCCACACCCATTTATTAGCAGTTAAAAACCAATTTTACAAACCATAATTCCTCCAGAATTTTGTGAAACAATAATTCCATGAGATTGAGATTGTGTTGCAGCAGAACCAGGAACTTGCTGTCTCGGTCCTTGTATAAGTTGATTTCCATTTACTATTATACCAGGTTGAGAATTTGGGCCAGAGTGAAGTTGACCAAGAGGTTGTTGTGGAGGTACTCCAATAATTGATGATTCTCCACCAGGACCAGGCATTATCTTAAATATTTAGTTTAACTTATTCAATTAATTTGCAATTGCTTAAATAATGGTACATAGATAAACATTCAAAGCCTTATTTTAAATAGACTAAAAACCTGATGTCCAGAAGATGCAAAGCCTAACGGTGGAGGCATTCTATGTTGTGGTGGAATTTGACCAGAATGCATAAATGAAGGCATTTGTTGTTGTGAAGAAACAGAAGTGTTTATTATTTGTCCTCCTTGTATTATATAACCATTTGATTCAGAAAGAGGCTGTTGCCTTTGTGGAGGCCCTCCATTTAAAGGTCCAGCAGCAGCCATTTGCTGTTGAAATTGTTGATGAGTTCCACCATCAAATGAGGTAACATTTTGGCCAACCAAATTTTGACCGATCACCATTGCTGCCCTTCCTTGGGTAGGAGGTGTTGGGGCATTAGACAATACACCGCCTAAAAGAAAAATAAATTCAAAGGTGTACAGAAAATAAATAAATCTCCACTAAAATTAGTACGAATCTTTAATAAGTTTCAAAGTTAAACCTGGATGAGGTTGTTGACGAACATCCTTGAGCATTGGTTGATGACCCTGTTGTGGAATATTAGGAGGAAATCCTTGTCTAATAGTTTGCTGAGGTACTGCACCACCATGAGCCATTCTAACAGAATTGGATCCTCCGTACACAGACTGCCTTGGATGCCTTTAATTTAAGAAAAAATAAAAACAAAATAAAGATAAAAATAAACTGTTGATAAGAGGAAAATTGTTGTTGCTGAGGAGGACCACCCATCATTTGTTGTTGTCCTTGTTGAATATTATAACCCCCAGGAGGCATTGAACCTGAAGATTGGGGAATATTTGGATCAAACCCAGGCATTGGTTGACGCATCTGTTGCTGAGCTGCTGAAATCCGTTGCTGAGCCATGCTCATTTGAGAAATGTTTTGGCTCTGAGAAGTTGATGTAGATGACATTGAGGGGGGCATTGGGCTTCTATTAAAGATTTAATTAAATAGCTACACAGAATATATATTGTTTTGATCAAAAATACTTGATTTACTTTTAATTAAGTTAATAAATTAATCTTTAACTTATCAAAAAATAACAACAAACACTCTTACTTATTTGGGAAATTTGCAGAGGAGTAAGACTGCCTAGGGCTATTATTCATTGAAGAGGCACTAGAAGTGAGAAGAAGCTCCGTCAGAACACTTTGCTGCTGCGGAACTTGACCTACAGAATTTGGTCCATGCTGACTATTAATCCGTTGCTGAGGCGGGGGTTGAGAGGAAGGATGGACAATTGAAGGAGATGCTGTTGTTAGACCATTTAATATCTTTAAAAAAATGAAATTAAAAAAAATAATCAGAACAAACATTCATTAAGTGGAAACCCCCTCTTTGATAATGAAACACTAAAGAGGTTAAAAAATCGGAAAATAGATACCGGTCCATTATGAACAGGATTACTAGTCGAACTACAAGATGGAGCAGAAGACTGAACAGAATGTGATTGTTGTTGTTGTGTTTCAATAGGATCGAGTTTGTCCAGTTCACTGAACCCGTCCAAATCCATTTCATCATCAAAACTTGCCTGCGCAGTCATTTTTCTTCTTCGATTAGCAGGATGTTCATCCATTGTTTTTTCCTCACTTGAAGTCATTTTTATGTTGATAGTAAAACAATTATTTTAAATCTGCTTTTGCAGCATGTGCAAAGTGTTGAAGATAGGCACTAACTCCTCCAAATATCTTCGTCAATAGAATTATCTGAAAAAATAAAAATACTACAACCCAAAAATGCAACATTAAATGATCAAAGGAGCACCCACGTCTTAGGTTTTCCAAAAAATACAGTAACTGATCGATTTTCTAGTAGTACGGTATCTGATCGAATTTTGATTAAAATTCATCAACCTCTAATTAATCAACCTTTTGTAAGTATTTAATAAGGCAATTAGAGATATAATCAGATTCCTTAAATAAAATCAAGAAATCATGCCAGAAAGACAAGAGAATCAAAAAAATACAACCACAATGGCGGACAACTAAAAGAATAGAAAATAGGGAACATTATTTAAATGAGAGAATGCAATGAATATTAAAGAAGAGGCAAATAAGAAGAGAAGATAATATAGTGTACGTGTCTGCACAATACACGCGAAAACTTTCTCTCTTCTTTTTGTTTTTTTCTCTGGCCTCATAAATAATGATTGCACATCAATAAATATACTGTACCCGCGTTTTTAAATGTAATTTTAAAGGAAATATATTATTTTTTGTACAAAATTTGTATAGGCAATAATTTTTGCTAATTTTTTATTTTAATTAATTTAAAAAAGTTAAAAAAAATCGTATAAGATAATAAGAAGTGTTTGTCTCTCTTTATAGAAATTAATTTGAGGGGAAAGAAAGTGAGGATTTTTAGGCATAAAAACCTCGTTATTTTCTTCATTTTTAACCCCACAAAATCTTCAAAAAACCAACTTCGTCTACAGCAAATAAAACAAACAACATTTCATGCTCTTCCGATACCTGTATACAATGGAGCTCGACATCAAACTTTGGACAAGTCTTTGATGCTTTGCTCTATCAAATATAAGGAGATCTTTGATTGTGCCTGTGAATAATTTGCAGGAAAAAACTTGAGAATGGTGGAGCCATATAACATAACACAAAATAATGTCATTGTTACTCTATTTTGTTTTTTATTTTAAAATAGATTAAAAGAACAAAAAAGCTTTTTTTTTAATCTGATTGTGAGTGTTGTCTTTTCTTTATCTTTTTAAATTATTTTATTTATTTTTATCTTTTACGTTTTAAACAAATTTAATCGTTTTTTTAATTTTTTAAAAATTCTTTTATTTATTATTAATTATTATAACGGAAATTAAAAAAAAAAAGTGTTTATCAGCCATTTATTTTTTCTCAACTTTTTTAATCATTAATTTTTTCCCTTTACTTTTTAACCTTTTATTATTTTATTTAAAAAAAAATATTTTCTTTATTTTTTCCTTAACATCTTTTATTTTTTTATTCATTAATATTTTAATAAAAATATTTATTTATTTATTTAAAATTTAATTAAATTTTTTTATTAAAATACTTTCTCTTTCTATTATATTTAAAAAATAAAAAGTACACTCTTCTATAAAATTAAAAAAGATTTAAATAAAATAAAAAAAAGCCTCAAGTATTTTTTTTTTGTTTATTTTCTCTCTAATCCACTTGGTCATTTTCACTTTTATTTTTATTTTTTACAAAAAATAAATTTTCATTTTTTCCTCATTTTTACTTTTATTTTGTTAAAGAGAGGTTATTTCGGCGCAGTAAATTAAAAAACTTTTTTTAATTTCTTTAAATTATTTAAACATTTTCATTAATTTATTTAAAGGCTTTAAATATATTTTTAAATAATTAATTAATTTTTTAATGTATAAATTAAAATTATTTTTATTTTTAAATACCTTGAATATTAATATTTTAGTGTCAGATATAAAAGATTTAAATCTTTTAATTAATTAAAAAAAAAATCTTTTTAATATTTTTAGATTATAAAGCAGCATATTTTCTTTTAGTTAACACAGTAAATTAATTTAAATTTTTTTTTTTCATTAGGTAAAAAAAATTTTTTTTTTTGTTGTACCAACCAAAGGTTTTTTTTCTTAAAATATTCGTTTAATCTAGGCCTTTCAATCCCAAGGTCTAGTACCTCTGTTGAAGACCCAATTTACTAGAAAATTAGAAAATATATTTAAAGAATTAAATTATCTGCGCCGAAATATCCCCTTCAATATCTTTTTCTTTAAATTCCTCTTATCTATTTTTTATCTATTTTTCCTTGAAAAATATTTTATAAATTGGCAATTGGGATGTTCCTTTTTTTCAATCTAAAATAAAATATAAAAAAGTAATACCTCTCTAAATACTCATATTTTTTGCCTTTCCTTTTTTTTCAATTTTCTCCCCTTTGGCATTTTTTTTTCTTCGCAACAAGGGGAAAATAAATATTAAAAATAAAATAAGAAGAAGATAAAAAAGGTTAAAAACTACTCAAATTTCCCTTCATAAATTTGTTCTTTCTACTCTTTAAAAAATTTAATATTTTTTTATTTAAAGTATTTCCCCTTCAACCTTTTTTTATTTTTAATAATCAATCTCTTGACTACAAGTCTTTTTTTTTCTTCTTTTAATTTCACACTCATTTAATTTATCTTAATCTTCTTTTTATTAAATAACCTCATAATCCATCATTTTTTTAAAGCTTTTTATTTTAATAATTTTTAAAGTTTATTTATTTTATTTATTACCTTTATAAGGACAGTTGTAGAAGAAAGGCACAAATATGTCCTTATATAAGGACTTGGCAATGTTTTATTAAATAAGGACACTCTTCTATGTCTTTTGAGTATTTTAGAATTAGAATAAAAATATTTGAATTATTTTAGAATTTTATAAAAATTATTTAATATTTAATTGACCTTCTCTTTAATTTTTATTTTTAATAATTCAAAAGAATAATTAAATTAAATTATTTAAATAATCTTAAAAAAATTAATTTATTAATAAATAATTGTCTAAAATATTTTTAAATTAAATTAAAAAATTTTTTTTAATTTTTAAAAAAACAAATTAATTTTCCCTTCTGCTTAAAAATATTCAACCTTTCCTTATTAATTAATTAATTTTAAAAAATTAAAAAAAAAATAATTTTTTATTTTTAATAAAATAATTAAAATTATTTAATTTTCTCCTTAAAAAATTAATTCTTTTTAAATTAAATTCTTTTGTTTATTTTAATTAATTTTTTTAAAAGTTCTTCTTTTCTAAATTAATTAAATAAAAAATTAAATTTATTTTCCCATTATTTTTAATTTATTTTTTAATTTTCTTAATTAGACTTAAAATTATATTTTGTGTGTAAAAATGAAAGGTTTACATATTTTCCCCCATTTATTTTTTAAAAAGACATTTAAAAGTTAAGGAATTTGTTAAACTAGAGCAGTAATGAGTTAATGGCTATTTGGACGCAGAGGAGCTTATGGCGCTAACTCTTAAAAATATCAGAAGATGAAAACCTAAATTACTGTAATTTTGTACTTATATTGGTTACTGTATTACCTAAATTTTCTAAAAATTAAAAAATTTTTGCTTAGATATTTCCAAATATTTTAGCCAAAAAACTTGTTAAATAGCCCAATTTTTAACTTAACTTTTTTTTAACTCTAATTTATCAGAATTATAATCAGAAATTCTGAAATTATTATCAGAATTAGTTAACACTATTCTGAACATATTTGTAGAATCTAATGATTTTAGCTTCTCATATAGGTAAATTATAAAGCCAAAAAAACTTTGTTTCCGCGCCCAAATAACCCTCCCTTTTGTTTAAGTCCAAATATTCTTTTTTTAATGAAAGTAAAAAAAGAAGAATTTAAAACAATTGTCAAATAAATATATAGTTAAGACTTTTAAACCTTCCAAAAAATAAATATATTTTATTTTTATTTATTTCTTTTTTTCACAAATCACTCTTTAAAAAAAACTTTTTTTTTAAATAACTGACGGTCGCCGCATACACACATTTTATTTTATTTATTTTCTAAAAAATAAATAAATAAATAAATTTAATTCTTTTCTCTTTTTTCTGTTATTTTTTAATGTTATTCTTTTAATTTTTAATTTTCTCTCATTGTTTTTTCTATTGGGGAAAATCATTGTTTTAATAATTCTTGGCGTTGTTTTGTGTTTTTTTTTAATTTAAAAAATGTTTAAATTATTCTAATTTTTTCTTTAAATACTTAAATTGAAGCAGAATTTAATTCTCTATAAAATACCAAAAAATAAGAATTTTATTAATTTTATTCAAATAATTAAGCTTTTCAATGAGGGGAAGGTGCAGGCCTTTAACTGTTTTTAATTTTATTAAAATTCTTTTTCTGTTAAGAATATTTTTTATTTTATTTTTATTTTATAGCAAATTTTTTGCTCTATCGAATGGTACCAAGTTTATTTAAATTGGACTATTTATTAAAAGGTAATTAAGTTGGCAATGAACCGACCAATTTTCCCATTTTTTTTTATTTCCTTTTTAATAATTATTTTATTTTTTAATTTTTAATTTATTCCTTCTAATTTAAAGAAAAAATTAAAATTAAAAAATAAATAATTTTTTCTTAAAACTTATTAAATATAAAATCAATTTAAAATATTTAAAAAAGAAAAAGAAATAAAAATAATTGGTTTATTCCGGCAAATAGAAAAAAGTTTTTTTTTATTAAAAAAAGCAATTTATTTTAATTATTAAAAAAGTTTTAAAATTAGAAAGAAAGAAAAATAATAAAAAAATAATTATTAAAAAGGAAATAAAAAAATGGGGAAATAGGTCGGTTCATTGCCAACTTCATTACCTTCTAAATAAATAGTCAAATTTAAATAAACTTGGTACCATTCGATAGAGCAAAAAATTTGCTATAAAATAAAAATAAAATAAAAAATATTCTTAACAGAAAAAGAATTTAAAAAAATATATAAGTATTATACCTGATTTTTATCAATTGAAAAACAATGAGAGAAAACTTTAAAAAAAAAACACAAAAGAATTCAAAGAATATTTAATTTATTTATTTAAATAAAAAGAAACACAATACACATATACACAGTCTTGCAAATATTTTTTTTTTTAATTTTTCTTTTTCCAAATAAATTTATTCTTTTTTAATTTTTTTTTATTTGTTTAAAGGCTATATTTATTTTAATCCTTCTTTTCTTTCTATAAATATTTCTTTTTCTATTTTTTAATTTCCGTTTAAAATTTTTTTTAAATATATAAAGTTTATAGAATAAAAATTAAAAAAAATTAAAAAATATTTAAATTATTTTTTTTTAATTCTTTAAATAAATAATTTATTTAAATAAATAAAATTAATTTATTTTATTTAAAATTAAATAATTTTTAATTTAATTATGTGCTTTTATAGTGAAAAAAAAGAAACTTTATTGTTGCTTTTTATAGTAAAGTTTTCAACTTGAAAAATAAACTTGAAACTTAACTGACAGTTTCTTTTTAATTTAATTCAAAGTGGACGTTTTGTTGCCAACTTTAAAATAAATTAATCAAAAAAGTTTAATTTTATTTAAATTAAATATTTATTTTTTGTTTTAATTTAAAATAATAGTTTTATTATTTTTTAATATTTTAAACCCCAAAAAAGTTCTTTTTTTAATTTTTAATAAAAAAGCTTTTGTATTTTCCTTTTATTTTTTTTTAATTAAAAAATAATTTCTTTTTTTCTTTTATTTTCTTTTATTTTTTAAAAAATAAAAAAATAAAAAATTTATTTTTTATGATTCATTTATTTAAAATTAATTTAAATATATTTTTATTTTATTTTTTATTTTTTCCGCTATTCTGATTTTTTCACACTTCTTTGAAGGACTTCCAACAGATTAAATTTTTCCCTTTACTTTTATAAAATAACTCCCCTCAATTTAATTTTTATTTTAAAAAAAATAAAATAAAATAATTTATTTTTTAGCTTAAATAAAAATATTATTTTTATTTATTTATTTTCCATTAATTTTTTTTATGGCTTTTAAAAATTAGAAAAAATAAAAATATATTTTTATTAAAATTTAAATTGACCAGAAAAGTGGCATTTATTTTTATTTTTTAAAGGTATTTAGGTGGAAATAAAAAGAAAAAATATTTTTTTTAATTAAATTAAATTTAAATTAATTAAATTAAATTAAATTAATTAAGCAACATTTTATTTAATTTTTAATATTAAAAAATAATAAAAATTACCCTTTATTTTTTAAATTAAAAAAATAAATTATTTCTTTATTTAAATTAATTTATTTTAATTTTTAAAATTAAAAGGAATATTTGATGTTGATCTTCTGGAATTTTTAAAATATTAAAGAAAAAATATTTAAATTAATTTTCTTTTAATTTTAATTTCTATAAATAAATTAATAAATAATAAAAATTATGCCAATTATAATTCTCTTTTTTATTTTTTCTTTTATTTTTTTTTTTTTTTTTTAATTTATTTAACACCTTCCCCTTTACCCTTCCCTTCACTTTTTTACCCCTTAGTTTTCCTTCTTTTTTGTTTCAACTTTTTTTATTCGTCATTTTGTTATTGGCACAACAAAATCAATATAAAAAATAAATAACACAAGAGTTAGCTTCATTTGTATATTTTACCTAAAAAAAAAGAAGAAAATGTTGAGTAAATTGGCAGCTGTTTTGCGCCTCCCCTTCTTTTCCCCTTTTTTCATTTAAACAACTTTTTCTAGTTCTTTTTTTCTTTATAAATAAATTAAAAAATATATCTACAGAATATTTATTTAATTTAAATAAATTTTATTTATTTTTTAAAAATTAATTTAACATTAAATATTGTATTACAAAAATACAATACAATTAATTAAATACAATACAATTAATTAAATACAATACAATTAATTAAATACAATACAATTAATTAAATACAATACAATTAATTAAATACAATACAATTAATTAAATACAATACAATTAATTAAATACAATACAATTAATTAAATACAATACAATTAATTAAATACAATACAATTAATTAAATACAATACAATTAATTAAATACAATACAATTAATTAAATACAATACAATTAATTAAATACAATACAATTAATTAAATACAATACAATACAAACTCCTCTCTCTTCTTTTCTTTTTCTCTCTTCTTTCTCTTGTCTTTTTCTTTCTCTCTTCTTTTCTTTTAATATAAATCTGTTTTCTGTCTTTTCCATGTAAACAATTAATTTGTATTTGTTTGTTTGTTTCTGTGTGTGTGTTTATGTCAGTTCTAATCTCCTTTGTGTATTTATTTAAAAGGAAAAAATATATTTTAAAACAAAAAAAGAAAGAAAAATGCCAAACATATATTTGCATAAATAAATTTAATTAAATGTTTTTTTTATGTTAATTTTATTTTTTCTTTTTTATGGAAATGTTCTTCTGATTTAATTAAAAAAATATTTTTTAAATTAATTTATTTAAAATTAATTAATTATTTATTTTTTTTATTTAATTTAACCCTTTATTTATATTTTAAAAAAAAATAAAAAATAAAAGCCTTCTTTTAATTAATTTTAAAAAATTATTATTTATTTTTTAATTTTTTTTTCTTTTAAAATGTTCCTAAAAATTGTTTTATTTTTTAATTAATTAATTTTATTTAAATTTCTTTAATTTAATCCTTTTTAATATTTTTAAAAAATTTTATTTTTATTTTTTATTTAAATCAACTTTTACTTTTAAAAAACAAAAAAATTTTCTTTTTTTTTATTTTCCAAACTTTGACTTTTTTTATTAATTTTTTATCTTTTTTTTTTATTTTCTTTTTAAGTCTTCATTTGTTTTATTTTTTTTAATTTTAATTTTCTTCAGTATTTTTTTATTTTTTAATTTTATTTAAATTATTTTTAATTTTTTTTTCAGATTTTTTTCTAATAAATAAAAAATTTAAATATTTATTTAATTTATTTTTATTTATTTTTTAAATAAATAAAAATAAATGAGACAACGTTTATTATTAAAAAATAATAATATTAATATGTTTTCTTCTATTTATTCAATAAATAATGCTTCTCTAATTGAGGTAAAAATAAATATTAATTTAATTAAAAATAAATTTAAAAATATTAATTTTTTTTTTTTTTTAAATTAATTTTTCTCTGTTAAAAAAAAAAAAAAGTCACGCAAATAAATAATTTATTTTTTATTTTTTTTAATAAAAAAGGAAATTAAAAATAAAATTGCCTGAGGCAAAAAAGAGTTAAATAAGGGCATTTTATTTTAAAGTTTTTTGTAGTGTAGTAATTTATTGATGGCCTTTCAATTTTAATTAAAGAAAAGAAAAGAAAGGGTTTTTTCTTTTAAAGTAAAAAATAAAAGAAGAAAAATAAGCTTTTTAAAAAGAGAAGCAAAATATTTTTAATTATTATTTGCCATTAATTAAAATGAAAAATAAAATTATTTAATTTTTGCCTTTTTCTTTTGTTTTCTAATTATTTGCACAAAGTTGGACTCGAACCCAGACTCTTATTGAAATTTAAAAATTGAAATGCAAACACACTACCACCTCACCAAACACTTCCTTATTTATTCTCGTTATTTTATTTATTTTAACTTTAATTTTAGCATGAAAAATACATTTTTTAGTTGAATTAATTAGAAACATTTTCTGTTAGGACTGAATTTTAAAAATTAAATAAATTTTCAGCTTATGTATTCTACTTAGTTCCTTTTTTAATAAAAATTAGTCCTCAAAGATTGATTTTAAATAAATGTCAATCACTCAAAATTTAAGGAAAAATTTTAAAAAATTTTAACATTTTGTTCCTTTGAAATTAACTATAAATTAATTAATTTAAAATTATAAATTATTTAAATATTTTTTAAAAATTATTAAAATCTGTTCTTTTTTAAAAATTAAATTAAATCTTAATTATTAAATTAAAATTAAATTTTTTAAAGAATTTTCTTTCCCCTTCATCTTCTTCTTCTTCATTATCAACAATAGATCAACAACAACAACAACAACCTTTATTATTATTATTTTCTTCTTCTTCCCAATTAGAATCAACTAATTCAAATCAAATGTCTTTATTCTTTTCTATATTTATTGGTTTATTACTTTTTATTTTAATATTTTTATGTGTTCTTGGGAATTTACTTGTAATTTTGGCAATTTTAATTGAAAGGGATTTGAGATGTAGACCACAATATTATTTAATATTTTCTTTAGCAGTTGCTGATTTAATGGTTATTTATTTTTTATTTTAATTAATTATTAAAAGCCTTGTTTTCCTTTAAATGGCCAGTTGATCGCTGTAGCCCCAAAACATACTTTAATGTTATTTTGCTTTAGGTTATAGTTTGCTTTATTTTAGAGGGTAAATAAAGCAAAAACTTTAACTGAAACAGAATCCAAAATTCTAATAGTTAATTCTGTTTAGACATAAAAGAAGGCTACACCATTTTCCCCTGCTTTTTAATTTATTTAAAAATTAATTTTGTATTATCTAAAGGTTGGCCTTTTAATTACTCCACTTGGTGCTTGGACTACTATAAGACAAAAATGGGAAATGGGTGTTACTTTATGTGATTTCTGGATAAGTGTGGATGGTTATTTTTTTTTTTTAAATTATTCTTTTTTTTTTAATTTAATTTAAATTAATTAGAAATTAATTTAATTAATTAATTAATTAATTTTTTAAAGTCCTTGTCTGTACTTCTTCAATTCTTCATTTAGTAGCAATTGCATTAGATCGTTATTGGTCAATTACTAATATTTACTATACACAGAATAGAACACCCCAAAGAATATTTTCTATGCTTTTTGTTATTTGGGTACTTTCTTTGCTCATTTCTTTAGCACCACAATTGGAATTTCTTCATCTTAAAGGTTTTTTAATTAATTAAAAAAGAAGAGAAAATAAAGGAGAAATTCACAATTAACCTTTAAAAGTTTTTTTATACTCTTCAGATGATGGATTTGTTTCTCGTGTAGAAGATCAAAAAATTTGTTTAATTTCACAGGATATAGCCTATCAGGTAATTTTTAAAAATATTCTTTTTTTTTTAATTAATTTATTTCTTTAGATATTCTCTACTTCAACTGCCTTTTATATTCCTTTATGTGCCATAATTATTATTTACTACAAAATTATGAGAGCAGCTAAAAAACGGTTTCGTCGTGAAAGGGATAGAAGAACATTAAATAGGGGAGTTGTTGATGATTCTTCAATACCTTTAAAAACTAGTAAACAAATGGATTTTGAACAACAAAATGTTTGTAATTAAACTATAACCTTTAAATTTTATATTCGATTGTAAAGGGAGACAGAAAACTCTCTAATAGTAGCCCCAAATATATTTAGCCTTTCGTGCCCAAACGTTGTCACTCAAATGACGCTTTCCGTATGGGAATGTTTTAACTAAGACGTTTCATTGCCTACTTTTTTTGTAACACTCTAATGACCATATTAATTACAGAATACCTAGCTTATTTTAATTTGTTTATTTTTAACATTTTAGTCTTCACCAATTGCTCAAAAAACGTCTGGTGCTAATATATCGACACAAAATAATAACTACGCTGATTCTCCTATATTTCAAGCCAACCAAAGACAACAAAATGGAAGGAATTTTTCCATTAATAAGGTTTTGAATAATTAATTCTTTTGTCTCTCTCATTTTTATGCACTCTTTTCATCATTCATTTTAATAAGATTACAGTATAAAATGCTTAAATAAAATAGGACAAAATGTCACCTTTTAATAATTTTTAAATTAAATTTTCTTTTATTTAGACTACGTCCGATTCATCACCTTGCAATTCCTATCCAGTTGAGTACCAAGAAAAAGAAAAAACAGAATTAAATAAAAATAGTATTGATATAGTAGAGACAGAATTTCAGGCTAACGAAGAATTAAAAAATGGAATAAAAAATGGGGATATTTTAATTATAAATCAACAACAACAAAATCAACAACGTCAAATAATAACATTTCCAAAACACTTAAAAAGTATAGCAGAAAGGGGAAGAAAGAAAAGAAATGGAAAGAAAGAATCTGTTGAGACAAGGAGAGAAAGAAAAGCTTGGAGAACTTTGGCTATTATTACGGTTATTATTTTTAAACATTTTTTTTAATATAAAGAACAAATAGGTTTTTTATCCTTTAAATTAATATGCCTTGTATTTTTAGAAAAAAGAATAAAAATTAAAATAAATATTTGGAGGTCTCTCTACCTCCAATTAATCTGATTAGACCCATTTATTATTTAATTTTAATAATTAATTTAAAGGGAACATTCTTTTGTTGTTGGACACCTTTCTTTGTTCTTTCCCTTTATCGACCATTTTGTATTAAAATAACAGGTGAAAGTGAATGCAGAAATATACCCCTTTTAATGGAACAAATATTTAATTGGCTAGGTAATTTAATTTAGATTATATTTTAATTAATTTAATTTATTTAAAAAGGTTATTTAAATTCTGCATTAAATCCAATTATTTATACAATATTTTCCCTTGATTTTCGAATGGCTTTTAAAAGAATTTTGAAAAAGGCGCTATTTTTTTCTAAGCGATAAAATAAAATTTTTTATAAAAATATAAACGGGTTAAAATCTAATCTTTAAAAAGAATTTTAAAAAATTATTATTATTATTATATGTAAATATATAAAGGAAGTGAAAACCAATTTAAAAAACTTTTTTTTTTATTAGTCTTCTTTTTATTTATTTATTTTTAATCTAAAAATACTTGGTTTTCTATTTTATATCCACAAGTCCTTTAATTTGCCAAAACATTATTTAAACAAATGCCAACACTTAAAAAACAAATTTTTATTTTTTTTTCTTATTTAATTAAAAAAATGTTTTTTAAATAAATGTCAAAAAATGTTATTTTTTTTAATTTATTAAATACAAAAATTAATTTCAATTATTTATAAAATTTGTAAATAAATTTATGAATATTTAAAATAAAATTTTAAATACCCGAAAATTGATCAAATATATTTCTAAAAAAAAAAGAAAAAAGTTTAAATAATTTCAGAAAATATAGGGACTGTTTTATTTGCTTAAAATGCCTTTGGGATTCAATTTAAAAAAAGGCTTTAGTAAATAACTTTTTTTTTCTCTATTTTTATGTATTTATAGGTTGTGGTGAATTAATTAAAGGCGAATCAATGCTGTCATTTTGCTCCTAAAATTAAATAAAAATTAAATTTAAAAAATTAATAAAAAATTAACCTGTGCAATCTTTTTAAATCTTCTCACAAAAATTAGTCCAATAATTAAAGAAAAGCAAAAGGAGCCAAAAAGTAATAAAATCCAACCTCCAATATAAGCATAAGTGACCATTTTAATAGGTAATTTAAGCTGTTCCCGAGTATTAAAGTCAATAATTGCACTTTCATTAATCCAAATAATTGGAACAATTAAGTCACGCATTCTGCGGGTTATACTAGAAAGAAAGAGGGGAAATAACTCTAAAAATATTTAAAAATAAAAACCTCAAATCTCCTTTAAGCATTCCCAAATTTAATTGGGATTTTTGTTGTACCCCAACAACAACTCCAGTTATTGGTTCAATATCAAAATAAGAATAATCTTCATTAGAAGGTAAATTCATTCCTTTAAGTAAAAGAGCTTCCGGGGCATTTAAAAAATGAGAATTTGACCATAAGATTCGTGGTTGGCCAGGGAAACAAGTTGACATTTCTAATAGTCCTCTGGGCGCACATCCACCTAATTTAATGTAATACATAAAAGCTAAATATTGGAGTATTTAAAATCAAGTCAACTAATTCTTGTGGTTAAGTGCAACTGTGTTCGACTACGAAAAAAAGTATGTGGTTTCGACCCTTTCAGCAAATAACCATTTTTTTAAATAACTAGAATTTAAATTATTTTAAAAATTGTACTTTTTTGTATTGAACTATTGTGAAAATAATCAGCAGCCTCTGGATTACAAAATCCTTGTGCTTTTTGAGTTTCAACTTCTAAAAAATTCTTTGGTTGTGAATAACGAAAAACAGGAATGTCAGAAGTTAAAGCTGTACTTTGCTTTTCAATGTCAAAAGAACTGAAAATTTTTTAATTTTAAAAATAATTTTAAAATTAATTTTAAAAAGTTCTTCTCTTATTTAAATTTACAATAATTTAAATAAAAAAAACAAACCGACAGAGTTGTCCAATAAATCTTAAAATTAATATTTAATTAAAAAAAAAAATAAAACAATACATTTGTAATTTATCATGTTTATAAAGGCCAGGAGTAAAAAGTTCAGCGTCTATTTTCGATATAAAAAATAGTAAATTTAAAAAACCTGTTCCATTTATCATTCTAGCCTGTTCACCATACCAAGTTTTATTTGTTAATTTACCTTTATTTCCATTCCAAGAATATACTTTATCCAACGAATAAATATTGGGTAGACCAGTATTAACCTTTTAATTAATTAACTATTAATAAAATAAAAAAAAACCTCATAAATTCCATCATCAGTTCCATTTTGCTGAAAAAAAAGAGTCATTTTAATATTCTTAAAACATTTTCTAAAAATAAAAGAACACTTTTCAACTAAAGTTTAATCTTTTATTGCAAAAAGAACGAATTAATTACTCTAACTTATCGTTAGAAAAGTAGAGAAATTAAGTAAGCTCAAAGGGATCAAACCCCAACCTTACCTAAAACCAAACAAGAACACTACCTCTACACCACAGAGGTTATGTGTAATAATCAATTATAAAATATAAATTCTTACCCCATAAAATAAACCAATCCTTTCTGGAACATTTAAAGCCTTACAAATAATTGGAACTTTTGAACAAACATTTTTAATAATTTCATCTTCATATCCATCAAATAATAATTCAGCTACGGTTACATTAATAAATACTTTTTCTTTATTTCTAATTAATATTTCAATCATTTTACGAATTAAAAAAGATTGTCCAGTTGTTATATCAATTATTTTCTTTAAAAGAAAATTGAAATTTTAAAAAATAAAACCTGAAAAAGAATGTTTGGAACAATAACTCTATCAGATAAACTACAATTTTCACACGATTTATTTGCATTAAAGAAATAATTTCGTTGATTTCGAAAAAATAAACGAGAATTATTTGAAGCAAAATTGACGTCTGTTTTGTGCATTAAAACACTAAAAAGAACAATAATTAATTTAAAAGAAAATTAATTTTAAAAGAAAACCTAAAAGTATAAGGACCCTTTTCTTCTAAAATTGGCCTTTTTCCTTTATTCATAACTTCATCTAAATTTAAAGTAGAAAATGTCCAAATTTGAAGGTTAATGTCATAAGGAGGATCACGAAACATTTTTAAAACAATATTGTCTGTTCCATTAGGTTCTTTACCCAAATAAGTCTTCTAAAAATTATTAAAAAAAAATTAAATTAAAAAAAATTAAACCTCTTTAACAATTTTGTCAATTAAATTAGGAACAAAAATAAATGCAAAAATTCCCAAAATTAAAGAAATTAAACCAATTGATATAAAAATAAAATAAAAACAATGTCGAAATGAGCAAAAACTCATCTACAAAATAAAATTTAATTAAATTGTACCAATAATTTTTTTAATCCTTTTTTTAATTAAAAGGAATAATTTATTTAAAAATATTTTTAATGTAAAATAAACAATTTGTTTTAATTTAAAATAATTTGAGAGTATATAATTTATCACATTTTACAAAAATGAGGCAATATTTATAAACCTAATTGTAAGTATTTAAAAAAAAATAAAATCATAAAGGAAATAGGATAATTAAACTAAAAACTATTTAAGAAAAGAAAAATATTTAAAATAAAAAAGGAAAATATTTAATGATTCAATGATTATCAAACAGGAAAGTACAAGAAGGAAAAGCACATTAGAATATATAAAGAAAATCAATAATAAGTATTAAATAGAAGAATATATTCTTTTTAAATAAAAATTAGTCATTTAAATTCCTTTTAAAATAATTAAAGTCCAGAAAAATAAACAAAAAAAATACTTATTTTTCTTGAAGATAAAGAGAATTAATATTCTAATTGAAAAACACCAGGTTAAGTGTGTCAGAAAATTAAATTAAGTAAAAGTTTAAAAAGTCTTTTTTCTTGAGCGGCAATTTTTGATTGAAAAATATATAAAAAAAAAACTTAAAAAGTAGATTGGTCAACTACATGGCCATTAGAGACTGTTAATGGAGTTGGAGAAACAATGGCACGTCCATTTACAAAATTTTGCTTTTTAGTAGACTTTCCACGACGGCATTTCTAAAAATAAAAAAATATAAAATTAATTAAATAAAAAAAAAACCCTGTAAAAAACAAAAGCCAAAACTCCAGATATAACCATTAAAGAAAGAATAACACCAGAAATAGACCCAATTCTGGCAGATTTTTCTACCAAAAGAAGTTTTGTTTTAATTAAAGCAAGACTATCATCATCTACATGAATCTAAATTTAAAAAAATAATTTTTAAAAAGGTAAAAAAAACAAACATATTCATCAATTTCCAATACTGGAACGACACTACTTCGAAGATTAACAAGTTCACTAAAATAATTTTAAATTAATTTAAACAAAATAATTAAACTTCATAGAAAGTTTAGCTCCTTTCCACATAGATATACTTATTAGAAAACGACGATGTGCTTGAATTATTGTTCCCAATCTTGGTTCTAAATCAATTTCAATTTGGTCACGTTCTTGAATTGCTGGGAAATTAATTCCTTCAATTGATTGTTGAACATAATCGGGGGCATAAAGGAAGTTAGGTTGAGAAACAATGACTGGAGGTTCACCTAAATAATTTAAACAAGTTTCCATTAGGAAAGACAACAAATTTTAATTGCTTAAAAATTAGATAGAATAGAGAGCCTTTAATAATTTAACGAAGAATATAAACCCTCAACTAACCAATTTGACATCTACTAACATCCAATAAACCACTAGGTAAACAATCACTATCTTGTTCAGAAAATATTCTTTTCCCTGTGTTAGAATGGCAAAATCCTTTATTTGAAGGCAAATTCCAATCCCAAGCATCTTTTGGCATTATAAACCGATAAAGGGGAACTCCATCGTATTCTACTTCTTTTTGAAAAACTAAATCAATTGTTCTAAACAAATTAAAATAAATTTATATTTAATTAAAAAGAGAAAGAGGGAAAAACCTGCACAATTCTGCTACAAAGACTGGAATTACATCTGTTTTGCTTACATATGGAGGCATCAAAGTTCCATCGGTTCCATCAATTCGACGAGTTTGAGACGTTTCCCACCAGTATTCAGGCTAAATAAAGATTAATCAATATAATTAATTTCAAATAAAATATTAGATAAAATAATTACCAAAGAAGTGCTGTTATTCCATGTAATTATTCGTCCCAAACTTTCTCCGTTGTCTTTGTGACCATCTTCTACTTCAAAAACTCCAGTTGATGAACCATTTTTCTGAAAAAGAATAGTTACAGTCTGTAATTTAAATTGTATTTAAAATTGACAAAGAACTAAACAAACCTTGTAATAAAGACCAATTCTGTCTGGAAGTTCAAGTATTTGTTCACAAACAAAATTAACAACTGGCAATGAACAAATTTGATCAATAAAAGGGTCAAGATATCCATCAAATATTAGCTGACCAACTTCAACTTCTAAGAAAGGAGTCTGGACAATTAATGCAGCAATTGCAGCCTCAAAAAGAAAAAATTGTTAGTATTTATTTTTGACATTTAGTCAGTTGACTTTCCGAAATAAAGTTAAATTTTTATTTTGACATAAATTTAAGAATAAATTTCATAATATCAACTAAAGTATATATTTTTAAAATACCAAAAGTGGACTTTTTGGGTATTTTTAAAATTTAACAATTTTTACCTTCATTGCAGGCTTTGAAGCTGCTTCAACAAACTTCTGATAAACTAAATTTGGTATCCATATTCTATTATATAATGAGCATTCTTTGCATGAAGCTTCTTCCTAAAAAATTAATTTTTTCAATAAGGGATTCATTTACATTAAAATAATAATATTGAAATGTCTCATAAATAACAGATCCATTTCCTCTTGAATGAATCTTTCGTGTTTGTTTTTGATCAAAAGCATAAGGTCCAAGTTTTGTTACATTTGGAATTGCACCTTTGATTACTTAAAAATAAATTTTTAAACAAATTAATTAGAAAAGAAAAACCTTCATCAGGATTTTTAACTGAAAATGTAAACATATTTGAACGAATAAAATATTGAGGATTTGACCATTTATCAAGCAATATTGTCCCTGTATCCAAATTAGAAGTCTGTTAAAAATTAAATTAATTAGTTTCTCTACTTTTATTTGACATATTAATGGTCGTTTGTTTTGAATGAACTAAAAATAAGAACTAAATAAAAGACTTCTTTTCACCCTTAATTTTGGTTTGGACTATTCTATTAAATAGAATAAATAAATAAAATAAAATAAACCTGTCTAATATTAAATTCAATCATTGTTTGAAGAAAAATAAATGTTGCTGAAGAAATTAAAAAAATAATTAAAGAAATTACAAATGCAGAAAATGTAAATAAATGCCATCTTTTAGTATTTGCTGGTAAATATTTATAAATTTTTTTTCCTTCCATTTTATCTACTTAAATTAATAAATATTTGAAAATATTTTTAAAAAATAATTTTTTAAAATAAGAACATCAATCAATGAAAAAAGAATTAGAAAAAGCGCGAAGAAATGATTGAATAGAGGAGGGAAGGTATTAATTTTGTGGGGAAGAAAAAAAGAGAAAGAGGAGAAAAACAAGAATTTATGCGTGTATATATAATTTAAATGGAGGGGAAATAAAAAATAAAATTGAATGCCGATAGTAGAATTTATTGGAATTTTATTGAATTTGTAATATTTTTTGAAGAAGAATAAAATATGTAGAGCGAAATATTTAAAAATATTTCTTCTGACCTTTTCGTCTTTTTGTATCTATTCACTTAAAAATCAGTAAATTGTTCAAAGCTTGTGCGCAAAGTTGTAACGGAAAAGGGGTTGGGGGCAATTCACCCCATTCCAAATCACCCCACAGACAATACACCCTACGACAGAATACCCCATTACCAAAATACCCCATGACCAAAATATTTTGTTTTCATTTTGTAATAATTTCTTATATTATTTTACGTTTGAATAAACGTGTTTAATGAATGTTTTTAATGTTTTTTTATGTACTTCAATTTTTTAGAACATAGAATATGTTTTTTGGTCATGGGGTATTTTGGTCATGGGGTGTTTTGGTCATGGGGTATTCTGTCGTGGGGTGTTCTGTCGTGGGGTGATTTGTCTATGGGGTGATTTGTCCCGACACGACGGAAAAGTAAAAAATTGAAAACGCCAATAAATACAAACCTAATTGCGCACAACAGAATTAGAGGGTTTTTCTCGTAAACAAACAAATTAAAAAAAATTTTTTTTTAATTTTTTACGGGTTAACTTTAAAAACAAATTAAATACAACGGCCAAAGGATGAACCAAAAAATAAAAAAATTCTTTTTTCCAATTACAATTAACACTTTTTTTCCTTTTCTCAATCATTTTAAGGCCTAGTAGTTCCACCGACCATTATTTTTAAGTTCTTTTAATTTTAACCGGTTCCGAAAATATTTTTAAAGTGAAATTTGTGGTCATCGTTATATAAATATTTTCTTAAAATTTATTGGACGGAAATTTTATTTTTTACAATTTTTGGTTTAAATTTTACTTCTTTAAAATTTAATAAAACAAAATAAATAAAATTAAAATTAATTTAATCTTCTCTTTTTTACCCTTTTATATCTTCTACATAAATTTATTTATGTATTAATTTAATAGTAAAATTTAAAAGGAATTAAAGATATCTAAAATTGACCATTTAATTCCTCCCTTTGCTTTCTTGACCTTTTTTGTAGATAATTAAAAAATAAAAAAAATATGAAAACACGTGTATATTATATCACAGTAAACAATAAAAAATGAAGAGAGAACAAAAACACACACAAATACATTAATTATGTGATGGGCAAAAATAAATATATTTTAATTATTTTAAGCAAAAAGGGAATTTTATTTTTTAATTAAAATAAAATATAAAAATCAAAATTTTTGTCAAAAAAAAGTGAAAAACTTTTTATTTTATTAATTCAATTTCAGACAAAATTTGTCAAGTCTCTCGCTTTTTTTAAAATTTTTTAGTGTAATAATTTTTAAAAAAAAAGTTTAATTTTTGACGTTAATTTTGTTTTCTTTAGAAATAAATAATATAATATTGTGAAAGAGAGAACATAAAAAATTGCTTCAATTAATCTTAATTTTGTTTCTAAAAAAAATATTTTAAATATTTTAATTATCCAATTAAATTCTTTAAACTTTATTTTTTTATTTTAATCAAAAATTCTTTTTTTTAATCATTCTTCCCTTTTTGCATTAAAAATTGTGTGGAATGAATTATGCTTAAAAAACAAAAGAAATGAAAGAGAAAAGAAATAATTAATTTAGGCAAAAGTGCGGCAAAAAATAAAAGAAAAAAGTAAATATTTAAATATATTGTGCTCTGTATTTTTAAAAGAAACATTTTTTTTAATTGTTAAAAAAATATTTAGATGAAGAATAATTTGGGAAATGTTTGGTTTTATTTTCCCCTCAAATATATTAAATAAATTTTAAATAAAAGTAATAATTCAATTAATTATTTTAATTTTAAACCAAACAAAATGTCACCACAACCCCAAAATTATTAACAAATAAAAAAAAAAAAAAAAGAAAAATTCCTTATTTTACAAAAAGAAGAAAAAGAGAACAATAAAAAATATATTTCGTTTCCGTATATTAATGGAATGAATAATGTTGAATTAAATAATAAATAAATTATTATTGTGCATTTTAATAATAAATGAGAGAAGAGAAAATTAAATTAGAAAACAAAATGTCCTTTTTTTAATATTTAAAGGCCTTTACCACCACCAACTTCTTCTTTATTATTACTTCCTTTATATTCCTTGAATGTCCAATGTTGATAAAGATTAGAAGTATCACAAGAATTCATTAATAATTTACTTGCATCTTTATTCATTTCCAAACATTTATTAGAGACAACATGAAATAATTGATTCTTCTAAAAATTAATTAATTTTAATTTAATTAAAAAATTAAGTTTTATTTAATTAAAAAAATAAAAAAATTAATTTAATTTAAAAAAATAAAAAAATTAAGTTTTATTTAATTAAAAAAATAAAAAAATTAATTTTATTTAATTTAAAAAAAAACCTTATGATCATAACGCCATTGCTGGTTTCCCTTCTAAAATTAAAAAAAAAGTTTATTTATTTAAAATAAATAAACCTGGCTATGACAAGGAAATATTATAACATCTTTTCCAGCATAATCAATACAAGATTCATCTCTTCGAATTTCGCCATCTTTACTTAACATCCAATACTAAAAAAATTAAAATAAATTTAAAAAATGCTTAAAAATATTAATAAAGGTAAGAAAATGGAGGAAGAGATTTTCCCTTAATTTAATTGAAGTTTAGGAGTTTAATTAATTTAATTCAGGTACTTACCTTCAAGTAGCAAAAACTTTAATTGTCTCTTTACTTTTTATTGAAAAGAATTTAAAAGTTTTCAATATTTGAATTAAAATAATAACTAACAAAAACCTGATTTCCCCCTTGATTATGACACCAATAAAGACCTAATTTTCGAGTATGTCGTCTTTTATTAGCCCAATCAAGACATATTTTTGAACCACCACCAGCACAACGAATCTTTAAAATTTTTAATCCCAAAAAGAAGGAAAAAAACATTTTTTAATGCGAAAAAATAAAGCTTTTGCTACTTTCACCATTCTTTAAAATAATTAATTAGTGTACCCAAGCATTAATTTAAAAAAAATTATTTTTAAAGACATTCAATACTCCACTCTATGAAGACTTTTTGCTGTTTTTTTACCTGATTCCCGCCTTGCCTTAAAAATAAAAAAAAAAGAAGTTTAATGGCTTTTAATCCCAAAAATGTCATTTTATTTAATTTTTTATTTTTTAATTCTTTCCTTTTTTTATTATTAATGACATTTATTGGAATAATTTTTATTTGCTTACTCATGGCAAGGATAAGGCACAACAGGTTTATCATTGTTTTCTTCCCCAACAGCAGAATCAACACATGAATGAGGAGGGCCACCTTCCAAGGCACCAACCCCATTACGAATCTGAAAAAAAGCAAAGCAAAATTACTTGATTTCCTCCCTGGCCATGACAAGGCCATAAATTTATTGGCTTGTCCTTCTCGTGTCTTCCTATCGCACAATCGAGGCAACGCGCATTTGTTTCTATTGCGGCATTTCGAATCTAAAAAATAAAAAAAAAGACCTTTTTTGAAAGCCTTAAAATGAAAAGCCTCGAATGTGAAAAAGTTTAAGCAAAAAAATTGCAAAAAATAAAAATTTAAAAAACATCAAAAAATAAAAACAAAGAAAAAATATAAGAAAACTCGAGAAGAATTCAAGCAAAAAAAGCGCAAAGCATTAAAAATTAAATTAAAATTAAAAAAAAACAAACCTCTCCTTTTGCTATAGCTTCACCAGGAATAAACAATTCAGGGAAAATATTATTTAAATACCATTTGAATGATTTACATTTCAAATTCTGTCAAAAAAAATATTCTGTTATAATAAAGGAATAATTTGATGAAAAAATCGTTCTCTTTTTCATGTATTTTTTTGTGAAGTAAAAAAAAACCTCTCTAAGTTGTTTTCGATTAGAAATGTCACCAAAATCTCCCAATTGATTATTAATTCGTTCATAATAATATTCTTTATATTCATCTAACCATACTTCTGCTAAACGAATAGAATTCCTTTTAAGAACATTTACACCAGTCCTCCACTTGTAAGGTGAACGTTTCCTGAAGATATGTCCAACATGAGAACAAGGAACAATTTCTAAACGACCACCACACATCCAAATCTTTAAAAAGTTTTAAAATTAATTTAATTAAAAAAAAATAAAACCTTAAAAGAAAGTTCTAAATTTTCTCCTCCCCAAATATCAAATCCTGGGTCATATGTTCCAAGTTTTTCAAAATAGGCTCGATCAATCGAAAATAAACCTCCTGCCTTTATTTAAATAAAATTAAATTTTAAATTATTTCTCCTTTATAATTTCCACAGGTTTTTGATTATTCTTTCTTCTTTTGCCTTTTTTTTCATCAAAAAATTTTTATTTTATCTTTTTACCTCAATTTTTTTTATTATTTTTATTTAATTAATTTACTGAAATTAATCTTTAAAATTATATTTAAATAAATTAAAAATACCATTGTTGGAGACTGAACGGGATCAATACTTCGCCTATTTTTGCGGTCCCTTTCAGGAATAGGATGCCAATTAAATTGCAATGACCAATCAAAACCTTTTTAATTTTAATTAATTATCAAAATTTAATTTTAAAATAAACCTCCAACATTAGTAAAGAATGCTTTAGAATAATGATATTCAAACGTATTATCGTCTATAACATCAATAACTGGACAAACTACAGTTGTTGGATCCTTTTTTATTCGATCAAGAAGTGGCTCAAGCCATCCTAATTTAAAAAGAAAGATTAAACAAAGGTTAGAATTAAATAGGTATGTTAGTTATTCACCTTATTATTCATACAATTTACACTCTTTTAAACATAAGAAGAAAACTCTAATTTAATAAATGACATAAATACTATTTTTCCAAAATTAATTTATTTTTAAAAGAAAGCCCTTAAATAATAATTTAAAAATTCAAACCTTCCATACATTCACAATGGCTATCTAAATAGGTAATCACTTTTCCAGTTGCAATAGTAGCACCACGGAGACGAGCTCTAATCAAACCTTCTCTTTTATCCAAATGCATAATTTTGACCTAAAAATTGTCAAAAAATAGTAAAAAAAAAATAAAATACTTTTGGAAATTGTGACATATATTCCTCCAATGGTTTTTTCAAATGTTCCATATCAGAGAAATCATCTACTAATACAACCTGCTTTAATAATTTATCTGGAGTCCTTTCAATAACGCTGTGTACTGTTCGAAGCAATACAGACCAAGCTTCATTGTGAAAGCAAATTACAACAGATGTGTCTGGTAAATCATTAGAATATTTTTCTGTTTTACAACTAATAAATAAGAAAAGAAAATATATATTTAAAATTAAAATATTTTACTCTTCATCTGCAATAGGTGGAAGTGAACGGTGAATTGAGATCATATCAGAGGCATATTGGTTAAAGGCATTCTTAACAAATCCTTCATCATATTTTTTCTTCTCTTCCGGTGAAAGTTTCTAATAAATTATATTTATATAAAGTAAAAGAGAGGAGTGAAGGTTTAGAAACAGATAGGCTTTATACTCCACCTTGAGGTTTTCGAACTCCAAAGTGAACTAACATAATTGGATACACCCTTTCTTTTTCTATTATATGTAGATATTTATTTAAGTAATCATAGCCTGAGTTTAGTTAAAAACACCCCGCAATTAAATCATTATTAAATATTTAAAGTAACAGACCTCTTTATCCACCTTAACTGCTTTTCCTCCTTCACCTTCTTGATTACCGTCACCACTTTTATATATTGGAGATTGAGGATCAAAAAATAACTTCCTAGGTTTTGGAATATTGCCAATCTAAAAATAATTACATAATTTTCTGAAAGTAAAATAAAAAAAAACCTCATTATCTGCCGCATTTTTATCTTCATCAGACTTTTCTTTAGCAACCAACGGAGGGCCAAACCTAAAAATTAATATTAAAAAATAGCTTAAAATGAACCCTTTAATCTGTTGAATATTCTCTTCTTTAACTTCCAAATGTTGCAATCTAACATTTTTGAAAGGCACTTCACGGACATTTTGCTTAAATTTATAGCAACTTTTATTTAAAAATTAAATAAAATTTACCACATTAGACTTATTCAAAAATAAAACAGCAAGTAGCCATACAGCAGGAATTAATATAAGCAATTTAAATATTGTTGATCGACGCCTAATTGTTAATTTCATTAGAATGTTGCCCAAGAATATTTACAAAAAATGTTGAGGCCACCAACTAATAAATCTAATAATTCTACTAAAAAAGTAAAAAAAATTAATTAATTAATTATTAAAAAAAGGATAAACAAATAAAATAGAAATTAATTTTCTCAGAATTTAGCCACATTGTAAAACTAGAAAAAGTTTTTAAAAAACTGAAAAAATAAAATATTTGTCCAAAAACTTATTCTCGCTTTAAACAAATATATTTGAAGAAAAAGCATATTATTCAATCCACGTTAACAAAAATTATTAAAAAAAAAAAGAAAAGAAAAATATTATTATTAATATTAATGGGATACACACGTTGCAACCCAGTCATTAAAATAATAAAAAAAAAAATTTTTTAACATTTAACAATCACTCGTCTTTAAATTAAAATATATATTAAATTAATAACAAAATTTTTAGGTAATACTTTGATGAACTTATTTAATTAAATTTAAAAAAAAGTTTATTTAAATCTTTTTATTGGCAATCAAAACTGTTTACGTACAATTCCCTTTTTTTCCTTTATTTTTATTATTCATATCTTTTAAAAGAGTTAAATGTTTTTATTTGTTCAGTGTATTTTAAACTTTCAGTTAAATCAATTTAAAATAAAATACACGTGTAAAAAAATTTCCTCAACTAAAAAAAGGACAAGGAAAAAAAGAAAGTTTCCCCGTTCAAAGTATTACCAAAAAAAATTTAAAAAAAAACTATGGATTATCCAAATAAAAATAATCTCCTGACTTTTTTTGTTCCATATCAAGTTGCGAATCTTTTTTATTTATTCTAGGCCTATGGCTTTCGGCATCACGTCTGAATGTAATATTTAATTGACTTAAAAATTGATTCATTCCAGTGACTAGATTTTGAGGACTAAAAAATATTTTAAAATTTAAAAGGTTCAAAAAAAGAATTTAAAAAAATACGAGTTTGCTCTTGTCTTAATTGCCGGTTGTCCATCAAAAACAATTACCCGATCAGCCAAATAAGTACTCATAATAAAATCGTGTTCAACAATAAAAGCAGTCTTTCTTGAGTGAAGAACAAACCTTTAAATTAATTTTCAAAATTAAACTCTAAATGTTAATATAAACCTTTTAATAACTTTAGCAGCGTGTAAGCGCTGCTCAGAGTCCAAATAAGCACTTGGTTCATCAATTAAATAAACATTTGCTGGAGTACCAAGACAAAGGGTTATGGCTAAAAATGAGTTAAAATTATTACAAAAAATCAAAAAAAATTCAAACCAACTCGTTGAAGCTCACCACCAGAAAGATTTCGAACCTCAAAAATATTTTCATATAATTTTTAAATTAGAGAAACCTCAAAGTCAATAATATTGTCAATATTTAGAGGATTTAGAACATCAGTTTTGAAGGTGGGATGATTAAAAAATCCAGGTATTTTTGTTAATAACAAATCCCTAACTGTTCCCTCAAATTTTGGAGCAATCTTTTGAGGTTTGTAAGAAATTGACAATTCAGGAATTTCTCCTTTAGATGCTGATGGTTTTATTTGACCAGCCAGAAGGCTGAAAATGTTTTAAATTAATTTAATGAATTTGTTTTTGCAACAAAAAGAAAACAAAAATGGAGGAAATTTGTTATCCCTATTCGAGTTGTTTATTTATTTTAAACTTGATATTGATGGAAAAAGGGAAGAATATATACCGAATAAATGTAGTTTTTCCAGTCCCGTTCTCTCCAAGTAAAACAATAATTTCAGAGTTAGTAAAATCCCCTTTCTGAATTGATAATTCAAACTTTTTGTTTTGTCCAATTTCAAAATTCATATCTGGATAAACGTAACTAGTTGTCCTTTTTATATCCTCTCTTTCTTCTGATACTTTGAATGAGAGAGAAGAATCACTAAAAACAACTTATTTATATTTTTTAAAATTTATACCGAAAACGCATATTTTCTGATGCAATAAAACCTAAAAAAATAAAGTAAAAAATAGAAATTCAATCAAATAAAAAAACCATCCAAAAATTGATTTATTCCTTCACGAACACCAGATGGATGTGTAACAACACCATAAGCACCAGGAAATCCATATAATAAACAAATATGGTCAGAAAGATAGTCCAAAACGGCCAAATCGTGTTCCACAACAATTATATAACTTTAAATATATTTTTAAAGATTATAAATAATTATTTTACTTTTGATCAGTCAATAATTCCCTAATTACTCCGGCTGCTGTTAAACGCTGCCTAACATCCAAATAACTAGAGGGCTCGTCAAACATGTAAATATCTGCTTTTTGTATTGCAGCAATTGAAATGGCAAATCTCTGCAATTCACCCCCAGAGAGTTGACTAACTTCTCGATCAAGTAAATGAGTTAATTCTGAAAGGATAAATAACTATAATTAAACAAAAATAAACCCATATCCTCAATTATTTTGTCCAAATTGTCACGTTCAGCTTTGCTCTTTAATAAATCAATTACTTTCTTAAGTGGCGACTTTTCCAAATATCTAGATTATTAGGTTTAATTTATTTAATATAATTTGATAAAAACTTTGGAATTTGGTCTACATATTGAGGCTTAATAATTGCTTTAAATTTTTCTTCTAATAATTTAATAAAATAATTTTGAAGTTCAGAACCTCTAAAATACTGCAAAATTGAAGGCCAGTCAGGTGGATTCTAAAAAAAGAATAAAATAAAATGGAAAGTATATTCATTGAAGACCTTGAAATTACCCAAATTAGGCTTTAATTTACTGGCCAAAATATTCAAAGCAGTCGATTTTCCAATTCCGTTGGTCCCAACAAGTCCCAAAACTGAGCCTAACCTAGGCATTGGCAACCGATGAAGCTTAAATGAATTTACGCTATAACGATGTGTTGTCTCCTTTTCCAAATTACTAGGAAGATTAATAATTTGAATTGCGCCATAAGGACATTTCTGAATTAAAAAATAAATGGAAATAAAACAAATTAAACCTTTACACAAATTCCACAACCAATACAAAGAATTTCAGATATTTCAGCAATTTTTGATGTTGGCTCAACAACTATACATTGTTTACCCGTTCTAACCACTGGACAATTTTTCTTACAAGGTTGACCACAGTTTTTTGGTTTACATCGATCTGAGTTAACAATAGCTATTCGCGTTTGAACAGTTTGTACTTCTGGTTTACCTTTCTTCATTTTTATCTAAAAAAGAAGAAAAAAACCTTGACATAAAAAAATAGTCTCAATTGGTTTAAAATGTTTGTTTTAAATAAATGAAAACAAAAAGGGGAGAGACGAAAATAAATAAACTAAAAAATGGAAGAGCAAAGAAAAATATAATAATAATTTTATGTACAAATTTATATCCATTCGAGATCATTTATCGAAAAGAATATGTTTTTTAATGTCGAAAAATTTAGAAAAAATTACGTAAAAAATAAGACTACTATGTCATGGGTAAGAAAAAATGTTTGAACATTTTGTTAACTATTGGTTTATGACCATTTTGTTTTTTACATTCTGTCTAACAATAAGTCCGAGAATTCTTATTATTTAAAACTAGTAATTAAGATCAACGAAGAGAATACATTTTATAACAAATAAAAAATCAGCCAAAATAATCAATAAAATTTACAAATTAAATATCTCAATTACCAACATCTTGAACTGCATAAGCAATTAATTCTTCATTTCCACCTTCTACTTCTTCTTTGACACGGTTTCCTTAAAAATAGAGTTTAAAAGCTTAAATAATTTTTTAAAAATTAACTAATTAATTGAGTAATTGCTTTGCTTGTTCTTCGATCAAGTTTATCCAATTTTTCTTTAATTCCTCTTCTAAGATCCCAATCCACTTTTCTCGGAGCTAAAGTATTAAGATCAAGTGAATCTCCAATTTTTGTATCCTTTCCAGCCTCTAATTGGCCTTCAACTTTTTTCTTAAGTAAATCAATTTCTTCTCTAGTAGATGCTTCTGTAGAAACTGATTCTTTAGCATTGACTGGTTTATACGAACGAAATTGAATTGGAAAACTTTAAAAAGAAGTTCTGATTTTAATTCTGAACTTTTGCTCTATTTTGTCATAACCTTATTTTATTTAAAAACATACTTTTGATTAGACTCTTCTCCATTTTCCTCTCCATTACCATTTTCTCCATTCTTATCTCTACTAGAAAATCTTTTCCTAATTTCCAAAAGATGTTGTCTTCTAGCATATGCATTTTTCTCCAATTCTGTTAATATTCTTTCTTCTTCAACTATTTCTTCTGAATCAACCATACTTTTAAAAAAGCAAGATTTTTTGAAGACTCCTTTATTAATTAAAATATAAATAAACTAATTAAAATATCAGAATTCATAACGAACTAATATATTCGCTTACAAATAATATAAATTGTATAAACTTTAATTCTTAACAAAATAAAAATATTTAAATGGAATATTTAAAATCTCTAGAACGTAAATATGAGTAATAATCTTGCATTTTTTCCCATCCATTTGGATCAGGTTCACGTCCTTTAAATGTTGGAGGTTCCCCTTCTTCAAGTCTGACAAACAAATTTATATAACGATGACGAAGGGGATGCCAGCTCTTTAAAACTTTTTTTAACAAAAAAAGAAAAATTGAATTAATTAACCCCTTTAGAATGTCGTCTAGCTGATTTAACTATTTTACATTGAATTCCAAATGCTTCAGCTACAAACATGTTTTCCAGAGGATTTTCAATTTTGAACTCATCAGATGCTCTTTCGACTGCTTCTTCGATTGTTTCAGCTAACAAAAGAGTTGGCTTAAAAATGAAGATAATAAAGTAAAAAAGATGGTTAAAAGACCTTTGTTAGTTTATGTCTTAATTGTTTAATCGCTTCACTAGCTGTCATATTCAGAGCAAAATAACAAGAAGGAAAAATCCTTTATTGCAAACATATTTTTAAATTTATTTGAAAATAAATTTTTCTAGAGGTACTTTACTGCTTTATGTCCACAAAGTGCAAGTTTTATCCGAAAGTAATTTAAATATTAAAAAAAAAAGAATAGAAGAGGCGGTATTTAACGATAAAGATTTTCGGACCTCATGGGCATAAAGCTGAAGAAAGTACCTTTCAATTAAGAAATATTTATTTTTAAACGAACTTTTTTGGATGAATATGAATTGATTCTGAATTTTTAAACAAAAATAAAAAAAGAAGAAAATAAACCTTTAACATGAAAAACTTCTCGTGCCTTCTGTTCTTGAGTTTCAGGTACAACATGATTAGGAGGCCAAACAACTTTATTTAAATATTCCCACTTATCTGGAGTAGTTCCTTAAAAAATAATAAACATAATTATATTCTAATTAACAATTTAAAAAATAAACCAAAATTATTCATCGGAGAATATTTTTCTCTATTTTCATCTCGTTGTCCAGATTTGTCCAATCTCCACTGTGGAGCATAATAAATTTTTGGGGTAGGCTTTTCAAAACGTTGTATTGGGGCAAAGCCAGAAATTGCTGGAAGAAAACGTTTCATTTCCCTTTCTTAAAAATTAAAAAAAACCTAATTATATTAATTAAAATAAAAATATTTATTTTGATCAAAACTAATTTTTAAAAAAATAAAAAAAAAACAGAGAAAACCATATTTAAGAATTCGTAGTCAATATCAACAAAATAATTCCACACAAATAGAAATTTTATAAAAACTTTTCTAAAGTAATTTAAGAATTAAATTTTAGGAATTAACTATTCAACCTAAAAGACTTTTCCTAAATATTTTTTTTAGAATACTTTAAATTACTTTTTAAGAATTATGAGAAAAAAGACATGTCTTATTATAATAAAAATTAGTTTATGGCAGTTTAATTTTATAATAAATTTTTTAGAATTTTCCTCATTGAAAATTTTGTTTCTTTTAATGCTTTTAATTCTATAGTTAAACCAACAAAGCCATAACAAAAAGAAAATCCAGCCATTAAAGTAAAAGTAAATCTGACTATGGCTACCTTAAGATGAAAATATTGGAAGGAAAGAATTTAATAAAAAAACAAACAAGAGCAAACGCAAAAGGAACATTTAAATCCAATTTCGTTGTTGCAATAATTAAAACAATAAAAAGTATACACAAGGCAAGAAAAAGTCGGCGATCCCACAAAACTCTAAGTTCAGCTTCTTCAATAATTTTAAGTGATTTGGTCAAAAGTTGTTTTTCAATGGAAAGTTGACGAAGAAGTTGGGAGCTTGTGTCGATATGTTTTTCTATAAAAATATTTTTTAAAAAATAAACTTTTAATTCTACTAAAAATAAATTATTTTAAAAAATTAAAAAAACCTTTCTTAACTTCAAATTTTGCAGAAACTCCCAAATGATCAGAATAATTCAAATCAGTTTCAGGAATTTTATCAAAACAATAGTCACAATTTAGAAGTTTAATTTCACCTAAAAAAAGTTAATTTATAAATTTAATTAAAATATTTAATGATTTAATTAGTAGAAAAAATCTTTTTTCTACTTACTTCTTTCACTTCTATACATTATATAATCCAATCTTTTTCCATTTGGAAAACATTTAATTAAACATTTTGATGTATAACAATTATCAGGTCTTTCACAAGTTGTTCCATTTTCATATAAAGGATCTACAGCATTCTTAATTAAAAAATATAGGCTGTTAAAAATATTCCTAAAAAAAACCTTTTTACCGGTCTACACTCCCATGCATCATTAAGAGGAACCAAATTCTTAATTAAATTAAATCCCAAATTGCTAGGTTCCAAATTAAAATCACCAACAAGAATAACAAAATCAGCACCTCCACAAGTATGGCGAATAAACTGTGACATTTCAAAACATTGAGAAATTCGATGAGGAAGATATAAGTCATTCTCTTTGTTATATTCTGCATGTAAATGTGTTGTATAAAAACAAATTTTGTGTTGGTCAAAAAGAATTTCTGCCATTCCAACAATTTTACCGCCAAACCAATCACCTCTAAATTAAATTCTAAAATTGTTTAAAATCTTTCTTTTTCCTGTAATTTATTTAAATATTTATTGCATGACAATAAACATTTAATTAATCTAAACCTGTGTATATGATGTGGGAATCCATTTAAAGAATAACGATGGAGTAAAGTAGAAATAATAGGATATCGACTAAGGATACAATTTCCGCTTCCAGTAAAACCACTATGAAAATAATGTGAATATGGAAATTTCTCTTTTAGATTATGGACCATTTCGATAAAAACCTTTTCGCTCCAAATCTTTAAGTTTAATAAATTTAATAATTAAATTAGATGAAAGAAACCTCTTGAAGTGCCACAATGTCGAATTTAGAAACAGCTAAAGCACTAATTAACATTTGAATCCTCAATTGTTTGTGTTTGCTTCCGATTGGCCAAGGATGCGGAAGAAGCCTATGTATATTAAAAAGAGAAGTTAAATTAATATAAAGATAATTTAAAATACTTACCAACAATTTAATGTTGCTACACGCAACATTTAAACTGTTAGAACTAAATATATATCTAAAAATAATTATTAAAAATACTTTTAAAATATCAACTAGATTCCTATTCGTAAAAAACTACCAGCTTTGTCAATAAATAATTAATCAAGATTGAGTGAATCCTAAAACTAAATAATATGGTAGAGCCCGGAACAGGAACAGGACCTGATCCTGTTTCCTGGTCCGGTTTCCTGGGTTTTTTGATATCACCAGGATGAAACCAGGAACAGGAATTCCTGGTTTTCCTGGTTTCAGGTCCTGGTCATTCAATTTCCATTTCCTGTTTCCTGATCCTGGTCCTGGGGTTTTTTAGGCCAAGAAACCAGGAAAAATATTTACATTAAATTTCAAATATTTTTAATTGACGTTTTGTTTTTCTTTAATTGTGTGTCACGTTATATTTATTTTTTAATAAATTCTGAATTTTTTGTAAAAAAAAAGTATAAATTTTTAACTGTTCGAGTTGTATAACGTATACAATCGCATTTTCAAACAACATGTACTCTTTAAGAAACATATTCCTGTCTATAGATATCTCTGAAACCTATTGCTTCAAGCATTTTTATATTTTTATACGTATTCTTGCTCAATTTTAAAATTTCCTGGTTTCCTGGGCAGGACCTGGTCATTTCTAGACCAGGATGAAACCAGGAACAGGAATTCCTGGTTTCAGGTCCTGGTCATTCAATTTTCATTTCCTGTTTCCTGATCCTGGTCCTGATTTTTTCAAAATTCCGGGCTCTATAATATGGGTGACAAAAGAGTCTCGCCCAAAGAGTGGAAATATTCCTTTAATATTTATTTTTTTTTTAAATTTATTATATCATTTTATATTTCAAAATTTCATTCTTTGATAGTTTATTATTTCCATTTTAAGTAAGTATTTTAGAAAAAATGGTACCAAAACTTGATTTGCATTCATTAGAAGAAAAATTAAAAGATCCAGAGAATCGAAAATTAATACAACAACAACTTATACTTCTTTTGCATGCTTATAGATGTCAACAAAAAGAAAAGGTTTGAGTTTTTTTAAAGAAATTATGATTTTCTGAATTTTTTAGTTTGAGCCACAGAATTATGGTCAATGTACTATGACTTACTGTTATATGATGAAAGGTGTTTTGGACCATATAATTAAATGTACATCTGTTCAATGTAATTTTGCTTATTGTCGTTCTTCTTGCCAAATAATTACTCATTGGAAGAATTGTAAAAAAGAAGACTGTTCAGTATGTAATCCTATTATCAAATATGAAATTCATCATTTTGCTTTTTCTGAACAAATAAATGGTTTTTATGAATTATTATTAAATCTAAATACTTATCCTTAAACTAGCAATGAATTCATCTGTTGGACAACAAATGCAAAATGGCCAATCTCAATCTGGAGTAATGGTCTGTATATTTTTTAAAATAAATAAATATATATATGTTAATACGGATACATATTTAATGTCTTGAGTAATTAGCGGAATTTTTGGAGTATTATATCTTTATATTCATAAGATTATATTTTAAATCTTAAACAATAAAAGAACATTTTAATAATTTCTGTTTTTAATTACCAAAAGTTTTAGATGAATGGATCTGTTCAACTGGTTAATCAATCAGCTGAAGAATCGCCAAAACCACCACCTGATCCTGAAAAGAGGAAATTAATTCAACAGCAGCTTGTGCTTCTTTTACATGCTCATAAATGTCAGCAAAGAGAAAAGGTTTTTACTTCATCTTAAAATATTACATTAAATGTTAAATTTTAGTCTGAACCTCAAAATCGTGGTCAGTGCACTCTCCCTTATTGCAATCAAATGAAGGGTGTTTTGGAGCATATGGTTACATGTGCAGCTGGGCGTCAATGCAAATTTACACATTGTGCTTCTTCTCGTCAAATAATTACACATTGGAAGAATTGTAACAAAGAAGATTGTCCAGTGTGTACTCCAGTTAAAAAGTGGGCAATCCAGGAGAATTGGGGTTTCTTCGAAAAAAAAGTTTAAAAATAAGAAAAAGTATTTTTCTAGAGTAAAAAAATATGCTGATTACGAATCTGAGCTCGGATTTTGAAAAAGTCGAATCCCGGACCCAAATTCGGACATTTGAAATTTTGATTTTTCATCGCGCGAATTATTACAAAATATCTAACTTAAAAATGTCCACCACTGAGAAATATTGCATTTCGTCTATTCTGGTTCCCAATTTTCAAATTTGTCTTTATCGCTCTACAAAATCCAATATACCGAATCCCTTACCCAATCTATAGAATCTTTCAAATTTTAGTCAAAATGGATATTTTTGAACTTATTCCACATATTAATACTAGCGAAAACGCTGTAATATTCCTGCGAGATCGAGAAATTCTTCGATTAGTGCCACCAAGATTCCCTCTGGTAGCTTGTCAAAGGGAAATGACGGAAGTTAGGACAGGAAAACGAAGAAGGAGCGGTGTAGATGACAAAATCTGGCGTTGCCCAGTTCATCAAAACAAAAAACTGTCAATTAGGAATGGTATTTTCATGATCTGCACTAACGCAGTGGAAGGGTTTTGGAAGAACGCAAAGAAAAAGAATAAGGAATTGTGTGGAACCACTGAAGATCTTCTTCCATCTTATATGGATGAGTTCCAGTGGAGACAGCAGTTCGGGAAAAAGACTGTTGAAACATTTAATAATATTTTGGAGCAAATTGCGTATTATTACCCTGTTAATAATTGAATTGTTAAAAAATTTTTGCATTTTTTACTGTCGCAAATAAAAGATTAGACGAAATGCAATATTTCTCAGTGGTGGACATTTTTAAGTTAGATATTTTGTAATAATTCGCGCGATGAAAAATCAAAATGTCAAATGTCCGAATTTGGGTCCGGGATTCGACTTTTTCAAAATCCGAGCTCAGATTCGTAATCAGCATATTTTTTTACTCTAGAAAAATACTTTTTCTTATTTTTAAACTTTTTTTTCGAAGAAACCCCAATTCTCCCGGATTGCCAAAAAGGGCATGTATAAGTGTCTCTTCTAAACAAAGACAAGGTTGTTTATTATTTTTATCGTAATTGGAAGAATTGTAATGAAGAAGACTGTTCAACATGTATTTTAATTAAAGAAAATAAAAAGGTTTTTGAGGATAAATCCAATGTTTTTTAATAATTATTTTTAATTGTATTTTATTTGATTTGTTTAACTCCTAAACTCAGGGAATATGTTAATTGTAAGAACTTTCATTATTTTGAAAATGTTGTAATATTTAAATAAAGCGTCTTTCTAAATAATATTTTTTGTCTCGGATCTAAACGTTTCTTTTTGTTTTGATAAATTTGTCTTTTGCGATTTGCATTTGTTTAGCTTGAAAAATTATATTCAATTATTTTATTATTTAAAGATCTTTTTTTTTTAATAGGATAATTTTTTTAGTTTATTTTAGGCTCTTAATGGCACTTTGTGCAGCAATTTTTGACAAAGAAGTTTTTTTTAATTTTAAAAGTTTTTTAATTTTAATTTTTAGGATGCTCTTTTATTTATTAAAATAAAAGAAAAAGGAATTACTCAGGAAACTTCTATGGAAATTCAACGATTTCTTTTCAATTCTTTTGACATAATTCTTGATAAAATTAATTACCCAGGAGCTAAAGCAACTCAGGATCTTTATATTGGCTCTTTACTAATAAATTCTTCTTTTCGAGTATTTTTTTAATTTTTGGGTATTTTTAACTATGTGACCAAAAGTCCGAAATTTTGAATCACCAAGCAATATTATGTTAAGAGAGGTGTTTGACAGATTTTTTACGAGTTTATTTGTAAAAAGAATACAAAGGTCTTCAAAATAATAGGCTGAAACTTGCGTACCATTTATTTCAAAAATTAAAAATAAATTTCTAATTGAAAACTTTTGTATTAAAAAAAATTAGAATTTTTAAATAAAATTTAAAATTAAATTTTTCAAAGTCTTATGGCTACTTCACAAACACAAATACAAAATTTATGCTTGTAACAGATGTAGAAAATAATATGTTGAAAGACCATGAGATTAGATTATTTTTTAAAAAATTACATTCAAAATATTTTTGTGCTTTGGCTAATCCATTTTATGTTTTTGGAAGTAAATTAAAGTCAAGGTTTTTTTTAATCTTTGTTTTTTGTTTTTTAATTGTTTATTTTAGGCACATTGATAATGTTGTACAAGAATTTTTTGATTGTTTTTAATAAATTGTTTTAATATTTTTTTTTAATATTTTTTTTTTGTTTTTTTCTTCAATTTAAATATTTTTTCTTTTTTAATTAATTTTTTTAATAAAAAATATTTTTTATTTTAATTAAAAAATGACTTCAAATACAAAACTACCAATTAAAGGGATTGTTAGGCTTTCAAATCAATCAGATTTTGTTGAGCCTAGTCAAGTTTGTTTTTTTTAATTTTAATTTTAGAGGGTTTATTGGTAGAATAATAAGTTTATTGGTATTTTTGTTTGTTAAATTATTTAATTTTTGGATTTTGGAAGTATTTACTTTAATCAGAACCCTTCAAGTTTATCTAAATTTGAGAATTAAATTTTTATTTTTTCCAGAAATGTATTTTACCAATTCAAAATACATTTAAAAAGAAAGGAGATGGATTGGTTTCCCTTCATTCAAAGAATTCACAGAATTTAATAAAAAAGAAGGTAAAAATAACATTAGAAGATTGCCTTGCTTGTAGTGGATGTGTTACTACAACAGAAAATAATATATCTATATTAGAAAGTTTTTAATTAATTTTTTAAAAGTTTTATTTTGTAAATAAAAAATATAAAAGATTTTGGATTGTTTTTGATGAATCCTTCCAAAGTCATCCTTTATTAAAAAGTTTATTTTACATCCACCTTTCCATTTACTATTTATTCAAATGAAAAGATCTTAAATAAATAATAATATTAAATATACTTTGTAAATATTAATTAATGTAATGACTAATCAAAGTAACTTTTAATTTGTTTTTTAATTTAATGAAAAGGAACAAATTAAAGGCCCAAAAATTGGCAACAAAAAATTTAATTAATTATTGATTTTAATTATAAATTGTTAACTGAAGCATTAAATATTTTATTACATACATATTTATTTTTGTTTTTTCTTCTTCTTTGTCTAAAAATAAATAATTTTTTTTTTAAATTTTGTTTTAATTTTTTTGGAATTTGGTTTAAAATAAAATGTTAAAATAAAATATTTAATTTAAAGAGGATTAGTTAAATAAAATAAATTGCACAATTAATTTTAATCTTTTTATTTAATTTAATATTTTTTTTTATATTTTTGTTTCAAGTTTAATTTTATTCTTGCTTCAAGTTATTTAATTTTATTTATTTAATATCATTTTATTATAATTTTATCTTTTCTTGATATTAAATAATTATTTGCATTTATCTATTTATTAAAAGAAATTTAATTTAGAAAATTTCAAAAATTAACCGTTTTAAATTTAACGTTTTTTTTATGTTGCTCTACCTCTATTTTATATATAAAAACAATAAAAAAGTTAACTTTAAATTTTAATGTGGCCGAAATGAATTTGCAGTGTATAATAAAGGAGAATGTGAAGAAAATGAACAAAAAGATGGGAAAGGGGAAGGATGATTTTTTGGTGGTTGAATGGACGTCGATCGTTGTTATTTGAAGAAGAAGAAACTCTTCTCCTATTTATATATACATACCTTCTACAAACATTTTACTATATCCGTTGTTGATTTTTATTTTCCTTTTTTTTAATGTTTATTTTTCCGCAACAACCTCCGTTAAATTTATTTTTCAAGCTTAATGTTTAAAATAAACTATTTTTGTAACCAACTTGAAGCAAACATATTAAAAAATAAACTTGGAAATAAAACTTGAAACAATCAAATAAAAATAAACTTGCAAATAAAGCTTGAAACAATTAGATAAAAATAGATTTGAAGCTAGGTTATCAAACTTGAAGCAAATAGAATAAAATATTATTTAAACTAGCCCTATAAATTCTTTATTTATTGTTTGTACACATTCAAAGTATTTGAAGCAAAACAATTAGTACACTTTTCCTTTTTTTAACGTAAAATTTTCAGAATTTTTATATCACAAGTCTGTCGCAATTTATTTTCCCTTGCTTTACTTAGTTTCTTAAAACTTTCCTCAAAACCTTTTATACCTTTTCCGCCACATTTGTGGCTATATTTTCTACATACTTTCTCCGTTGTTTGTTGTATTATTTTAACTTTGCGCATGCTATCACTTTACAGCCGTGCGAATTTGTTTTCCGTCACCCACACATATATATACAACAGGCCTTTAAAAATAACAACAACATGTTCTTTTCTAACTGAAGACAAAAAAAGAAGAAGACTAAAACCGCCGTTAGCAGAGTTTCTCTAATCATTTTAGCACAATATTGGCGTCAATCTCTCGACACGTTTTTAATGATTGCGCGAAACAAAAATATACATATTTTTAATTAAACCAGCTGTAAGAAACTTACTTATTAAAATACTACATTATAGAATAATCCTTTATACTCGTTTTTTCATATTTAATATTTCCTTGTTTTTTTTTTTATAATTTTATTACATTTGATTAAAGTGTACAGCTTGCTTCAAGTTTAATATATTTTTAGTCAAGTTTATTTTACACAGTTTCAAGTTTACTTTTATAATTCGCGTCTTTTTGCTTCAAGTTTAATTTATCACAAAGTTTATTTATCCCAAATAATACTTATATAATTTGCTTCAATACTAATTAATTTATACTTAATCTCTATTATCCACTTTTTCCTTCTATTTTTTTCCTTCTATAAATTAAAAAAAATATTTAAATAAATGATTGATTTGCTTTTGATTAAAGAAAATAAATAAAATAAAATAAATAAAAGATGGTGGCCTTCATCACACTTTAATTTTTTCCATTGATGGTTAACTTATTTGCCACTCCCGAAGTCCATCTAAATGACGGAAAAAGAAATGCATCAATGCGAGACAGTCTGTGGTAGGTGAGCAACCTAATTGACCTTCTGGCGTCTTTCTTTCTCTCCCGCAATCCTGCGCAGATAATCAAAGGGATTCTTTCTTTGTTTTCGTTTAGTTACAGCTTTCCATGAGATGTGAGATGTTCATTAATCGACTCCAAAGATATTTAATTTTATTATTTAAATCAATCCATTTCACATTAGGTAAATATCTAGTCATTGTGTTAACTGTACATATTATGTAATTAAATTGATTAAAATGAGTTGTTCTCTAAAACCTAAGTTGAAACTTTGCTTCAAGTTTATTTATTTATTTAATCTCAAATATTTTATTTATTTATATTTAATTAGCAACAATAATTTTATTCTTATCTCATTAAAAATTATATCATCAATATTTTGCCATTTCTTTAACAAATACTCTTAAAAATCTTTTTCTGGACCTAATGAGTTAATCGCGCAATAACTTGTGTACCTACTTCATTTTTCTTTTATTTTTTTCCTATCCGCCGCTTTTACCTGTATTCAGTGCGCACCTACACACATACTATTTGAACATAACACAGAACACACAGAATTGTAGACACTTGAGCTGGCAAAAGCAGCAAAGAAGAAAAAAAAGAAAAGTATTTAGTAAAGGATAAAAGGTAAATTATGTGAAACAAATGAATATAAATATATGTAAGTCAGTCATTTGGCCACCAGCTTAATGATCCTGTTTCACAGATTTTCAGGTCGTGGGCGAATGGAAGGAGATTTCTTTTTTGGGTTTTTTTTTATTTTTTTCTTTTACCTTTTTTTCATTGCTTTTTTTTAATTTATAAATAGATTTACTTTAAGTTTGCAAAATTGTTTATATTTTTAAATAGGTCTTACTATGCTTCAAGTTTAGGTTTATCGTTCAAGTTTATTTACTTAAGTTCAACTTATTCCTTTTGCTTCAAGTTTATTTTTCCCGACCTTTTTTTTTTATGCTTCAAGTTTATTTTTATATTTAAAGTTTATTAACTATTTTTTGCTTCAATTCTTACCAGAATTATTCCTATCTTTTATTTAACAATCTCCGCTTTTGCCTTAAATGTTATTGATAATTTTGCGCAAATAATGAAGCAATTTAGAGGATTATTGGATTTTGATTATTCTTCCCTTTTAATTTCTCTTATTAAATATATCCGGTTTTTAAATTAATTTTTAAAATTTAATTCCATCTTATAACTATTAAAATAATTTTTACAATTTTTTTTTCGTTAATCAGTAGACGGCAACAATTTTACTCTCTACTACCGCGCAATATGTTAACACTAAAACGTCTCTTCCAACAAATGCATGCCTTCTTTTTAAAAAACTATAAATATTCCCCTTCCCTCTCCTCTTTACGTTAAACAGAAGAGGAGGAATATGTAGCTCTTGTTGAAGAAAATGCTACTACTCTTGGCTGTTATTCCTCATCAACAAAAATGTTCGCCTCATCCGCAATTTTCTCTTTTATTTGTTTTTATTTTTTAAAAAAGTGCTCATTTGCAGCGGCGCATGAAAAAGGGTGAAGAGAAAAAAAAAATTTCCCTCACATTTGATCAGTTTCTTTTATTTTTCCTTTCTATATACAAATACAAGAACATGCCATTTTTATTTTTTTAAAAAAATTGTTTTTAAAGTGTTTCTATAAGGGGAAACTAAATTTATGTTTTTTAAGACAAATTGAGCGTTAAACTTATCGGCAGAATTAAATCAATCAGAATTGAAGCAAGTTTATAATTAAACTTGAAGCAAACTTATGGTTAAACTTGAAGCAAATTTATAATTAAACTGAAGCAAGTTTTTAATTAAACTTGAAGCAAATTTATAATTAAACTTAAAGAAGGCTTATAATTAAACTTGAAGCAAATTAAGAGTAGACTTGATCAAGTTTATACTCAGATATTTGTAATTAAACTTGAAGCAAGTTTATATTAAACATTAATTTATTCTATAATTAAACTTGAAGCAAATAATTTATATTGTTAATTAATTATCCATTTAAAGTTCAGTTTAATTTAATTATCTAATTTTATTTCCGTTTGATTTTACTACATTTTTATTTTATACCTATATATGTTCCGTCAATAATATTTATGTCAGTTTTTTAATTCACGCCTTCTTTTTCTTCCTTAATTTTTTCTTCAACAAATATTTTTCTTTTAAACTAAACAAACTTCCTCTTTTCAATCTTCCCGTCATTTCACTAATTGGGTGATCGCCTAAGGGCCCACCATCTCCGCCACAACTAAACCCACAATCAACAGTTCCGAAGAAACCCTTTTTTTTATTTTTGTCTCCTCAATTTTTTACTAAACTAAAAATTTCTTTTACTTTTTTTTTTCCTCATTTCCTAAACCTTTCAAAAAATTCTTTCCATTAGAGGTATCCGGTGTGTACAAAATGGCAAATGAAAAGGAAAAATAAAAAGAAGAAGAACCAACCATTTTAAGACCTTTTAACTAACAACAGGTTGATTTTAAGAGAAAGGGAGAGAGAGAGAGAAATACTTTTCCTTTTTTCAATCTGTCCAGTCTCGTCTTTTTTTTTTAATTTAAAATTCCTGTTTGATTACTTTTTGTACTATTTAATATATGGCAATAATATTATTATTTTTTATTTTATTTTATTTTTTATTTTTTAAAAAAATATATAATTAAATTTCCTTTTAACATCTTTATTATTGATTTCTTACTTTAAGCTTAAAAGAATTTAAAAAAATTAAAATATTAAATATTTAAAATAATTATACATAAAATGGAAATTTTAATTAATATGTACTTTTTAATGTTTTAAATATTCATTCACTTTACCTTTTGTTTCAAGTTTATTTTTTATAATTCTTTTGTTTCAAGTTTTTACAAAGTTTATTTTTAAATCATTTTTGCTTCAAGTTTTTATTTCAAGTTTATTATTATTTTAAACTTTAAGATTCATTTTAATTTCTTCAATATTAATTTATTTTTTAATTTTTAGAATAAAAAATGGGTCCAACTTCAGCAGGACTCTTTTACTTCAGATTAAATAAATTCCTAACTTTCCCAACTTTTATTATTTTTCTTGCCTTATTTAATACATCATTAAGTTCAATAAACATTAACAACATTAATGCTATTATTTCTAATAATGATTCAGAAGGTAAAAAATAATTTAAAAGGAAATTTCTAAATAAATAAAATAAAAATAAAATTATTTAATAGATCAACAACAATCAAGGCATCGTAGAGCAACAACTGAATCTTTATTAACTGTAGAATGGGAAGGAATTCAAAGTGGTGACCATCCAGATTCTTCAATTAGAGGTTTTATTGTTGAATATCGTGCTGAACGTGAAAAGCAATGGCATGTTCATATGGGATTAATTCCTTATAAAGGACCTAATCATCAATATAGAGTACAGGTAAATAAATATTCATTCCTTTTCCTTTAAAAAACTAAAAACTCTTAACTCCTCCAATCTTTTAAATTTAATAATTAAATTAAATTCCCTTCATAAAAATATTTAATTTAAATTAAATTCTTTTAGATTCCAAAATTACCAACTGGAATATCCTATTTTGTTCGTATTAAAGTGTTGGGTTCAAAAGGAGAAGTTTTAGTTGAAACACCAGAAATACGTGCTAGAAATGAAATTGTTAGCATAAAATGTGAACCAGAAGAATTAACATCTCCAAATGATATTAAAATTAAAGAAATATCTAAATATAGTGTAGCAATTACTTGGCAACCACCAGAATGTGGATCTATTGGAGAATATCAATTAGAATTAAAAGGACTAAATTTATTAAATTTTGATGTTCATAGACAAACAGTTTCACAACCACAAGCTTCTATTGGGGGATTAATTCCTGGTACAGAATATTCTTTAAAAATTAGAGCTATTGATAGAACTAGAATTATTGGACCTTGGAGTGAAGAGGTAAAATTAGAATATTTTTTAAAATATAATATTTTAATTTTTAAAGTTAATAACTGTTAGCACAAAAGGAGAATTACTAGAAGAAACATCTGATGCACAATTAGAATATATAAGCGATAAAGATGTTAGAATAAGTTGGACACCTTTAGAACATACAAGACTACAACATTATGAGGTATAGTTTATAGAAATTAAACTTTAATTTAAATAAAACTTGAAACAAATAAAACTTGAAACAAATAAACTTAAAACAAATAAACTTGAATTTAAAGTAAACTTGAAACAAATAAAACTTGAAACAAGTTTTATTTTAAAGTTTTAATTGATTTAATTTTAATTTAATTATTTAAAGATTGTTTTGTCTGAACTAATGGATAATTCAAAACAAAAAAAATTATCAAAACAACATAAAGAAGAGGAGGATGAAGGAGAAAAAGTTGAACGTACACGCATTGCTCCAATACAAAATAATATTTATTTTGGAGATTTAAAACCTGATACTGAATATAAAATTGGAGTTTTAGCATATGTGTATGTAAAGAATAAATTAAAATATTATAAAAAAATATCTTTTAGTGATCATGAACCAATTAAACTTCAACGCCTAACAATTAGAACAAATACAGAACCCCCAATTATTGTAGAACAGAAGCCAGTAGTTGTACAATTGGAAACAGGGGAATATGAAGTAATTTTTAATTAAATATAATTTATAAATTAATTTAAAGGTTCATTGGAAATCTCAACCAAATATTCCATTTAATAATTATTTTATTGAATATAAACTTGGAAATGAAACAAAATGGAATTTATTATTAAAAAAAGAAGAAGAAAAACAAACAAATAGTCATTCAATTAAAACTTTAAAACTTGAAAATGCTGTTTCTGTTCGTCTTTTGTTTGTTTCAAAAGAAGAAAATAAACTTGAAGCAAAAACTGAAGAAGAAATAATTAGGCATAAATCTATTGGAAATTCATGTGAAAGAATAGCCAGTGGAGAACCAAAATTAATTGAAAATAAGGAGGATAATAATAAAATAATTATATTACCTGAAACTTTAAATTTTAAATGGGAACAAATTAAATGTGATGGACATATTGAAGGATGGGAATATATTGTAAATAATTAAATAAAAGAGATAGATAAGGGGTATTTTTGATTTTTAAAATAATATAATGATTACATATCTGAAATTAAACTAAAAATACCTCTTCTTTTCTTAAATAATTAAAAAATAAAATAATAATTAAACAATTTCTTTTATTTTTTTTTATCAGATTTGGCCTTCAGAGGATGGCCATCAACCATTAGAAGGAACAGTTCCTGACTTCACTTCACAGCCTCAAGTTTTACTTCAAGGACTTGAACCTTCCACAGATTATCGTTTTAAAGTAAGGCATAGATTACCAAATGGAGGTTATGGACCTTGGAGTCCAACAGCTTTAGGACGTACAGGAATTACAAAAGAAGAAATAAAAGAAGAAGAAGAAAAAGAAGGAAAGGATAATATTTATAAATTAAGAATTGCTTTACTACCTCCACGTTCTTTTCTTGTTTGGACACCTTTACCTGAACATATTAAAAGAATACATCGTTTTAAGTAAGTTTATTTAATTAAAGTTTTATTTACATCTTTAAATTTTAAATAATTAAAAATCAGAATTTTTACTTTCGAAATTAAAACTTGAAACAAAACAAGTTTTAGAAATCAGAACTTTTACAAAACTTGAAGCTAAACAAGTTCTAAAAAAATCAGAATTTTTACTTTCGAAATTAAAACTTGAAACAAAACAAGTTTTAGAAATCAGAACTTTTACAAAACTTGAAGCTAAACAAGTTCTAAAAAAATCAGAATTTTTACTTTCGAAATTAAAACTTGAAACAAAACAAGTTTTAGAAATCAGAACTTTTACAAAACTTGAAGCTAAACAAGTTCTAAAAAAATCAGAATTTTTACTTTCGAAATTAAAACTTGAAACAAAACAAGTTTTAAAAAAATCAGAATTTTTACCTTTGAAATTAAAACCTGAAACAAAACAAAATCAGAAAATAATTTTGTATTAGGGTTTCACATAAACCAACAGCTCCAACATTAACTGATGGTACAACAGTAGAAGGACCACCACAACAATTTACTGTTTGCCCTCCAGGCATAGCACAACAAGGTTCAGATTTTTGTTTAGACCTTAGAGGATTAGAACTTTTAAAACAATATTCTGCACAAATAAATTATCAACTGGATGGACCAACTGGGAAATGGAGTAAAAAAGGTTCTCCGCTTTTCTTTATTTTGGTAGACGAAGAAAAAGAAGAAAAGGTAGTAGAAGAAAGTTTAAATATTGGACAAGTACGAATTGAACAAATGAAAGGAGGAAAATCAATAATTCATTGGATAGCTGATGGACCAATGTTAGACCAAATACGTGCTTATCAAGTAAATTAAATATTTTTTAAAATTAATTAATTTATTTAAAAATAAAGGTTGAAATTCGTTCTAACCCCCAACAACCTTGGCATTCAATTGGTGGTTATATTACGCCAGAAAGACAAGGACAAAAGCTATTTAATGTGGAAATAGACAGTGCTTTGTTAACTGGACAGACTGAACTTAGATTAAAAGCATTGGGTTCTGATGGAAAGTCTGTTGCACAGAGTAAATCAATTGAGACAGGAATGCCTTGTGAACGTAATTATTTTAATTAATTAAAAAAATAAAAAGGACAGAGAAGTTTTGGGGATTGAAGACTTTGGAACTAAAAAACTAGTAAAAATATAACCTTTTAAAAAATTAACAATTTTGGCCTTATGAATATAATTTAATTAAAATTAGTCTAAAGTTCCAATAAAAGATTAATAATTTTAATTTAATTAATTTAATTTTATATTAAAAAACCTTTTAATTATTTAGCTATAACAATTCCTCCTCGTGATGTAAACTTAGCAATTGAAAAAGGTCATTTAATACTTCGTTGGTCTTTTCCCTCTTTTTTAAAAGACCAAACAGAAATTGAACGTTGCCATTTCCATTTTCTGGTTGGAGGTATTCTGAATGGATTGGCATTGCAAAGAACAGTTGATGGACATTCTAGAGAATTAAAATTGGATAATTTTGATGTTGGGGGACATTCCCGTGTTCAATTAAGTATTCATGCAATTAATCGATTAGGAGCTGGACCTGCATCTGTTCCTGTTTCTGTTATTAATGAAGAAAGAATGACAACAACAATACCTGAAAAAAGTAAATTAATTTTTAAATAAATTAAAATAAAATTAATAATTAAGAGATTTAAAAATTAAAAAATAAAAGAAAATATTTAATTAAGAAAATCTGGCTTAATTTTAATTAAGATTATTTTATTTATTTAATTAATTTTTATTTAATTTTTTGGTGATGGATTTTGGGTTATTTTTGTTTTTTAAGGATCTAAAAAATTATTTTTTTTATTTAAAAAGGGAAGAGAAAAGGGATTTAATTAAAATGTATTTTAATTAATTATTTTATTTATTAATCTGCTTTATTTTTAATTAAATTAAAGAAATAATTAAATATAATAATATTTTTTAATTAATTTGTAACAGTTCTTTCTCTCTCTTTTTTATGTATTTTTATTTAATTTAATTATTCTATTTATAAGCTCTTTCCTTCTCTCTTTTATAAGAATCCCCCTTTTAGCTAACTTAAACAAAAAACGTGTTCGCCGTACAATATGTGACCCTAGAACAGATTTTTGGTGCAGGGAAGAATCATTTAATACTAATGATGGTTGGCCAAAAGAAAAAGGTTATTAATTAATTAATTGTTTGTTTGCAGTGTTTTTTAAATAAATTTAATTAATTTAATTTTATTTAAATTAATTAAATAGAAGACATTAATTAAATATTAATTATTTATTTTAATTGTTTGCTGTTTCTTCTTTTTTGCTTTAATTTCTCTGTCTCTTTATTTTTGCTGTGTTCAATTTAAATATATTCTTTTTTTTAAATTAATTTCTTTTGATAATTTAAAATTTTATTTTTTATAATGCTTTTATAGCTATGCTTTTAACAATTTTATTTTATTTTTCATTCTCCTCTTAAAATATTTCTTTTAATAAATTAACATTTTTTTCTTATTTAATTTTCCCTTATTTTTTTAATTATTCCATTTAAAAGCCCAAATGCTTATTTTGCTCTTTTTTAATTAAATAATAATTATTTTAATATTTTTATTTTTTACAGCTTTACTTTCAACTCCAACAGTCTCAACATCCCCAGAAGGATCACTTCAAGTTCATTGGCATTCGAAAGGCCCAGGACGTGGAGTTTTTGGTTATCGAGTGCTTTATAGATCTCCGGGTGGTGGTTGGAATCCTTATGGGTATTTTTTAAAATAAAAATTAATTTATTTTAATTAGGAGATCAAAAATATGCAAAAAAGGTAAAAAAATAATAAAAGAATCTCTAACCAATATTTACATAAAAACACCTTTTTTTAGCTTTCCCTAATTAATTAATTCAAAAATAAAAGAAAGTCCTTTAATTTAAATATTTATTTCTTTTTTAAAGTCAAATTGTTCCTTATATTGGAGATGATGAAGACTATAATTTGGCATTAACTGGCCTTTCACCTGGAATTCTTTATGAATTAAAAATTCAAACACTTGATAGAAACTCTTATGTTTTATATACTTCACAAGATATTCATTCTTCTTCTACATGTCTTCCACCAACACAACCCCCGACTCAATTGGCAATTGATGCACCTGATGCTAGACATGTCAGGGTTACTTGGCTACCTGTTGTTCAAAGTGCCTGGAAATGTTCTGAAGCAAAAGTGGAATTAAAGGTTAATCTTAAATAAATAGTTAAAAATTAATTAAAAAATAGATTGATGAACCAATTGGAAAACCTTCTGTATTTCTTGATGCACGTCAGAGCAGTCATGTGTTTGATGCATTGCCTGCTCAACGCATGGTATTTAATTTTTTACTTTTTTTTAAATTAATTTTCTTTTTAAGACTATTCGTGCTAGAACAACAAATGAAGCAGGTAATTCTGATTGGTCTTCTTCTGTCTCTGTTTCAACACTTTCTTCTGCTCAATCACTTGCTGAACCAATTGATGGTCCTTTTGTTTCCGTTATCCATGGAATGCCTCGACTAAGTTGGAAAGGTCGTGAAGGAACCACAACTGATCCAGAATTGGTTGATCATTTTCTTATTGAATGGAGAACTAGAACAGAACAACGTTGGAATCAATTACCACAACGTATTCCATTTACGGGATGGCAAAGGCCTTATAATGTTGATTTGGATCAATTACCTGCTGGCCATTTATATGGTTAGGGAGATAATAATTTAACAAAGGAAATTGGGTTTTGGACTATAAAGTCTAGGAAAATACTATAAAGTGAAGGATTACCCTGTCAATGATTTTCTAAAGAAAATTTCAAAATTGGGCTAACGAGTAGTTCTAATCTTGGTATAGAATATTTTTTTTCTCGAATAGTTCTCTTTCCTTTACTTTTGTTCCTTTACTTTTACTTCTGTTCCTTTACCTTTGCTTTTGTTCCTTTACCTTTACTTCTGTTCCTTTACCTTTACTTCTGTTCCTTTTCTTTTATTTTAACAAAATATTTTCTAAAAACTTTATTATTTTTCTAGAAGTACGTATTCGAGCACTAGACCACAATTTGGGCACAGCATTCCTTTCTGGAACGGTATAAATATTTTCTTTATTTTTATTAAAATTTTAAAAAAAGGTCACAGTTCAAGCCCAAGCTCAATGTAGACCACCCCAAACAGCACCAAGAAATTTGGAAATAACTCCTCTCGGGCCAAATCAGCTTCGACTAATTTGGCACCCTTTAAATGAAATAGAGTGGAATTGTGATAAATTGTGGTATGTAGTCAAATACTCAAGCACTGAACAACAGGTAAATATTTTTTTATTTTCTTAATTAAAAGAAAAATTACTTAGGGATTCCGTAATCTGAGCAGTAGCGATTCAAGCACTATTTTTGACTCTGCACCTTTCACTCAATGGCATTTCCAAATTCAAGCTGCAAACCCAGCAGGTGCGGGTCCTTGGAGCTCTTCTTTGGGTGGACAAACATTGGGAACAGCCCCCGGACCAGTTGGAGATTTCTCTGCACAGATTCTAACACCGGAGGCTGTTCAGCTTTCTTGGCGTCCTCCACAGATTCCGAATGGTCAAATAACTGGCTATGAGGTTGGCCTAGAGGTAACATTATTGGGAAGGTGAACTTTAAATAAAGGTGACTTATCAGCTGATCTCTCGAGGAATGTGTCAAAATGGTATGGCAGCTAGTTCTTCCACAGGAGGAGGTGGAAGAGGAGGGGAACAACAACCATCTACTACAGTTTTGTCAGAAAAATCATCTTATACTCTTCAACAATTGCACCCTCATTCACGCTATAGAATTGGAGTTGCGGCAAGGACTGATACTGGAGCAGGGGAAAGAGTAACTAGAGAAGTACAGGTAAAATAAATAAATGAATTAATTAATTATTTCTTTAAATAAATAGACTGATCAATCTGTCCCAACTGCTCCTCCAGCTAATTTCCGTGTTGACAATATTGGTGAGAACAATGCTGAACTAAGTTGGCATGCACCTCCTTGTGTGCATACAAATGGTGATATAACTGAATATGAGGTATTTATTAATTTACTAGAAGAAACAGAACAACATTTAAAATAAATTATAGTACGAAATAGCAGCCGCAGATCGTTTATCTGCACAGATTCCACGTGTAACTGATGTTACTCGTTCCACGCGAGTTCATTTGACAGGACTTGTTCCATCTACTTCTTATTCTGCTCGTGTAAGAGCATTCACTGCAAGAGGACCAGGACCTTGGTCACCAGAATTGAGGTTCCAAACTAGACCTTCTGCCCTACGCGAACCAGTTCCTCAACCAAGAGTTTATGCTACAGGGAATAATGAAGCTCAATTGGTATGGCAGACAACGCAAGCTCAGTCTGGATATTTTGATAAATTTGCTTGTCAGTGGGCACCCGCTGGTACTCAAAAATATAAGGTAAAACTTTAAATTTATTTTCTTTTTTTTAATTTATATTAAAGGAAGAACGTGTTGTCCCAGCATATAACCCTTGTTCTGCTGACCTTGTTCGTCGCTATCAACTTCCTCCTAGCACTCCACAATTACAAACACACTGTACTGCATTACCTGTTAGACAAGACCCAGCAACACTTGACTACAGAGTTTTTAAAATATTTATTAATTAAATTAATTAATAATTTAAAAGGTACGTGCAAAGCCTCAAGGACAGCCATGGACACAATGGAGCCCTCCACAAAGACCTGTGGTTGTTCAACCACCTCCTCGCCCTCCTCCTCGTCCAGCAGCAATTGTGGTTGATGATTGTATTCAATTACTTGCTTTACATAAACAAGGAGGATCTGCAAACACTTTACGCTTTGCGTGGTCTGTTAGGCCATCAGGTACTTTAAAAGTGATAAAGGAAAATTGTCAACTTTATCCTCAAAGATTTGTTACGTTGTGCTGCTTTTATTGTTACTGTAACCCCAAGGGATGGCAGAGAACCTGCACGCCAATTCCGTGTTGATTCAAATACAAACCAATACACTGTCGATTCCTTAAGGCCTGGTACAGTTTATGCTGTCAGTGTTCAGCCTGTAGTAAATGAAAGGCCTTGTACTGGAATGACTGTTGATATGACCACAGATGTGGTAATTATATTTTGAAGAAATTGTTTATAAATTTTGGTTTTTTAAAGGAGCCTCTCTTTCAATTAGACCAACGTCCACGAATTGTTGAAGAAAAAGCTACTTCAATTACTATTGCCTGGGATGTTCCTTCAACAATTCAATGCTCTTCATTTATTGTTGAATATCGTCTAGAGACTGGACCTTGGCAACAAATGCAGCAACGAGTTCCATGCCAGCCAGGAAGAACAACCTATACGGCTACAGTACCTGGACTTCCTACAAACAGTGCAGTTGATTTTCGTGTCAGAGCAATTTCGTTACAAAATCAGCCTAGCAATCCTAGCCCTGAGGTAAACAATTAATTTGAGGGTCTTATTTTGTATATAATAATGTTTTTATAGGTTAGAGGTCACACAAAATGTTCTCCACCTGATTCTCCTCCACATGGCTTACGTCTTGATTCACCTACTCAAAACGAAGTAAGACTCAGTTGGGCGCGTCTTTCAAAACTCAGTTGGAACTGTGACGAACTTCAAATTGATATAGGCTACAGAATAGCTGAACAACCTGAAAGAATATTAACTGTACCAGCTGACAAAGTTGAACACATTTTTTCTTCTGAACCTAATACCCGATGGACTGTCAGACTCCGTGCTACAAACCAAGCAGGAAGTAGTCCATGGGGACCTGAACAAACACTTGTTACAAGACAGGGAGCACCTGGACATGTCTTAAATATGCAATTAACTCCTCTCTCTCCAAATGAAATAAAAGTTAAATGGTCTCCCCCAACAGTTCAAAGAGGAACTATTGTTGGTTATGACATCTCTTATCGGTTAAAGCACAGATTAGCCTGTCCAGAAGAAGAGCCAAGAGATGTTAGCAGAGATTTTGTAACAATCTATAACCATAAGGTGAGTGGTGGAAATAAACAAAATTTAATTACCTTTATACTTATTAAACAATATTTAATTAATTTCTACTATAAAGAAAATTTTATTTAATTAAAATACTTTTTTTTTGTTTAAATTATCTTTAAATATTTTTAAATTAATTTAAAGGACACTGAATATATTTTGACTGGTCTTTTACCTAATTCTTTGTATGAAGTAAAAGTACAGGCCAGAACAACACAATTAGGCCCAGAAGAGACACGTGAGGGTGCTACATTCCAACAACCTCCAAGTGCCCCTCCACTCAATCTTCAATTGACTTATGCCTTAGAACGTTCACTTTCTTTCCAATGGGAACCTGTTGAGTGTTCTCAACGACATGGACAAATAATAGCTTATGAATATGAAATTGTTGGTCAAGATGATTGGGCAAAATTGGAAAGACAAATTGCCAATACTTCACAACAGAGTATTACAATTGATGGCCTTACGCCTTACACTAAAGTTTCCTTTTCTTTTTTAAATATTTTCTTTTTTTTAAATTATTTTAGTACGTTTTCCGTGTCCGCGCATACAATGGAGTAGGTGGAGGACCTGCTACTGAAAATTTGGATGTAATGACAGCCAAGGCAAATGCCCCACTTCCTCCACAAGACTTAGTAGTCACACAGGAAGGTGTTTCTTGGTTAGTTCAAAAATTTTTTAATTATTTTAAAAATTATTCTGCAGGTTTACTGTTTCTTGGCTTCCTCCATATCCTCCTTATGGACCTCATGATCGTTATAAACTTCAATATCAATTGTTAAATGCTTCTCCACACGACTGGAAAACAATTGAAATTGACTCTAGAAGCAGAGAATTGGACTGTCCTGTTAGTTTTTCTTTTTGTTTCCATTTCTTTGGAGGAATCTTTCATAATTTTTTGGAATTTTAGAAAATAATAAATCTGTAAACCCTCCTCTCACTACCCTCCTATTTGTTTTACAGCACTCCCCTCTTTCACATAAAGCTTGCCTTTAAATTTATAATTAATCTTTGAAGCATTGTTCATACTCTTTTTAGGTCCCTGGTCCACGCCTTTGCTACAATATTACAGGCCTTGATCAAGGACAACAATATCGAGTAAAAGTAGCTGCTCACATTGAAGGAGGCAATTATGGTCCTTTCTCTCAAATTGGTAATTTATTTAAAATTAAAATTAATTTTTAATATTTTCAGTTATTGCGAATACACTCAGAGTTGTCCCTGGAGCTCCAGCATCTATTGATTTGATTGCAAAGACTGACCATTCATTGCATGTTGGTTGGAAACCTCCATATGACCAATTGGGACAGATTACACAGTTAAAATGTTTTGCTAATTTTAAAAATTAAATTCTTAAAGGTACCGCCCTTCCTGGCAGTCCCTTGCCCATCCAAATGCTCTTCGTCAGTCAACAATGGTTGACCACCCAAAAATGGATAATTTAATAGATGGGCTTGAACCTGAGACTTATTACAATATTTCCCTATCTGCTGGAACTCCCCACGGCTTTGGACCTGAAATTTGGGCACAGTTTAGAACAGATCCGTTTAGAGCTCCTTCTGTTCTACAAGCACCTATATTAACACCTGAAGGTGCACATACTATTCATGTAGAGTGGACAGGTGTTGTGGATACACAAAATAGAATAGCTGGATATATTGTTGAAAGTAGAACAAGTGATGCTCCCCAATGGATTGAATCAAGTGGAGTGGTAAGTATTTAAATTAGAAAAAGAAATAAGAGAAAGAGAGAATAAATAAATTAATTAAATTGGGTCAACACTAAAAAATAAAGAAATAAACCTTCTAAATAATTAATCAAATAATTTTTTAATTTTTAAAAAGGTTCCCCATGAACCTGGAAGACGTCAATACAAAACACGTTTGGATGGTTTAGAACCGGATACTCTCTACTTTGTCCGTATTAAAGTAGTTGATAATCGTCAACGTGTAAGTGATGCATCCCCAGAAGCACATGCACGTACAGGCTGCGCTCCCCCAACTTCTCCACCTACAAGTGTTGCCCTTCACGGTTCAAGCGATTGGAAACAAGTAAGGGCTTCATGGCATCCACCAAATAAACAAAGTTGGCTTTGTTCAATAATAAGTTATGAATTGGAATATCATAATGGATCTGGGCCTGCAAAATTAGCTGATGTTGCTAGGTTAATTATTAAATTTTATTTATTTATTTATTCATTTAATTAAATTGTTTTTATTTTAGTGGATATACAGAGCATAGTTTAGCTTCTGGACCTGGTACTGCTTGGAGAGTTCGTGTCAGAACTAAGGTTTTCTTTTATTTATTTTAATTATTTTTATTTATTTAGAATCCTGCTGGTGTCTCTCCTTGGTCACCAGAAGTTGAATTAAGGACAGGAGGGCGTCCACCGGGTGAAATAACTGATCTTCAGGCAGATGCAACAGGCCCAGACAGTGTTTCTACTAACTGGTCACCACCAGAATCTGACGATGAAATAACAGGATATACCCTGACATATACTTTAAAATCAATTGGAGAGTGTGGACCAAATTCTGCATCTAGACCAATTACTAAAGAAACAAAAGAACCAAATTTAGATTTGGAAGGATTATTACCTGATTCTACTTATGATATAACAGTTACAGCACATACAGCCACTCAAGAAGGAAAACGTTCAAAAATTGTAACTGTAAGGACTGAGGAAGCTTGTAAGCTTTAACTAATTTAAAAAATAATAATATAAAAATATTTATTTTTTAATTAAAAAAAATAATAATTTTATTTAATTAAAATAAAATTAAAAGAAAAAATTTCTGAACTTCCCTTTCTAGATCTTTTTATTAATTAAAATAAATTTAATTATATTTAAAGCACCAACTGGTCATCCAAAGAATTTACGTGTAACATCAGTTACCTCAACCCGTGCAGAATTAATTTGGAATGAAATTGAATGTGAACTACGTCATGGACGTATAATTGGTTATGACTATGAATTAGATGATTTAAGTGGGGAAAGTCAAAATATAAGTGAACAATCAATTACTAGAAGAGTTTCACTTGATGGATTAATTCCCTACACTGAATATAGAGCTAGAGTTAAAGGAAAAAATTCTAAAGGAGAAGGACCATTTTCTGATTATGTTGCATTCAGAACACTTCCTGCTGGTAATCATTTTTAATTTTATGGCCAAATACTTTATAGAAAATTAAAAATTAAGGAATTTAGGTGATTAAATAAATTGGAGGTAGAGAGGTATTTAAACAATTAAAAATAAACTTTATAAAAAAGTTGGATTAATTTTTCTTTTTTTCTTTGTCAATACTCTTCACAAACTTGATCTTTTCTATTAAGTTTATTAAAACTTGAATAACGTTAAACTCAACTTTTTTAACTAAAAAAGGCTAATTCTACTGTTTGTTTAATAAATAATAGAGAATGAGAAAAATCAAACCTTTAATTACTCGAAAAGAACAATTAATTAAATTAAATTATTTTTCTTTATATTTTCTTTTCTCAGCTCCCCCTCCACCTACTGATCTTCGAATTGAAGAACAACTTGCCCATGCATTAGAAATTTCTTTTCTGCCTCCCCATCCACCTAATGGAATACTAGACCAGTACAGAATAAGATGGACTCCGCATAAAAAATTTAATTATCGTGATCAAAGAGTACCTGCATATCAATTGGAATGTTCAACACCTCAAATGAGAGGACGTTTATGTTATAGAATTACTGGATTAGAACCTGAACAAGAATATGAAATACAAGTATAAATAATTAAATTTAATTAAATAATTTTAAAGGCATCGGCACATACTGAACATGGAGATTGGGGTGATTGGAGTGAACCTTTAATAACCCCTACTGGAGTACAGAGTAATTAATTAATTTAATTTAAATATTTAATTAAATTAAATTGTTTAGTAATCCCAGTACTTGAAGCACCTTTAGAAATTGATTTTGTTCATTCAACGAGTATAGGTGTTAGATGGAGAGGTTTAGACGAAAAAGATGCAGAACATATTGTTGGATATATTCTTGAATATAAATCAGAAGATGACACAGATTGGACAGAATGGAATGGAATTATTAAGCATAGAACAAGACAACCTGAATATAAAGCTGTTGTTAAAGGATTAATTGAATCTACTGAATATTTCTTTAGATTAAGGGTAAACATTTAAATTAAATTAATTGGGGGTGTGTATACAATTTTGAATTAAATTAACCTTAAGAGTTTACTTTAAATTATTTATTTCTTTTGTCTAAAATATATTTAATTGTTTTAAAGAATTTAATTATATAAGCTCTTAGAAAAGGTCATTTTATTTAAAATAAAATTTATTTTTTAAATTAATCTAAATTTTAAATAGTTATTATAAAAATGAGTAAAAATAATTAAATAATATTTTTTTTTTCAAAGGTTGTTGGTAAAGGAGATAAACGTGGAGGTCCTGGACCTGAATTAAAGGCTATTACTAAATGTGGAAGTATAAATTAACATTTATTTATTTAATTGTTTTTCTTTTCTTTTAAGAACCAGAACAACCACCAGGAAATGTTCGAATTGAACCAGTTGATTTCCAACAGATTAAAATAGTTTGGGAACCACCAGAAGAGACAACATGGAAATGTGATCAAGTAGAATTAGCCTTACATTATACAAATACAAGTGGACAACAAAAAGTTTTGACATTTGCTCCAGATGGACCAAAAGAAGTTTTTCTTTTTCTTTTTTTAATAAATAAATTTAAATTAATTTATTAAAGGTTTTGTTTGATTCAATCCCTGGAACTCGTTGGGAAGCAAAAATGAGAACACAAACATTTGAACCTGGAGAAGAGCCTAAACATTCAGGATGGAGTAATAGAGCTGTTCTTGTTACAAAATCACCTCCTTCTGAAATTTTCCTTAAAACTAATGCTCTAGGTCCAACACAAGGAGAAGCCTTTTGGGGACTTCCAACAGAATATGCAGATTGGCCTTGGGGTGTTGATTTACAATATAAATTGGTTCTATTGGGAGGCTGTAAAAAATTGGATAAATCAATGACACAACCTGTTATACTTGAAAATGTTCAGGACAAACATGTAAGGGAAATTTTAAACAAACACTACCTTTTATAGAGAATATTATTTAATTTTATTTAATATTTCTATTATTTATTTTGACCTTCAATTTTAATTATTTAATTGTTAATTAAAATTTAGAAGAAAATAAATATTAATAGACTGAAGCTTTACTATGTTTTTATACGGCTAATTTATTTAATTAATTTT